>JAXIUT010000021.1:11112707-11136900 GCA_035586675.1 Eurytoma californica | reverse complement strand
TAATATTTCATGCGAAACCTCTTAGTCCAGTGGACCGAAATTTGGAAAAAGTTAAAACTGCACTGCACACATAAACTGTCCACAAACTCGAGTCGGAAAAAAAAACAGAACTCCCGAAGCCCGCTTTTTACTTTCTTTTAAAATAACGCGACATTTCACTGAAAATTTCACCAACAATAAAAGGAACACGCGACGCATCCGACGGGGACGATAGCGAATAAATTCAATAGGGGACTCACTAGAAAACGCATCGTCTCAGTCTCAGCGGCTCGTCGTGGAGAGGCGATGGCGATTGTGCTTTATAAGATCGCCTTACGCGGCACGGTGTACGTCTTATATAGGTCCCCTTCGGGAGCGGCGGGCTGGCGGACTGGGGGCCCGCCCATGGGCCCGACCACCACCTCGGTCACCACTTGAAGCACGATCCTGGCGGCTCGCGCGCTACCTCGGCCGTATTGTGCGCGCGGGGGCCGACTTTGAAACCGCTCCAGCTATTTTTAATTTTTTCATCTTGCACGCATTGTAAATCTGCATTGAAATTTCTGCTATTAAACAATCTTTTTGACTAGCGTTAATTTATTGCATTATAATTAGGTACATTTTTTAATAAATATTTCATCAATTTTGATAATCTCTAATTTCAGAATAGGAAGTTAAAATAATTTTAAGAATTTCGCAGAGCAATAACAAATTTTCACTCGGCGTAAAAGTTTAGTCTTTTTTGGTAGCTTGAAGATATTTCGCTTACATCATTCCAAACGAAAAAGGATAGGAAGAAAATAAAGTCGTTGCATTTTCTTGACTCATAGCTAGATAATGTCGCACATACTTCCTGCTTGTGAATGGCTCGTGTAAGAAACTAAATTCTTCTTAAGCTACTCCGGTCATTTTGTTTTCATCTCTAGCGGAATGTAAATATTTCGTAACGGAATTATTTACTACAGAATACAATAAAATTCATTTAAAAGATCTGACTAACCATAATAAAACATAACAACTTGTTACATGGTTGCATTACATTCTTAGAACACGCTTTAAGGTGCTAAATTTTATTCGACCATCCTTTTTTCTATGTCCCACGTGTCCGCATAAATTGAGTGACTAACATCGTATTTTTTGTATCGTACGCAAGTTTCGCTTGTTGTCTTTCGAATGATGAATATACTTGATATCCGATGGCGATGACACCATTCAGAAGTACGTGATTTTAATATGAATAAAAAAGTTATAGTCCTTATGGTTTATGTAAAAAAGGATCGGATCCTTTTCTAGGATTTTTCGACATTTCTAAAAGACTTCGAAGAAAAGAAGAGAAAATAGTTTACTCTGCCAAATAAATTATGAATGCACAACATGTTAGTGAAATTTTTTTCACTTTTAAAATGATTTATTGCCTTTGAATGTTATTCAACGATTTCAATTTCTTTTTTAATTTTCATTTTTCGATAAATATTATTGTAAAAGAAAATTAGTGCACCTACTCTGCAAGATTGTACAAAGAAAAGTATACAATTACGTAAAATGTTTGAAGCAATACAAAAAGATTTATCTTAACTTTTCCTGCCATCTACATTGCATAAAAATAACAATGCTTAATCCCTTATATAAGTAGTTAAAATCTAATTTTCAGATACCGGAATGTTCATTTGTTTAAAAAATACACTACTTTGTTTACTATTAGAGACCAACAATTTCTAAAAAATATAAAAACCAAATTTGAATGCTTGAACATTAATCGCACATAAAATAATTATCTTTTAATTCCCGGAACTGACGTCCAAATTACATCCGATTTCATGTAAAACGGAATATCCTTCATCGCTGATGCTTTCTTTCTCTCGTTTTTTCTTTTTCCAATAATCTTGAGCAAGGCAATCACCTGCCTCAAGTTGAACCACTTGTCTTAATTTCAAGGCCTGATCGCGCACGCACGCATACGTTAAATTTTCTTGAGCATGGCCGCAGCCGTGTAAACCACATAAACACAACCAAAATCCACAATTCAGCGCAAAAGTTATTGTTCTTTGCTGAATGAATAAAAAGTTATTGTTCTTGCTTTGATGAGTATTAGAATGTGTATCATAGGCGGTTAGAATAATTAGAGGTCTTACACATTTTCCCATTGGAAATTTCATTACTGGATAATTATTTCAAAGAATTATTTTCGACTTGTACGTACGTTACCTCTGTTTGAAAAAATAGATTTTTTTAATGGTTATAGGTTTCTCTGTGAAATTTTTAATGAGTATTTCAAGCATAAAAGGTAGAGCTAGAATTAAAATCATTCTGGTGTTTCATCAAGCGAGTGTAATTTAAAAAATGTTCAACATTGCAACATATTTTTTGATTTGCATAAAAAATCTCAGAAAGAACTGAAACATAAATAAAACTCATTTAATAAAAATACTGAAGGGTATTAAAATAAATAGCAATAAATATATACTGTTCGTTCAAGATACCATTTCAGGCTGGAAGATCAAGGTAATTCGAAATGCGAGTCCATGGATACCGAAAAGAAAACAACATTCTCCCAAATTCATTCGAAAGCTCTGTCCACGAATTAATTTACACCGGTGTCGCGATTCATCAAAGCATATTCCGCGCTTTTCCTACACTGCACCTCTTCTTGTTCGGGCTTTTTCTATTCCGGTCCGACCCGACGAAAAGCCACGAATAGTCACGAATCAGCGAGCGCATGGCGAATCGTTGATGCAACTGCCACAATTACGCGAATTGCACGACGGGCTCTTCGGCGAACGAGAAAAATCGACGAGGCGGCATTAGCCCAAGGGCCGGTGTGCCAGCCGCAGGTACGTGTGCAGTGCCGTAGCCGAAGCGGCGGGATCCCCGGGGGTCACCGGAGTCACCGCCGAGTGGAAAAGTGAAAGTAGCTCAAAAGCCGAGCTGCTTCGAGGATTTCTTCACGCGTCCCCTCGCGGATACGATATACACAAACACCGGCTCCGAGTGGTAGGGCTTCGCGGGACGATGGATCGCTTTGCGAGAAAATTCTGCACGGTCAGGTGGCTGGCTAGGCAAGGCCAAGCCGTGTAATGTGCTTTTACCCTCTGATAGAAAATTAACGATGAGCTGGGTGTTCTTTTCGAGCGCGAATGCTGAAAATCAATTCGCGTCGGAAAAATAAAGTTCTACAGGGACGCAAAGTTCAGTTGTATGAACTTTCGAGTGAAAAATTGTTCGTTTTTAATTAGTAGAGTAAACTATTCAATTGTCAAAAATATCCCAGTTGAACACAACAGTATTGTTTGAAAAAGAAAATCAATTGACTAAAACAGCACACTTTTTTTGTGTGTACATTTTTTTATGTAAACATTTTTTCATTGGAAAAATAACAATTTAGAAAATAAACTTGATTAAATTGAAAAGATCCTGAAAAAGCAAAGTCATCATTTAAAGCTACAATTTCTCGAGCAATGTTTCCGTTAATTACTAAAGCGCAACCAATTTAGCAAGAGCGCCTCAGTTTTCTCAAGTCTCGCGGCGATCCGCAGTGTAACCTCATCCCCGCCGCAAGCGTCCAGCTGGCCTGACGGTCTCTCGTAAAATTGGATTTTTCGCGCCTTTCCGCAAGGGATAACGGCGCCGTTATTATTTTACGTAACGATCCGCGCGCGAGTTAGGCGTGTTGCCGGCGTGGCGCAACGCGCCCCGGCCGATAGAGGGTTATCCCGCTGGTAAACGCGCGAGGACTTTCTCGCTGCTCCGACGTTCCACTAGCGAGCATTGAAATCGATTCGCATTTTCGCCGGGCCGGCCACCTGGTGCACGCAGCTCAGGCCCGCGCGCGGCGTCTTGCGTCGCTGCCGTTACGATTTACTGCCGACGATTACACGCGCTCGCCTTTTTTTTCGCCGGTATGGATTCAAGCAAATTGGCGCTAAATGCCAGAATGGCGTAAAAGTTAACCGTTTCATTGGCGACATTGCTCGTTAAGATCATTGCTCGATAATAAACAGTTTTCTTTTATCACCCAATCATTGTATTTTCTGTAATGTCTTACTTACTTTTTCAATTGACACTATGCGAGTGTGCAATTATATTGTGTTTACTTAATAGAATACTGTTATCTAGCGTGACATGAATAATTTTTTCTAATCTTAATCGTGTAAAAGATGGCAAGAAAAATTATACAATAGTACAAAATTTATTCTATTAAAATAAAGCATTTCCTTATTTCATTTTGATTTCAACATTTTCTTAGATTACATAGTTCAAATTACATTAGATTACATTTCAAAAAAGTACTTAAAAACTGCATCATACATAAAATCAAAGATTATTATGGCATACGATTCTTAATCAACAGAATGTAAATTTATTATTACAAAAATATTTTTGTTATAGCATGCAATAGTGAAATTTTACATAAAAGGTGGAACACATTTTGGATATTTTCATCATATTATTTTGGTCTTAGAATATAAGATTTTGTATATGCAAATGGCTACCGAAAGTCAATTTCATAATTTAATTGGATCAATTTAAAAAAAATTTGAATTGTAAATTTTTTATTTCAATCTTATTTCCCAAAATAACTGTAGCGTACAGTAAAAAAATGTTGCACAAGAAATTCTTAAAAATCACAGCATTAGATTAATCTTTATATTATTATACTTTATTTATTGCACTAAAAATTAAGACGACAAGACGATTTGAACGCAATCCAAGAGCTAATAGATTTCAAATTTTGTTTATAAACTTGCAGATCTAAGTTACAATTTACGGTAAGCAGTGCAAACAAGCTGCGAATCTTGAGGAAAGTAAGAAACTGCATAAATTTAAATATTCCCTCGAGAAATGCACAACGCTTATTATGTAAAAGAGCTTTTGACCTTTTTGCAACTGCAGCGTTGATCAATCGACCAAATCAACGGAATGCATAATGGAACATAAGTATCGATAATGAAGAGTGAAATTTCGATTCCGCAACCTAAGGATTAAGGAAAATAAGTGTCGAACGATCGGTAAAGTCTAATTAAGTACGTGGCGGGTGCATTGACAAGCTACTCTCTTCGAAAACTTTCTCGGCAATGGCATATCGTGAATTCAGATCAGCTTTCCAGATCATTCGGGATGCCTCATTGGTACAAGTGTTTATTTAATGTCAACTTTGTGCTCTCTTCCTTCCTTTCCGTTTTCTCTTTTCACGAACTGCGTAGTTTTTGTGAAACTTAATTAAATAAAACATTTTTCCATTTACGCTTAGAGTAATACCTAAATAATAATTTTGAATTTGACAAATAATTAAGAAAATATTTATTAATAAGTTAAAATTTTCTAAAAAAATTAAATTAAAAATTAAATTTTCTAATAAAATTAATTAAGGACAAAAGTTTTCAAAGAGGTCTTTTTCAAATCATTGATTTTGTTTCCAACGATTAAAACGCCATCTTTTATATTATACGTGAAATAAGATGATATTGATTAAAACTGAACATAGGTAAACATTTTAATAAAAAAAACATATTTTTTAATTAATTACAGTAACTTTTAATTATAAATGTTTTAGTACATTTAAGTATTAGTTTTATTAAATTTTATATTTTTGAAGTTGCTTTATGCTGAGTAATTTACTTTATCGACAACAGGACTTTGAAACAGTGAAAGCCGTGAAACCCATACCATAAGTCGGCTAATGACGTTCACTGGTTGTCCGCCAGGTGACTACTAAGTACAATATGCAGTATATAATCTTATGTCATTTAATTAATATTTTTAAATTAAAAATTTTATATTAATGTGTCAAAATTATTATTTATTAATAAAATTAGGTGAAAGGATTCTTACAATCAGATATTAATATAATTTTAATTTTAACTTTAATTTGGTATTTAGAAGTAACGTTATAATTCGTACAAAAAATTAAAATAATTAATTTCGTAGGATAATCTGCTATCAAAATAAAACATGTAAAAAATTTCCTATGTTCTTTTATTATAACGTCTTGATATTAAATTGAATAGAAATTCAATTTATTTCTAAGTAGATCAAGATCGTGTTATTGGTTCTGATTAACAACCGTTTGATCTTAAAAAATCTCAGCTATTGTTTACGTTCAGTATTCTATTTCCTTATTACACATCATTTGTCTGATGGTAAATAATTAATAAGATTGTCTATACCGAAAGTACAGGATGATAAAAAATGCAGCAAATTAATAAATCAAACAATTTTAACCTGTTGAATACAATATCTAGATGAATGCAAAAAAAAAAAAAAATTGAATCACGATCTGACCCTCAAATTATGACTTTGATTTTGTATATGGTTTCATTGTATTAGTTGTAAAATGTACTTCCAAATTTGTATGACGGCTGTTTTTTTTTTAAATGATTAGGATTATAAGGAAATTCCTGAAATGTTTGAAATAACGCGTATCTCAAAATTAGCAGAAAAGATCGTAAAAAGCGAAATATTCCCATTTTTATATTTGCAAAAACACTAAAATGCGTATACAGACTATAAAAGAAAGCGTAAAATTGGCAAAGTGGATGAAACAAAGTGAAGTTAAGGTCAAACACCTCAGGTCCTATAGTTCTTTCTCTGGTGTGCATATCAATGCGCCCGGTAGGGCAGTAAAACGAAATCGTCCGACCGAAAGAAATTGTCGAAACGACGCGATCTGCCGAGTCCCGCGGGATACGTCAGAGCGAGAAATTCGAGCGGCTCGTGGCACTAGTCGACCTTGTAAAAAATGCGGACGTTGCGCGGGCTTACGCGGCGCCGATCTCCGAGACGCCGCCGTTACATTGACAGTGACTTGATATAAATTAACCCCCGGATGACGGATCTGGCTCCGCCGCCGGCTGCCGGTGTGCCTCATTCAAGGCGAGGCAATTAAGAGCAAATGAAGACGACCGTTTTTTTATCGCTCGATATATTTTCGAATTTCGAACTGGAACAAAGATGAACAGGTTGTGTTTTATGGTTTATTCATAAGCGTCGCGATTTCTCACTTCGTTTCGATGTTGTTTTTGCTTTTCATTTTACCTTTTCTTTTTATTTCGTGGACACGTGCTTATTATGGCAATTCATCACAAACAGAGAATAATACTTGGTTTATTTCATTTTAATTAAAATAAAAAAAAATCCACGCTAAATAAAAGGAGTTGTACTTTTTACAATTATAAATGAACTGAAATGTGACCCTGTAATTAAAGGTAGGTTTGCAACGAGATTTCTCGATGCTAAAAATATTTAACTGTATATGCAAAATTCCGAACGGAAATGGAATCTTCCGTTGTCAACTCTCTTGTTATCACTTCGTTAATGTTTAAACCGTTACTTAACATAAAAATCCAAAACTCGAAGTATCACCTTACAATAAGTTATCTGCATTGGCAAGGAATTCTAAGTACAATGTTATTTTGTTTTCAAAAAAAGGGAGGATCACTCAAACATCAATTCCCTTAATTAATTCAAAAAGCAATAACAACCAGTTCTGCGATCCCAATCCTCCGGGTACGGGCACTTAAGAGCGCAGTAACAGGCTTGTCGTCGAAATTTCGGTTTGCGGAAATTTGACAGAAGAAATTTACGGCGCGCGTAAAAGTGTCCGAAAAGCCCGGCGAAAATATCGAGCCGGCATACCGTACGGCGAAACAAGTTCGACGACATCGAGGAAAGCCGGGCGCGAGCCCGCGCGCCGAATGATTTACGCCGCTTTCAAATGGCGCCACCTCCGACGCGCATTATCGCCCGATGCAACATCTCGGAATGCGGCGCACTTTTTTTTCGCCGCGGACATTTTATTCGCGGACTAATCGCACCTCCGCCGAAAAGAGCCGATATCGCGGGGACAAAAATAGCTGCACGCGCGCGCACACCTCCCTTAGAACAAGGCGCGCGCCGGAATTCTTTATTCCGTGCAAATGAAAAGAATTCCAGGGGAATGAGGCTGCCGCTGCGCAAACACCAATATATCAGGGAGAAAGAGTCGGCCGGAGTACTGAAAAAACAGCGCCAAAAGCGCCGGGATGGCGTCCTGCATTATCTTTCGGGACTTTTTTTCTGAATCTGCCAAATAGAATCTTAATGCGCTACTGTCTTACGTATTTATGACATTCATTTACATCGCTTCGATAGATTGTTGGAATTACTGATTTATTAAACTGTCGCTTTTTCTGCCTATTAAAGGAATATTTGGTTTTGAATTCAGTGAAAAAACGGTGGAAGATCTGTTTAAATTTCTCTAAGTCTAAATTGTTTGTAATAATTTTTTTTACCATATTATCATTAATTTAAGTCACATTTGTTATAAGAATTAAGAAAAGAAGATTAGTCCTTAAATCTTATTATCATTGTCATTATTGAATATATTTTTTTATTACATTATACAACTAATGATAGACCTATTATTTTTTTATTTTTTATAAATATATTATTTAAAATACACAATAATGAACTAGCGTAAATTTCGTTATGATATTTAAAGAATATCATAAAATGATGTATTAAAAAGCTGATAGTGATTCATATTAATTATTGATCTAATCTTTGAAGATCATATATTTACATCAATTTATTTAACAAGGTAATTGCTTTTACGCTGATTACGAATGCGAATGACTAGGCATCAACGAAATTATTTTCGAGAGCTATCTTTTCGCTCGTCATCACAAAATCGCTTTTTGCACGGCTAATAATAATGTCGGGGATATTGGTGAGTCAACTTCCGAATTCCTCTCAAGAGTTTAACGTTCTTACAAATCGAACGATTGCGTTTTGTGAATTTTGAGGAAACTTTAGGTCGATTCCTGGATTAAACTTATTCACTTGTACCATTTTCTATGACCTTGACATAGATAAACTGACTACTTCCGAACTGCCGGTATCGTTGCGTACGAAACCTGTTCTCGAAATTGCGTTCGCACCTCGGCATTGCATTGCCATTAATTTTTTATTGAAAATGTAAATTATAATATTGCTATACTATCTAATTTAAAATGATCAGTTGTAGTTTACAACAGTAGAAAAATATATTTATTCGCACAGATCGCAAAGGTATTGCACAGGGAACTAATAAAGCCGCAACAATGATTCCTTTAATTTAATTTTAAATATAAAATTCGAAAGTTCATCCTTCATGGAGATGTCCAAAACATTCCAATTCCTTCGCAGTCTATGAACTGGACTATAAAAAGTTGAATTATATAAATGTGTGTCTTCAGCCATAGGACACGAGGATGTCTCAAAGCATAGGACTGAACCATTTCTTGAAATAGAAAATTCATTCATTTAAAAAATTTTAATTGTTTAATTTAAAAAAATAAACTACAGAAAATATTTTTAAAATATATCAATAAGAAAATATACAACGCATGCGCAGATCCTTTTTTAAGTTGATTTAAAAAAATGATTTCATTTAAGACTAATTTAATAAATGTGCAATATGATGGGGACACTTGGAAAAGTTACAAATAATATACGAATTCCAAAAAGTCTGAGTTGGAAGACAAGATTCCCCGACTCGTGTTTTACCATTAAAATACGAACTTGCGTGACAACTTACCCCCATACAATATACGTTATAACTTACGATTTGGATCCTATTACCCAGCAGTCAGTGTAAATTTCCATTGGAGCGTGAAGGCTCAGTATCAAAAGAGTAAGCTTTGTCTCAATCTCTAAATAATTTTTCGAAATTTTCTTGCTGAAAAGAAACCTTTAATTGTTAAATAAAAACTGCACGATGCGCAACATGCTTACGCAGTAGTGGAGCGACTTTGCACAACAATAGAGATTCCACTGGCCATAGTATGATTGTACGACTGCGCAGCTTTCGAGACACTTTCAACTTGACCGGTGGGTCACTCATTAAGTTTACATTATACCTGGTACTACAAGGTGTGAAATCTTTACCTTATGTAGTTTATTTTAGACGTAACAAGCTTGAATGTCGACGTTCATTACGAGATGAAACTAAAATGCTGTTAACTTTCAAGTTTTCCGCAACTTTTTTACCCTTTACTTTTTAGTAATTATTTATCAAGTTAACTTTGTTAATTTGAAATGTTTGTATTTCTTTGCTGCAGTGACCATTTTTTATTCTTTATCTAAAGATTATGTTTCCGATAAAAAATTAGTTTAAAGTAGTGAATTTGAATTATTACTGTATTATCTATATGTACTATCTAATTGCGTAATCTAGTATTTATGGATGTACACGCCTTTCGATTGAATAAGTGTATAAATGATTAGTTAGGGCGAAACTCGTGTTTTATCGGTACGCCAAGGATAACATCCCAATGGCATTTCCTTTCCGATTTCCCGCGATTTCGCAAGGAGCGAGACAAAGCTCCGGGGGGTTATTCTGTATTTTTTTAATTAATGATTAAACTCCTATGCTATAAGTATACAGGGTATATAAAATTGCGTAAAAACCATTGATAACGCACTTGCTAAGCTTACAGAATACTCCCCCGGGGCTTGGAATATAAAGCCCCGGCGCCAAGTTCCGTAGGCGCCATCGCGTACAAGTAACGTCGGGGAATTCGCGCGAAGGCTCCTGCTTTGTTGCCGGGAGGAGCTCCGACGAGGGGCGGCGCGCCTCGCGATCGATAAACCGGCGCGAACACCTCCGAACTGGTTATCCAGATCGAGGGAATACGAGCTCGATGCTGTAGATCCTGTCGCGCCGATGGTCTGCAGTCACCTGATTTAACTAATTTTTTGTCGCTGTGTTATTCAAATGCAGCCGAAATTAACATTAAATCTGCGCGCTTCGTAGGAGTTTATCCGGCTTAGCGCCTAAAAAAGTGACCGTAACAACGCTTGGCGAGCGAGGCATTCGCGATCGAATTATGTCTGGGATTTTGAGGTGCGAAAAATATTTATTGGAAGGCTACACGGACCAAATAGTAATCTGACGCGACTGTAAAAACCGTTACCTTGTGAATTCTATTATGAAAGTAGAATGTTTATTCTCGCTTAGCAAAGTATCTCTTTTTGTTTCGCGTAACAGACAAGTTTGTACAATTCTTTCGGCCCACAATGTTTTAACTTAATTTTTTTAGTACGTCAAAGAAAATTACAAGCTGAAACAGCAGTTTAAGCAGAGTAAAAGTACTTGATGAGCCATAAAACAATGCCCGCGAAACACGCCCGATGGACGAGTAAAAAGACTCAGCGACACGAGTTTCTTCAACATAAAACTTTATTCTGCATATAATTTTGACGAAAAAGCAGAATAAACGAAACGAGCTTTACATAAGCCAGGTAAAACGCGGCGGCCGTTTCATAACTTGCGCATTCCACGCTCTCGCGGGGCGAATTACCGAATGTCCCGGCGCATTCCCCGAGGCGCGGCGCAATCGGGGAAACGGCGCAACCGAATTTTCCCAAGATCAAGGTAAAACGGCTTCCGAGGTGCGCGCGTCCCCTGCGCGAAGCGCCGCGCGACGCTGCGACCTTCGCCAGGCCGGACCGCCGGATGAGAAAGGCTTTCACGCGCCTACGCCGCGGCGCAAGGTCGTGGCGCTCCTTTTCTCACGTAAAGCGAGCGAGTCTAGGCGCACGCACGCCTCTTGCACAACGAGAGCGCGCAGCTTTTAGGACCCGAGGATCGCACCTGCGAAGGACTCGCGGTGTGCTCGGCGCACGAAGTCGTAAGCGTCGAAAGTAGAGGTCCGAAGGTTCGACCGCAAGGATCTTGCTTATTATCTCGACAGGTAGATTTCGATCACTTTGAGACGATGGCGAGAGGCTATTTTAGTCACCTAAACTTTTGCGTGTTGACGGTTTCATGAAAGATGATTCTATACGGCTTCTGTAGATCTATTTTAGCGATCTTATTTTAACTCGGTTAGATTTTTTTTTTCAACTTTAAACAGTATAAAGAAAATAAGAACAATTTATTCTTTTATTATCAAAATGTTGAATTTTGTTTAAGTATTTCCATTTAATTTAATTACACTGGTACTTATAATTAATATACAGTATATTTACTTTCAAAAACAAGTGTCTAATGATTGATTTGTATATAGTTTTGATACGCGTAACACCATTCAACTGTACATAATAGCCTCACACGCATTTACCGCATAAGTTCCGGCTGCCAAGTTCAAATCGCTTCTTCCTCGTTTTCTTAATCGGTACCTATAAAATTCATTAATTTTTTTATCTAACAAATACTAGCCTACCAGAGGACGAGTATAAAAAGTCATCTATCAAGAGTATTGATTAAACATTTGATCGTACCGAAAAAAAATGCTTATCCTTTATACATATTAAGTAGATCTCACATTTTGTATTGCGGAAATGTAAACATTTCTTTCATTTTTTAAGTCAAAATATACACATTAAAAAATCATTCGAACCTTTTTAAAACAAAAAATGCAAAGCGTCATGCTATAATATTAAAAATACATTTTCAATTATTAGCGTAAAAAAATATTGTGGATTATTCTAACAATATATTAATCAAAATTACTGATCTGTGACAGATCTGTATAAAAAATCTGTGACAGATGTGATAAAAAATGTCGTGACGTTTTAATAATCCGATTCCAATTGAAGAATCCCATCATGAATTTAAAAATTTTAACAAGATTCTGATTACTGATTAAAACGGTACAGTGAGGTATAAACGTACTTCTAAACTCTAAAATAATATTTATTATTTACAAAATTTAGTAAATTTCTTTTTTAATATAATCTTTACCAAAATATTTTAACTTAAAAAGATCTTGAAATGTAATAGTAAGCCAATTGGGATCTGATTCGGAATCTTATCAGCGGAGCGTGCCAATTCCAGTGCAAAGTAAGTAGGGCCGGTAAATGCAGAGAAACCTTGGATAATTTCCACACGGGTGTCTATTATAATAGCAATCAGCGATCATTTCCAAAGTGTTAAGGAAAAGATGGTAAAAGATAAAATTTGCACACTCGCCGGCAAGAATCCACACGGAGCCTAGAAAATCGGTGAGCGTGTCATCAACCTCTGCATACCTCGGGCGAGCTCGGCGTTCGTCTCCTAAACGCAATCGAGCGAGCTCCTCATGCAACATGCCGCGGAACAATCGCGCCGATTAACCAGCGATGCGTTACTCACCGCCTCGCGATCGTAATGCTTCGCGGGAGAAAAGAGCCGGGTCTCCGGCGTCTCTCTCTCTCCCGCGCTGGCGCCCGAAGGTGAGGGTAAAGAGACGTGCCCGACGCGCTCGCGCGATATCAGCTGTGCCGCGCGCTGGTTGGAGCGATGGAGCGAGCGGCGCGCTCGAGCGTGTGCGGCGCCTCGGCTCTGACCCGCTGTCAGTTGCCCGTGCCCTGTGCTACGGTTAGGACCGACGGACCCGCGCACAATAGCACCGGTCGCACGCCGCCGGCCCACCACGAGGACGGCCGACGCCGCTTCGGTGAGAGGAAGCTCGCGGAGGTATCCTTGAACGGCCGCCCGAGCCAGCCTCTAGTCCGCCAAACGGGCCGAGAGCTCCGATCGCGAAAAACCGTCCCTTCCGCCCAAAGGACTTTCGACGCAGTGACACGCTGGATTCTCCGCTCTCGTCCGATGCTTGTGTGCTAAGTGTATTTTTTTTTCAATCGCCGGCTCCGTGGACCTCGCCGTGGATTCGCCAGTTCCAGCGGGCAGATCGAAAAATACTGCCGGGGACGTCGGTGCAGAATGATCTGGTGAAACGGAACGATAAAGAAAGAGAGAGAGAGCGAGCAGGTCAGTCGGGAAGTCATGGCGTGCAGCGGCTTTTCACTCGGACGAACCGTTATTAGCTCTGCCCTTGTCTTGTTGGTGAGTTTACCGAAAATAATTACGTTAACTGTTACGCTTACAAGCCGGATGTGTTGAGATGCATTATAACAGTTACTGTATCATTCCTCCCATTGTATTGCGCTTTTAACATCTTCAACTTTACACCTCCGGGTTCGCTCTTTGCTCATTCTATTTCGATATTATCGAATGTACCTTATTATTCTTCCCGAGGTGTTGTTTCGCTTGTTCATATGCAAAATCTGATGTTTTGTTAATGGTGAACACGGGGCAGACTTAGTTCTGCGCTTTGTCAAGCGCTCGCAATTGCCAGATTTTAATTTGATGTCTTCAGAAAATTTATCCAATTTGGCTGCATTAATATAAGTTGGCTTGCACAATTTACAACAGCGCGACACGATATATTCTTTCCATTTACGATATTATTAATTTGCTGTCATTCCGTTTTAAATTGAAATCTTGTAAACTCTGTACCAAACTTAATTATAGAAAACACTAGGAATGTCTGACTGAAGTGGAACTTCAAACGTTATGACAGCTAGCTATTGTGACATTGCATACATTAAGCTTAAAATTCGAACTGCACTCGAATATAATCTATTTAGACTTCCACGATGCGGAGCGAGATAAGAAAAGTCTGTTAACGATTTTACGATATAAACATGAGCAGCCCAAGCAAATTAAAAGAAATAAGAGGCGTGCCCCGGAAAGCTGCAAAACCCATTAAAAATTGGGTCGCCGAGCGAGCCGGTCTTACGGTACTCCGGCGTAAGCTGGTCGACGGGCGCGCAAAAATCGCGGCCACCCCGCTCGACGCCGAAAAAAGGAAACTCCGGAGTGCGGGCGCGCATCCGCCTTATCAGCCGCGGGATCGTGGAATGCCCGCGCGGGTACCGTTATAGCTATATTCGCGGCGTTTCGCAGTTTCGCCACACAATCGCAATGCGTGCGCGGGAGGGGGACAACGAGCGCGCCGCGGGAACGCGTGCGCCGCGTGACAAGAGCCGCGTGCGAAGGAGTCAAGGATAATGCTCAAGTGGAAAAAGTCGCCGGGCGAAATGGACGACGCCGAGCGCCGAGCTCCCCGCCCGGAGATAAGATGCGGGTGCACTTAACTACCTATGAATTATCCATCTTGTTAGTGCTTACCCCTTTTTCCCTTGATTGCTCTTTGCCGGCCGCCTGCTCAAACATTGTTTATTCCATTGTACTGCCTGACACACGCACTTTTGCATCGTAAATTCTTGCCTGAATTATTAACGTTATTTTCAATGGAATAAATTGTTATTTACCGAACGTTTATGACAGGGCAACACGTCGTCTTTAGTCACTACATCGATAAATCGTTAAATAACCGAAAGTCTTGCCTTAACATTTGTTGCCAGTTTTAATAATTATTATCAAATCAATCATTAAATTAATGTTACATTAACGTAAGAACTTCAGCAGAGATAACCTAATAAATAATAAATATATTTTTTAAAAGTCTAATTTAAATACAATAATAAAAGTTGCAAGGCGTGAAAGTAAAGGGGAATATTAAGAAACACATTTTGCAACCTTTGACTATTCTCATTTTTTTAAAATACAGCGGTGCAAACTGTTCTATATGCAGATAAAAACGCAAGGAATAAATTTATAAAAATTAATCGAGTCTATCGCTTCTTCATTACACCTAATTCGACGCAATAAATCTCTAATGGGATGTCATTTATCTTCGTCCCATTGATATTCACCGACTAATTTAATTTAATTCCTCGAAATAAAGCTCCAACGCATTAACATAACAATATAACGGAGAAAGAGAGAGAATAAGCTGCAAGTATGCGAGTAAAAAAGCCGTCAATCCGCCTATCCTCGGCGCGGGACGTTGTCTCCCGCGCGTCCAGCCGTCGGCGCGTTATGCAAGCCGGCCGCGCGCGCACGAGCCGGAGCGCGTGCCCCGCCGCCGGGCGGTCGCCCCCGCCCGCCGCGATTTTTCTTCGTTAAGGATGTGAGATAAAGGACGACGACTTCATAATGCGAGCGACGCGGTCGGCACCCGATCGACTCGCGCCTTTCGCGGGGCACCGCGACTTTTCCTTTTTGCCACGCACGCGCGGCCTCCCATTACGGAGCTGCTCCTCTTTTTTATCCGCCGCGGTGACGCTGATAAGAGAACGACGTAACGCGATCCTTCGCACACCGGTTCCTATATACACGCCTCGCTCGCGTTTTTGATTAACAGTTATGAGAAACTGTGGCGAGCTTCGTTAAAGTATTCGCAGTTGCCGCTATAACTTGTGAATTAATTAAAAAAACGGTATTACATATCTACATTGATTAACAAGTCTTTGCGAGTGAGCGTGTTATTTGTCAAAGCCACTCCTCTCAGCGATTATCTACACGTTAATAATCAATAAAAGACTGGCTCGCAAGTAGTCGTGGACGCGCGCGTTCGTCTGCTCGATTCATTTCAGATGCGAAATGCTCATTTGATTAGGTCGAGCCCGCTCGCTGCGCCGCGACAATGTGGCCGCCTCGAATGGATGCACCGCCGCCGCCGCCGGGACAATATCGCGCGCTCGCAACAGGCCTCGAAAGCTCACTTGTGCGCTAATGCGGCCGAGATTTAATTAGCGATTTTTCGGTGCCTCGCTATACCCGCTCCTTTTGATTAACCTAAATTGCCTTGGTAACTTCGTTTCAATTGGCGTTTTACCGCGATTTTATCCTTCTCGAAATTTGCTAAGAGGATTAAGCAAAAATAACCACGATTTATGAGTCAATTTTCAATTTAAGAAGGACTTGGCACTTAAACAAACTTGCCCGCATGAAAGCAACGTAATAAAGTAATAATAACTTTAATACTTCAGAAATTGGTAATAAAAATACCTATATACTCCCCGTTGCAGCCGTTACACGTGAAATGATTGTTCAGTATCCGAGCCTCAATTTAACGTTTATCGACACCGATAAAAATCGGGACTTTAAAATAAACCAAGAAGATTGTGCGGATGATATATGTGGGCGCCGAGCGCAGGGTTGCATTAACCCTGGAGCGCGGTGTACGTTCCACACATCCGCGTGCCCGGCTGGCGCTGGATTTCCTTCACGCAAAGCTGAAAAATCTCACCTTTCCATAGCGGCTCGACGCTGCATCAGCACCGGCGCGCCGGTAGAAATTGACGCATAAATCGTGCTGCGGCTAATATTAAGGATTTCAGGCAGTGAGACACCGTAATCGAGGTGTAAGAGGGGCGGGGATTGCTCGTACCATTCTCCTTTTAACATCGAAGAGGATGTGGAAAATCCAATGCGTCCGTGCGTTGTATGGGGACTTCGCATTGCTCGTCATCGTCCGAACGAATGCGATACCTCACCGTCAAATATTTCATTGGCAAGGTGAATTAGTAGTATTTACACGCCCATATTGAAAATGAAACGTAACACGTTTTACGATGTTTCAACATGTAATGACACTTGGCTATATCGCGCAAATAAAATCGTGCGAACATGCTATTGGTGAAATAAGTGATGCAGAGAAGAAAGTTAAATATATTTGAGGATAATGTTTCAAAACACTTTCTGTAGTCGAATCAGGGTTAGTAATGAAAAAATAGTTGGCTTACAATAAAATCAAAAGTTACAGCAGCGAAATAAAATGCAGAATTTTCCACAAAAACTTGATTTTGTTAAAAAATATGATTAATAGTTTTCTAAAATACATTAATTTTCTTAAAAATTATTTATGCAATACCAAACAGAAATTATAAAACTTAAATTAAATTATGTTTCAATTTTCTCCATACTAAATATCAAATTATAATAACTTAAATAGCTTATTAATGTAATTGGCTTATTAAATATTTGATAAACTTCAATTGATTATCTTAAGTAAAATGAATTAAAGTAGTATTATTAAAAGTTTAAACCATGCAGAGGATGAGATTTCATTTAAATAATAAATAATAAATTTAAATGATTTCCTTCGCTTGAAAAACAATGAAACGTTTTACACGATTAGCCATACTACATCAATTCCATTTAAATGATCCAAAATATATCTAGGAGCTGAAATCGATCGAGCACGATAAGATTGTTAAATCAATAATTAATCGAGGCTCCATCTTGGTCGCGCCAAAATCCAGGTCGTTTCACAAACCCACGCAGCGTTTTGTCCTTTCGAAAATAATCGGCGGAATCGGCGCAATCGGCGCGTTACGCAGGCTCAAATTCTAAATCGTTCTAAATGAACGCGACGGATTATACAAGTACAGCGGTAGACATGCGGTGCAAACGGAAAAAGTCCGATGCCCGCTTTACATAATGCCGTGGAAAAGAGAGACAGCTCGGTTTAAACAGTCATTAGAGCCACTTGAAATTTATTAATTGCTTCTCGCGCACCGTACATAGTCTTAACGAACGCGCCCCGATAATCGGATACCGGCAGCAGTTATCCGGAGCTCCCGCTTCTCGGCCTTTTTCACTTAATAATAGCCTCCACGCGTCTCGGCCTTACGCGGCTAAGAGTTCACGCCGTAATTACGGACATCCCACGTTAGCTTCGTGTGACCGTGTGTAACTCCCGATAAACACACTAATGTCTTCATTTTTCTCCCGTCATTTTTAAATTCTATTTTGCTTCTTTAAAGTAGAACATTTCTCCTGTGTAATACAGCTGCTAATTGGGCTGGTTGAAATACTTTAATTTAATTGAGGCATTAGTTTATTGAAAACACTGTCATAAATTTTGAACATAATTTACATTACCACTTTTAAAACATCTAAAATAATAAATCGTGGTAATTAAGGGTGCGGTAAAAAGTGTTCCACATATCAGACTTGTTTTCATAGTCGTTTAAGGGTCTCATCCCGTATTTCCTGCCTGTGCCAACGAGACATTTCCCGTCCACAGTATCAGCCGTTAGCCGGTCACATAGCAATCATTCAAAGTGATCCGGTCTTCCTACTTCCACGCACTTCTTCTTCCCTCGCTATCCAACATCAACGAATTCATTTATTACGGCTGTAAATTAAAACGTTCTTTTAAAATTTTATACTATTTGATTTTGTCTGAAACTAGATTAAAATGCCCATATACTTACTTTAATTATAAACCATATCTAATTGTAAAGAGTAATTTTCAAACATTAAACTGTGGGCAGCATCAGTTGCGCAAAAAATGTTCCACCTAGGGCTTCCTTTACTTTGCAAAAAAATCCGTGAAATCAAATTGCGAAGATGCTTATCTTTAGCCTCACGCCGAATGGCACACTATATATACAGTGGATGCAAACGCTACAGGCAAAACTTGTCCCAACCCGATCCAGCACTCCCGTTGAAGGTCTTGCACTTTTACCCAGACGGACGTGCATCCCGTCTTTGTTTCTGTACGTATACGTCTTTGCACGATCTCGTCCTTTTCTATACAATTTTTGAGGCTCGGTGAACATCTCTGGGAAAACCCATCAGGTAATAAAGGTGCACTGCAAAAAAGTTCACGAAAAACACTTGTTTATCTTGAATATAAAGCAAGGTAATTATTGCTGACATGGAGCAGAGCAGATTATATAGTTTAAGTTATATTCCAATGCATGAGACTCCTTTGTGATATTTTCTAGTCTTTTTATTCTATTTTGTAACTATATTTTTGGAACTTTGTGCAAGAAGCATTCCTTATTTTTAGACTTTACAGCGCAGATTAAAGATTCGGTATTGATGACTATCTATATTATTTGGCTGCAAATAAAGAGAGTTAAAAAATACCATACCTGTTTTGCAAATTTTATTCTTAATCAATAAAAACTTATTTTTAAACTGTAGCAATTTCAGATAAAATGTTCACTGATAAAGTACAAGTTTTCATCCCATAAATATGGATCATAATTCACAATCGACCAAAACACGAAAATGAAAATTTAATTCTATAAAACTGAATTCTAGGGATAAAAGCTTGAGTCAATTTACCTACTGCTTTCCTTTTTCAGGCAAAATAAATCTCAAAAACAATGTTTGCGCGGTAACGTTTGATTTTATAGAACCGCAAATGGAAATGCAGTGCTTTAAGTTTCAAAGGTATTTTTATGTGACATTTTCACGACTCTTCCGATGTGTTATTTTTGAAATCTTAGCTTATAATATAAATTCCAAGTTTTTAGGATGTTATGTTGGAATGTGTAAGTCGTCAAATCTTTCTAAATGGACAATTGTATTTTTTTTCATTGCATTTTTAAGATACTAAAATGAATTTAGAACTCAAGCAGGATTATTCACTTCGCTTAAAACAAAACTAAAATTATTTTCTTTTGAATTAATTGATGTTTTTACTACTTTTATGACCTTGACCTACAACTGAACTCCGCAAACCCCTTCAAAAGTACTAAATTATTCTACAAATTTTAAATCTATTGACTTATCTAAATGAACGATAATAAAAGTTTTAAATTTTCTTTATAAAAAGATGTAGAAGGATAGCTATACTATTTTTGAAAGGAATGGTTTCTGATAAGAATAGATAGAGCGTACACAGTATCAAGGACATGGTAATCAATATACAAAATCTCACCTTTCTGCCTTATAAGTGACGATAAATTGAATTTTCTTCGATAGCAATAAGAGCACTTTCAGGTTATTCAATTACTATAAGCGTTTTATTAGCAAATCAAAAATTCCCTAACCATTACCGCCCCGATTAAAACAATTATATTCATGCATAGTTAGTGTAATCAAATGGACAAAAATAAATAAGGATTCACTTCCATAGTAAAATATTTTTAATTTAAATTTTCATTGAATTAATAAACTTTCTACCTATTCTATTTGTCAAGAATAAGTGAACTATATTGCTTATATAAAATGCAATTGAACTTGCCGATTTACAAGTACAGTAGTGCAAGAGTAATGTAATTCTAGTGGTCTTTAAAGTAACCAAATAACAAGCCAGTAAGCATTCGACGGAAGTTCGACGATCTTACAAGCATTGCGAATGCAAATGCGTACACCCTCGAGAATTTGAATGGCGTCATCATTGAAAGAGGGTAGTCATCCTTACAGTTTTCTGCGGCTGTTTACTCACTTTGGTTTGCGTCACACATTTTCGGGCTGTTGACGCTTTTACACCGGGTAGAAGACCTCGACAAGGACGAGGACATGAACCTCCACAAAATGATACGCGCTGGTATGCGGAGCTAAGGATTTTTTCGTTTTCGGACAACGGCGTCTCCACATATTTTTTGCTTCTTGCCGCAGTGCCTTTTTTCCGTTCTGCGTGCTTTCTTTCGGTTTTTGTTCTTGCTGTATCACGTGAAAAGGTTACTCTGGAACCAATTAATATTCACTTTCGCGGGCCTCTCCACTTTTTTCATATTTACCTTCATGGGACTCTCACCTTTATCTTTCCCTCTTGTTGCTGATAACATGTTTCTGAATCATCCATTCGAAAATCTAAGTGAATAGTTTTTTAAAAATCTGCATTTATTAAAATTATTTAAATTTAACTTCAACTTTCAATCTTCTTAACAATAAAAGGAAAATATTAAACATTTTCATAGACTCTTGTTTATCGTTGACCATCGTATCAATGGGATGATTATAATTCCATGGAATGAATTTAGTTCAAAACTTATGATTATAGTTTATGTGCATATTATTTAGTAAAGTAAAATTTTAAAATAATCTCTTAAAATAATTGTTTAAATTAACCAAAATTATCCTTAGATTTTTAGTACTTTAGGAAGAAGTAAAGATATTAAAACTTGTTGCTATATTTGTAAACTTATTGTTTGTCACATAATAAAATAACGAAGATACTATATTAATTACGACTTATATACTAACCAATAATGCGCAATGTTTATTATTACTTCAAGGTTTTACCGAATTGTAACTTTATTCATTAAAAACCTGTATTATCGTGATGTAAGAAAATAAAGCCATCCGGTTTTGATTGCATTCCTTTATGCGATTAATCGAAAAATATAGAAAAGCAATATATTTTCAGTAGCAGTCGGTAAAAATTTGAAAGACTTCCGGTACCACAGAAAAAAAGCAGTAAATCAGCATCGTTCATTGCAATTGCAAATGTACGATAGCAAAAGTAGCTTCACTATTGTACGCACAAAAGGTACTAAAGAAAAACTGTTAATTGCTTTCTTTATCAAAATATATACGTGTGTATATATTCTCGTCATTCTTTCCTCTCACTGCCACCCTCATTGATTTTACTTGATCAGAAAAAATACGCGGGTAGCGTAACAACAAAAATAACTCAATCGCGACAAAGTGAGAAAGCACGCTCGCTACTACTCGTCCTTGGTAATTTTCTCGATTTCACAATTGCGCGATCTAAGGCGTGCAAGCGCTTGTGCCGCCGCCGAGCGCAGCCCCGGCGCTATATAGCCGGGGCCGGACGATGACCGATTTGATAGCGCGCTCGTTAGTTAAGACCGATTGCAATTTCGATAAATTTTATAAGACCACCAATGTTTAATCAACTTTATTAATTATTTTTGTTTACGGATCCATTCTATATGCCTACGCACAATACGAAGCTTTGATTAACATTCGGCGCACAGTTTGATCATGAATCTCAATTGTAATTTATTACGAGCTAAACGATTTGTACATCTATAAATATTTTGTGAATACAAATTTGTGTTGAAAATTTGAAGAAATCAATCTTTTTAAGAACTTTGATTTAATAAAATTGACTTTCATTACTTCAATTAAAATAGTTAATGATTTGTTAATGCCATCTTAATTCATATTTTTTAATCTCACACAGGGATTTAAAATAATAGGTTACAAAAAAACTGTTAAATGTCTAGGTATTGTTAATGAATTGTAAACTCATTATGATTGCTCTTCTGCTTATCTAGAAGATTAAAAATCGTTTAGAAATTAAATTGAACGTACTACTTTCATTGATAAGAGAATTACATATTGTTTAATGATAAATAAGTTATCTACGATTATTAAATTAGTGATCAGCTGGGGATCTGTCGTAATTTCAAATAAAGTACATTATAAGCCTCCATGCGACTTTTCCGAGCATCAACTCTTGATAGCAAAATCATTACAAAGTACTACCTACTCATTTTAATAATCTCTAGTACATGGAATCCGAAATTTTTGTTTTAATTAAATTTAACTAAATAGTTTGTATGTTCTAATTCAACAGTAAAATCAATGTGACTCATTGTATCATAAGTGTCATTATTAGAAACATAAATTGCGTATACTCTGTGTCGCAATAGGAAATGCGTAAGTTAACATTTCTTTTAATATAAGTCACTGCCGAAGTGATTCATAATTTAAGACAAGAAGGTTGCAAATAATTCTATAGTAGGAGAGTCTTGGTCGAAATGGGTGTGTTAAAAAAAGAAAGAAAAAGTAGTTTTGTACTTTGTTTCTATGTATTCTGGTAACATACTGAAACTTAATGGAAGAAAAATGTACAAAACCTCTATAAGGTTGAAAGTTGCAAACTGCAGTCTATTCCTAGCGTAATGGAACTCCTGGCCGTTTTACCCAGGTCTCTAAGTGAATGAAATAATACATTAAATAAATCGGCGTGAAATTCCGTTGAGCCAACCGTGCAACAAGGAACACTAGAAGCTACTTGCGGAAGGTAGTAGGGAAACGCGTATCGCGTTGCAGTTCGCGAAGATCAATGTAGGTACCGGCGAACGCAAAGAATGCACATGCACACATCGACTGCGCGAGAACACAGCGACTTTCGAGGATAAAAGAGAAGGGGGGAATCGAGCGAGAGCGATCGCCGACGCCCGCGAGTCGTGAGCTCGCGCGCGCGCGCAAAGGGCCCCGGCGTCGTCGCACGGCATTGAACGGCCTTCACGAATCGGTTCCCCTTGCCAGCGAGAGAGCGACACCATCGCCGCGCCGTATACCTGTGTAACGGCACGGCACAAGAGGCTGCGTCATAAAAAAGCTCGCCGCCGATCCGCGCTCTTTCTTCGCGGAAGCCGATTTTAGGCCTTATTCGCCGCTTACTTGTAATATGCTTGTTAAGTTTTTCTACAACTGAAGACCCAGCGCCGCCGCAAGTATTTAGATGTGTCGCTGAATATATCAATCAATTTTTAAACTTGTCGATGAAAAAAACGAAGAAAAAATGCTCTAGTGCAAGGTCGTGCGATGCAGTAAATCTTATATTGATTTCAATTCAATATTTCATCTTGTTGTACTGCGTGAATATCAGAGTATTCAAGATGAATGGGAAATAAATTTTCTCGTACGCACGAACTCTATTTTAAGCTTCGATAAACAATATTTTGTTCTCTTAAATTGATGGGCTTAATATGTAAAATGATTTTTTGTACCAAAAAATGTAATCTCAAATATAAATCTATAAATTGTTCCACGTGGACTATGTCTGACGGTAGATAAATAAGTTCAAGACTAAGGATAAGGAGGATGGAATAGGACCTGTAACTATGACATCTCGCG
>JAXIUT010000021.1:11086900-11112607 GCA_035586675.1 Eurytoma californica | reverse complement strand
TCATGCACAATAAAACAGAAAATAATCGAATAATCAACGGATTACTTTTTTATTCTTTTGTCTTATACGTCATGGGAACTTATGTGGGTATGTCTCCAGGTCCGATAAGTAGTACGATAAGCTGCGCTGATATACCAAACCGAGAATCGGTCAAGTTAATGTACGTCAAACATTCGCCAGTAAAAGGGTGTAGTTGGCTTACGCAAGTGGATTAAATCTAATTAAGGGATAATCCTTTAAGTCGAAGCTTTTTAAAGTACAGAAGTACCGACAAATTTAGAGCTGGAATATTCAGTGAGATTACATACCATATAAGGATGTTTAATTGATTATTTATAATAATCCGTTCCATCGAGAATTTGTGATCAAAGGCCAAAAACGAAGAAAATTATTGTCGACTGTACCAATGATTCAGTATTTTAATGCCAAGCAAACCATTAAATTATTCAATACGGACTTCCAGTGCTCCTACTGGCCAACCCCTTCAATTAGCGTCGATCTATATGAGTTCGAGTGTAAAAATAAGTCGCGGAATCCCAATGACTCGGTCCCTTCCAAAAAGAGAACTCGCGACGACTAAAAAAGAAAGCAAGTACCTGCCTACGTCGTTCGGTTTAATTGCCGGCGTCATTCCCAATGATGCATTAAACGGTGATACCCAGACTGGAGATCGCGCGAGAGTGTCGCTGCTTGCCGGTCCGGGGGAGCTCGAATGAGTTACGGGCCGCTGAGAGAGCGAGCCGCGGCGCCGCGGTAGAGTCGCGATTTACAGCTGCGCGCGGGAGAGTGAGACGTCGGTCGGGAATTCGCGCCGCGTCGAAAACAAAGTCGTTCCCGTGATGGAGGAGCGATTTAACGGGACGATCGACGGGACGCTTGCGCATTTCACTTTTACGCCCTGCGATCGCTGCTTAGGAATCGAGGCGAAATTTGATA
This sequence comes from Eurytoma californica, assembly GCA_035586675.1. Taxonomy (NCBI): domain Eukaryota; kingdom Metazoa; phylum Arthropoda; class Insecta; order Hymenoptera; family Eurytomidae; genus Eurytoma; species Eurytoma californica. The sequence continues at coordinate 11,111,671 of JAXIUT010000021.1, read as the reverse complement.
TCTGGGAGCGGAGGAGGTTTGACCGAACGGCGTTTTAGAGGCTCGTTGATTTTTCGAACTACTTTTACGATGCTGAGATTTATTGTGTTGCAGCAAGATTGAAAATTCTTCACTCTTTTAAATTTTTACGTTTATCGCACTTGCTATAGACTGGCAGTGCATGTAACGGGCGCTAAGTTCAAGGATGATTTGTTTAAGCACATGGATTAACCTAAAATTTTAAATTCTTTGTATTGTCCATTATATCATTGTTAGAAAAACAATAGTCAGAGAAAATATTCCTTTTTCCACGTGTCAAAAATTAATATCTATTTGAAGATTACAAAACGGCTCATTAAGCATCTTACCTTACCTTGACATACCACATTAATTCCGTACTCAATCGGGGATCGTTAAATAAATAGAAATTGCATCAGCGAAAAAATTCGAGAATTTATTCACTTTGTAAAAGCGTAGTAATTTAAAATGTGGGTGCAAAGGGGGCTACTTGCGTCGCATATTCCGGATGCGGTGTTACGTCACACTTAGCGAACAAAAAGGCCGAAGGACGCGGATAAGCGAAGTTTGCCAATACGCAGGCAAACGTCCAGCCCGCTGCCGAGCCCGGGGGTCACATAACAAATTGATTGGCTGGCATAAAAAACTGCGCGGACAGATTTACGAACTGCGAGACGCGCGGGTGGGAGCGAGAGTCCCGATGAAGCTATAGTAGATCTTGAAATGCTCACATCGCGTGCGTATAAATTGCAGATCGGATACCAAGAAAATTTTTGTTATTTTGCAAGAAGATTTACGCTCTCCCCAATGCGATAACATTATTTATGATCCGACATTTGTTCGGGTTTCCTTATTTTTAAGGATAAATTTTCGTTAACTAGGTTAATTACATTTGTAAATAAATTTGTAAGATGGTTAAATTAAAATTCTTTAACAATTATTCAAATTTTCTTTAAACGGTCACAATATAGGTATAAATCAGAAAAGCCGGTGGTTAAAAGAAGAGTCTTGGTGAAGCGCCTTTGAAAGTCTATAAATCAAAAACTCAGCAAAGATTTAAAGCTGAGTGCTTTAACCCACATATGTTGTTCGTCTGTGTAGTGCAAGGGTGAAAAAGATAAATCTCAATGAACGACTGCGAAGTACAGCAGCGAAAATACTGAAAAATAATCGCAAAAAGTTGAAAAACACGCAAGAATAACAGTTATTAAAGGAAGCCAAGCGTGCATAGATCTCTGCAAAAATAGACTCCTACCATGACTTTAAGGCGAGGTGGTCAACTCATTGGAGCTGCATAATTCTCGTGGATTACCGATGAGGTATAGTGGCTATTTACCCTATCCTGCTGCCTTTGTTACGGTCAATTTAGGGGGCGGAGGCCATAATCTCAGCTTAGAAAATTATCTCGTTCGAAAAGTGCAGCAGGTTAACTGAACTGCTCCGCGCTCTTCAGTGCTCATAACTACAACTGGAGAAATTTAAAATCTGTACTTTTCTAAACGATGCACTACAAAGTTTTGTTGTTGGCCTGGGAGGAAAAAATTGTTGTCAACCGGTGCACTCGTCATGGGGTTCAGATCCCCGATGTAGTGCAATTTGCGCAAGGCGTTTCGCGTTTACGATACACTCGGCGCGGGACAAAAATTAAGCGTCTTTACCACCGCGGCTCATTTTTTATGCCGCAGTAATTTGTCATTCAAAATAAATCAAAGGTTATAACTCGAAGAGGCAGAGGGAAAAAACGTAAAGTCGCTATTAAGCGCTAGAGCAGACTCCGCTCGACAATTTATGACTCACGAAATGCACTTTTCTCAGGCTGCTCTTGCACTGGCCACACTCGAATCTCGTAACAAGAGTATATACGAGCTCCCCCTCGGCTTTTTTCTTTTACTATCTCATTATTTTTCCGTGTGACCTCGCAGCATCGATAAATACGGTATTTTTTAACGCCTTAATTAAAATCGTAATATATCGGAGGCGAGTTGCGCTCGATTTCCAGCCGCGACGTACGCAAAAAAAATGGAAAATGCGAAATCTCTGGGTAAAAGAGTGGATCGACGAAGGTCCCAACCCGCGGCTCCCGGAGCATTAAATCACAATTATCTCGAGGGAGCCTCCTTAGCACTGGCGCATAACTAATTCCACGCTGGCGCGATCTACCGCCTCTCCTCTCGTGCCTTATTCGCGACGCGGCTGCGACGCACGCCTGTGCCGCGAGACGGTAAAAGCACGGTGGACAAGTTACTTCGCTCGTAACTTTCCTAGCGCGTCGGTCTCCCATTCATGGGAAGAATTTCAGTGAAAAGCTGCGGTGTAAATATACAGCGTCGACAAGACGATCTTGCGGGGCTGCCCGAGAGCCGTGACTTTGATGGGTTAAATATTTTCTTTCTTAATTAGTTTTATCGTCGCTCAATGCTCTGTTGAAATGAGAAACTTAACACAAAATTTCATACTCTTTCTTACTTTTATAATTAGATTTGTACCTCTCATCGTGATATTTTCAAAATGTCTTTTATATTCAAAATTTCATTTAAATTTGTTTATTATTTATTATTTAAATGTATTGATTAATTATTATAAATTGTAAAAGGGTTGTTAGTAGTTGTATAGAGATGAAAAACAGTCTGCTCGGAAATTTACAATTGATTGAACTGATAATTGTCCTTTCTAAAGCAAAATTTTTGAAGATAACAATTCTAAGTAGTATCACATGAGAACAGGCAGACGGCCTTGTGCCCGTCGAAGCGAGTCAGTTCGATCTTCGATGTGCGCTTCTTTTTGGCGCATTCCCGGTGCAATAAAAGAAACAATTACAATCGTCCTTGCTAAAATATTCAGCACTCGTTTCCCAGCTAATTAGCTCTCTTTCAATGTCTGCCCAGTGCACTTAAAGGGTTCTTTTACGATCGAACGGTGTTAAGAGCGGCAATTAAAGTCCACCTTCCTTTGATCTTCGCTACAAAAATTTCACTTACTCCGATAATTTTAAATATTAATTTAACTATTAGTTTGAATTCGCTCATCGTCTGGCAATCCAGTACAGCTCCTACACTAAGCTGAAAGAAGACGGTACAGGCAGAAACCCGATCCCCGCGTACTTTCACGTTAAAAACAATCGAGCGCCGTTGCGCCGCTCGGGGGCCTCAGAAAAATCATCGGGGCAATAACAATCGGTTGACGGCATCGCGCGCACTTGACGTTCGACAGCTCCGGTGCGCTTGGCGTGACGTGTCGCGGCTCCGTGGCCCCCGCGTCCGCAGTGTCCGCACTCCGCGCGCAGACACGTACGGAGCGGGCACACAGGCCGACGGGGGCGGGAGCGCGCAGTCAAGTGCCGCCGTCGCCGCCGCCGTTGTGCAAGTGTGCGTGTAATGGTATGTAGGAGGTATCTTGCTCCGATATTGCCTTTCACATAACTTGGGAGAGTAAAATGCCGCGCGCGGCGCGATGGGGGTCTCGCGCCGTGAGGCCGCGGCTAACGCCGACACCGAATCCCACTTTTCATCGAATCTTCGTGATAAGCTGCACTTACATCTTTTTCTTTCCTTTTTATCTCTTGAGAAATTTAGTTATTAGTTACTTTGTTTATGGGTGTTTAGTTACTTCGTCTCGAGGTGCAATAACAAATGGGTGCTTCATTCATTTGCTTAGCTTATTACACTCGTGTTATTTATTTTGAAAATCGTAAACATAAAGTATTGCCCGTTTCTGCTGCCTTCCTCGAATTTGCGAATGTAAGCAAACTCGCGCGTAATTTCATAAATAAAACGCGAAAAAAATTAAACTTTATTTAAAGAGGTCGTAAGTCAATGCAGCATCATCTAGGCTCTTGAGCAGTATATTCCAATATATTTATGAAGATCTCGGTTTCTCGGAGATGAGACTTAGGCTCTGCTTCGAGCGCAAGCTTATAACATACACTCTAAAGTTGCGAAAGGGGGCGTTCTAGTTTTCGCTTTTTGAAAGTCAAAGATGATCATCCTCCGTGAATCAGAGGAATGCAGGATCTTCGATCGCGTACTTATGCTTATTTGCGCGATTATTTCCGAAATCCAGCCTCTCGTTCACTCGAGATTTATACTCGTGAGAATCGCAAACAAATGTAATCCATGCATAAGTGATATTAAACGGTTTCATTTCTGTAGAAAATGTTGAAACAACACTCACGTAATAATTAAAGGCAATTCTTATTTAATTAGATCATTGTATAATAAATTAGTAAAATCTGGCCTTTCCTTCGATGAAATACGCTTAGGCTTAGCTCAATACTTTGTTATTTAAGTAGATATTACACTATATGCGCAACAATCAATCAGATAAATCTAAAAATAGCATATAATAAAATAATTGAATACACCATAGAGTTTACAGAGTTGAAATGAAAATGAGAAACGGAATGCAATAAAAATGCGGGAACGCTACTTATAGGAATTCGCTGGAAAAGAGGCAATAACCCGTTAAAAAGGCGGTCGATTGCAAATCAATAACGGCGGGTTGTATTACACGCGAATGTAATCAGTAAAACAATTACGAACGCATGTTCGATGGTGTAATAGCTTTCTCCGCGGGTACACGAGTCCTTCCGGTCGCACGGCACCGTGACGACAGACGTGTATGTAGGTAGAGGCGGCCGGCGGGCAGCGCGAAACGGTGCAGGTGACGCCGCCGCCGCGGAGTCGTGAGAGTGCGCAAGGTGCCGCTGGACCCCGAATCTAGCGATAAGGATCGACCGCTGTAGCAAGCCCCGCGCACAATGGGGCCCAGGGGCCCTGCGAGCACCGCGAGCCGAAGGTTTCTGCCGCGGCAATAACGTGCGTGAACGATGCTCGCGCGCGCGCGCACGTGTAATCGAAATCGTGTGTAACGCCGACTCTATCGCGCGCATTGTGAGCGGAGATCGAGCGTTCCTTGTCACTAATAAGCCGTGCCGTGCTCCTCGATGCCGAGATGCCGGTGAGCAGGCCGAATCGACTTTTATATTTCATCACTTTTTTTATCTGTATATTATTGTTTTACATTCCATTGTGGGAGGTAATTTTATTAACTTTTTATTAGATTCGATGAAAATCGAGTTTCAGTTTCGTCGTGGGGTATTGCGTGACTGTTACTTTGAAAAATCTTTATGTGAATTATTGGACCTTTTTTTTTAATTCTAACGTGCATTGGTTATGTATTTGTAGATTGTGGTACGCTATTTGTTCTAGAATCGACGATGAAATTCATTAAGATGAGAATGCGAAAATTAGTCACGTGCACTTTTTTACGACGTGTAACTTTAAAAAATGATTTACACAGGAGAATTGAATCCGATAAAAAACAGATTCTCCGAATAGGTACTTTTTGCTGTGTTTTAATTAAGTTATTTTTTCCCATGCGCGTTCCACTACCTTCAGCAGCAAATTAACTGGATAAAGGATTTTCCGGCTGAAGGTGCTAACTAAGCGCGCGTATCTGTGTAAACACTCTAAGATATCGAGTTCTCCCGTCGAAAAACTCTAACTATGGCTGCTTAATTACCTTTAAATGACGTGCAAAGTACACAGGTAATAGATACTTAAATAAAATGCGGGAATAAAAATTCAAAGGAGCATTGTGAAACCCTCCTGGTATTTGCGATCGCGAAAAGCCGCTGCGCCAGTTCATTTCGCACCTATAGACTGCACGCGTTGCCGGACATTCAAGTGGATTTAATATTCTCAACAAAGAATAATAAAAAAGTACATTTCACTCCTTTGTTACGCACTTTTCCGTCTGCTTGCCGGCTTAATAGCTCTATTGCCCTATCAAATCATTCCTTTTTACTACGTTTTCCCGCGTAAAAGTGCCTGGCAAATGCCAGCGCTGATAGTGTACCGACACGTTCGACGCGTTTAATCGTCCGCAAGGCCGTACGGAATAATTGCACGAACATGCAAACCTCTACCGATTTCCCGAGTTACAGTGCCCATAAAGACTCGGCCTGATCGAAATCTTTTTTATCAGACTCAATAGTCAATAGCATTTTAAGGCCTGTGAACAAGGGCGGAGACCTGGAAGCACTTTACTAATATATTTATAAAGAGGGAAACTCGCCATTTTCTCAGAGAAAAATACTCAATTAACTCGAGTTTATGACTCGTGAAAATTTAAATTTGCAGAAATTAAAGAGAAGTTATATGTTAATAAAAGTAAATAATTTTAAAATGTTCGTTTTCATAGCCGCGGGTTGAGAGTTAAAACTTTGAAAGTTATTATTCTAATTAAGACACGAAGGATACTTTTAAAACAAATAAATTGCTTACTCTAAGATTAAGTTGTTATTTTCTGTCCATTTTAATTGATTATGTTTTTCATTAATAAATTTCTGCTTTTTATTATCAAAATTTAACGAATTATGATTTTTTCTTTGTGTTACAGGTGAGTTGCAGAAATTATTACTTTTCTTTTTGTTATGTAAGTACAACACTTAATGGAATGTGAAAGGGTTTGTGTGTGATTTATGTATACATTATTGTAAAAAATCTAAATAATTTTTTGCAATTAAATAGAAAAATCTCTTAATTGATGTAGCTGCTTTCAAGTAATTTTATATGCCCAAAGAAATTTTCACTTATAACCAAGGCAAACAATTCATTTGAATTCTTTCAAATATCGGATACTTGATCCAGGTACTAAAAAAGTTTAGTTAATGACAGAACTAATCCCATAATCTTAAACGTTACTGGTTGAATTTTTTATTTCGATCAAAATCAAAGAAAACATTTTTATTAGCTACGTATAGTTAGATGAGAAACTAAAAATTACGAAAACTACGCGTTTGATTTTTTTTCCATTAACGAGTGCATAGCTAGCCAACTCGAACAGAGCGAGATATACGAGTCCCCCGTGGGTAGCTAGGTTTTGCGGCTCTGACTGACAAGCGTGCGAACGATATTGCTGCCAAGCAGTGACTTTAATGCCCAATTTTCCTCGCAGTCCGAGCTCTGTAGATGCTTTTTTCGCGCTTTTAATTACCGCGGACTAAGGAAAAGAGCGGAAAATGTCGGTTTGCGTGATCTGTGGAGATAGTTAACAGGTCACTAAAATTATTTAACCCACGAAAGTCGAAGACGCGGATGTGAGTGTGACTCGCATTTTGTTATGGATGTTTACAATTTGACAATTTAAATTAATGGTATCCGATGAAAATACTTATATTCGTAAAAATAGCTGTTGAAATATTAATTCTGCAGTTTTCGCAGGAAATAATAGCAATAATTTCATTGGCACCGTAGTTGTAAAAAGGATGTTTTTTTTCAAAACTAATTTTCTAATAACCGCTTCGACTATAATAGCTTAACACTTCTTGTTGCAGGAAGTATAATAGGGTAAGTCATATTTGAAACGGCCAACGATTTAATGTCAAATTAATCTAGTATTTTGAGTACTTAGCTTCTATTGCAAATTAGACTATATTGGCACAATAGCAAAATTGCAAGATACGTTACAAACTTATTTTTCTAACGGGGTAATATCTTGATTGAACGTCTTTTAAGTACCAATTTTTTGCCTTCTTTGTAACAACTTTAATTTAAATTCAGTTGTATTTTGATTTTTTTTTTCAAACAATAAAATTAAGAATTCAAATTTAGCACATAAACTATTACTGACTATTATACTGACGTTTTCATTCGAATATTCGACGAATTAGCTTAATAGAGCGATATCTTCTCTTTCAAAAGATAAGTTATTCAAGCACGACTTTATTTTTTTACCTTATTGCTAAGAACGTGCAATTGTTCGCGGCTGTAACAATAATTTCTTAATACTCTTCTCCCACCTCTTTCTCACTCGAGTGCCGCGGCTACGGCGACTTTTCCCAAAAGCGGTTTCACAATTTTTGCAAAAGCACGAAAACGCGGCGGCGACTCCACGGGTCTGTGATGTGATTGCCGAAGCGGAATCTGATCTGAACTCCTGTTAAAATAAATTCGTTTTGAATGTAGACACGATGGTCAGAAAAAATCAAACCGCCTTGTAAGCATTATTTTTAAACTCATTACATTCTTGTAATGAGGCATTATCATCATTGAAATATTCACATTACATCAATAGATTATAATCTATGTGTATGATTAATGGAAGCACAGTCCCAAATCTGTATCGATATTTTAACCACGATGAATACATTATTCAAAATTTATTGGTTGTATCGGTGTAAATTGATAATAACCTACGATCACTAATCCGATCAAAATATACCGTTTCCATCATTTGAAAATTTATGACACATTTTTTTTACTTAAAGTTGACGTATAAGGTATCATTTTAATCAAGTTTAAATTAATTGTATTTACAAGTAAACAGGTTATTATAGCATATCTTAAGAATTCGTTTGAATGCTTAATGTGATAAAAGATGGATAAATATACATTGCGTGTAGAAAGCCTTTATAGGATCGAATAAAATGTATTATTAACTAGACGTAAATTTATTCATATAAAAAGTAATATAGATTCACGCAGTGTAGAAATAAAAAATATTTAGAAAAATAAAATATTGAATTTATTAACTCTGGTTGGTCAAAACTTTGTGCGTGAAGAAGAATTGACGTCAACTAAATAACCCAGTATTAAAAAACTATTATATTAAAATCGTAACGTAAATAGCCAGTGGCATCGAAAAACGTCTTTGATATCTTTAAAGATAAAATATTTTTTTTCACAAGTACCGATTATACTAATAAAATAGTTTTTTTTTACCTCTGCGCCAAGACAGCCTCGTGTTAAAATATAGGTATCGCGACTTTTCTAACTGACCACGAAAGCGACAAAAAAAACCGAATGTATTTCGTCAAGTCGTGCGACCTTAACGACGAAAGCACAAGGCTGCGCGGAAATTCTCGAGCTTGCTCGCGCGCCTTCTCCTCTACAAACCGCCCAAAGGCGACACTTCATCGATAGGCTGCATTCCGCAATTGATGCCGAGATTTTTTTTCATTCTTCGAAAAGTCACGCTCGTTCCCGCAATGCAGGCCAGACTCGTGGACGGGCGTCTGCTATTGAGTTAATAGGCCAATCGCAACGCGGAGATTACGGAGGCTCGTTAACGAAGGTCGAATTGGACACGATTCTCAATTCACTTTGTTTGCCTTTCCTCGTTGAAAAAAAGTGTTCATTATCGATATCGACGCGATGAAAATGCATTTTGAAAGTGAAAAAATTTGCTGTGCGTCACATTTTTTTTCGCGCATTCTTATGGTTATTAATCATATTATTTTATCGTACTTTTATCATCGTAGTAATTGCTTTTAAACCTAAGTGCCAAACATTTTTCTGCTTTTAATCATATAATTACCAAGATTATAAATGATTTATAATTTTTTTCTCACATTTTAGAGCTAATAAAAAAACTGAAATGAATAAATGCAATAAGAAAGATTTAATAAAAGGGTTTGTTCCGTCGAGAAAAAAAATTGGACATTTTATCGGGTGAGCATTTGCCGCGCTCATGACACGCTAAAAAGGCGATCGGCTATCGAATGTGCAATTCACGTGAAAATCTGAATCTGACAAGTGACTCGCATTTACATAATTTTGAACGAGCGGAACCTGGATTAGGTCGGCGCTCAGCGAACCGAGAAGTAAGCGGTCGGCCCTCCCGCGCTGTTTTGTGCACTATCATTCGGTGATTGGCCGGGTCTCGCCGTTTCTCGAGTTACGTGTAATGGTCGATCGTGGTATGCAAGTGTGGGATAGACTAGCACTTTGTTTTTAGAGATGAACGCCGCGAGCGCCCCGCCGCTTCCTCTTTCGAAATCCTTCTTTATAGTTATATCCATATTTTTCGCAATGCAGCTAGCTTAAAGTGAATGGATTTTTTGTCCGCCATGATGTTGCATTCGATTTATTGAAAGTAAAAAAAATCTTAAATATTCACTCATGCGTTTTTTGAATGAGTGCATTTCAATAACTGCCTATCAGCATAATTGCATCCCTCGTGAAGTCAATGGATACACTCCCACCTTTAGAAGCTCTCGTTCTCTAGAAGGATATTTCTAGTATCAGTTACAACGGTTGGATTCGAACTCGTTACGTCGAAAGTAAACAAGAATTGAAAAAACGTAACGTCGCGCTCATCCGATTGTGCAATGTGCGAAAGAAAGGGGCCGGCGAGTCTCGCGATTTCCGAGAAGAATTTCAAAGAGTCGCCCTAACTACACGATCGGTTGAGCATAAAAAAAAGAAGATGGAGATGTCGAGGAGAATAGCCCGACGAAGAATTCAAGCGCAACGTCACGGCGCGATTGCACGAGGCGCGCACGCAACAAGGACGGCCGACTGAGCGCGGCTGTCCGCAAGATCGCGCGCCGATTCCCCGGGCGCGCGCCCGGCTTTTTATCCTCTCTCGCAACGGCGCGAGTTCGCGACAATACACAATGTGTGAGGGCGTGCGTCGCGTGAAAGTTGGCGCCCGGCGCGCACGTGTACACCGCGCGTGTACTTGCTCTTGCGCGCAGGCTTTTCCACGTTCCTCGCGAGTTGCCCGCCAGAAACTTCTTATTTTTTTCGGGACGGTAAGTTGCCCAACGCCACGGCCAATTATGTCCGATCGAATTATTAAGCTCGACGTTGCTGCGGGATTGACTGATGGAGTTCGGATGAGAGATACAATTTCATTATACTACTTAACCTTTTTGATGCTGCAGAATTATGTTTTTTTAACCTTGGGATTAAAGATGAGAACAAAGATTTGGAAGTAGTCACGAAACAGCGGAGTTACTCTAATTTTCACAATAAAATATCTTGAATCCACTTGCGCTAATACCAATGTCGGGGAAAAGAACAAGATATCGACGCAGATTGTACTACCACTGAAAATAATAAATTTTTATTCAATACTCTACAAAAGTTGCAATAATTGTTTGTCAATTTTTTTATTGTTTGGATTTGTAACATTCCACTAACTGGCGAAAGAAAAAGTCGATTTCTTTTACTACGAAATTCTCTATAATCAGTATTGAACCAGTAAAATTTGAGCAAGAATCATAGTGTGAAATAAGGAGTACACAAGAATTTTATATAAATACAAGCACATCAGGAGTTCCGCGTTTGAGCGTTATTAATATCGTCGATTTCGGAATGCGCAGGCACAAACATCGAGGACCGGGCACCACTGGTGAAAGTCCACTCGCGAAAATCCAAAGCGATCGCGACAGAGCTCAGGAATTTGGCGATAAAGAAACGGAGGAAAGATCCACAGCCCGATATTATAAGGGAAACGTTGTGTAAGGCGGAGCGAGGAGATGAGGTATGATGTGACGAATAAATTAACGACAAGTACTTTCGTAATCGAAAAATTTAAAGGTTTGCGCGGCATTTTATACAATAAAATTATTCCGAATGATGAATAACTACGAGGAATGTCCTGGTAATTCAGAAATTCTCTCAGTGAGAGTTTTTTTTTAATTCCGAGAGTATATATTCAGTTTGAATTCATTTTACGCGCGACTTTAACCGTGACAATATTTATAAAAATAATGACAGCAACTGAATTTTTATTACTTTTCATACCTGATTCCTTGCAAAGCCCAAGTACTACTTAACATGACCAACCTCGTATTTTTATCATTATGACAATAAAGCAAACACAATGCCTTCTATACTAAATTTTCAAGAACGAACCTCGCGCGTCCATGTCCAACAGAAAGGCCGCGAAAAGTTGGGCGATAAAACACGAGTGCCCGTGGCCCACGACGCGTCTCTTGATTCGCATACTCCGCCCCCGCGAAAAGGCCAGTTTGGTGCAGACTCTCGCGTGTCGCAAGGCGCGACGCGTAGATCGGGCAGCGTGATCTAGTTTGTGGCCTGAATTCCAGGCGTCACGGGCACAACCTTCCGAAATGTAAGCATGGGACCCTTGTCGTCGTCGCCCCTGGTCTCCGCGACCTTCGCCGCCGATGGGCTTGACAACGCGACACGATGCCATTAGGTCAACTATACTAGGTCCAGGCTTTTATTAATCCCTCGGGGTGTACAATTGATTTATAACGAGCCAGCGGATACGACGCTTACCGTGCGATCTACACTGGTTCGCCTGTCGCGCTTAGCAACGTCGATAAACGTATGGGCGTGAGAAGAGTTTTTTACTACTGTGGCTTTTTTAAGTACTTCCTACTATTATCATTTCTTAATTTAAAGCGATATTAAATCTTACAATACTTCGTCCCTCACAGTGATGAAATTATTAAGTTCAAAATAACAAATCAATTAAATGATATGGAGTTCCGTAAATAAACACGTTTGTGGAAATAAAAAATAATAAAGTATAATTAATGCAATTTTTAAATTCATGTGTAATAAGATAAAAGCATTTTTAATTGAAGTTCAATGTAATCTGAAATTTGCGTCAGAGGAATGTTCATTTCACTCGTTGGTATTTAGCTAATGGTTATCAGTCAAGGTCGGCTAGAATGGTTTACAATTTACTAAAAATTGATTCTTGAGAACTTAAAGCTTGATAGCTGCAGGACTCCACCGACAGAGTTAATTAGTTCGAGCATTTCGCGTTAAACAAAAATATTTTTTTAATTAATTTATTCATGAGTAAATTACTGAGTAAATGGAAGTGTTACATTGAAATCAATGTCACAATTTTAATAGAAACTTATTAATAACTTTTTTACAACCTGAACAAGTACCTGTATAATAAAGTCTCGTTTGTTACGTTTCACTCGATAATCTCAATGGCACGCATATTATTAATCAAATTACAGGAGTCAGTGAACTTTAAAAAGTTTCCTTAATATAAAAAATATTCACATAGCTCATTAGCAGTCGAATATTTGTCTCACTCATTGTTACGCTTATTGTTGCCATTGAATCAACAAAACTTACTTCTACCTCATCGTATTTTAAAGCTTGAATTCTGTTCTGAAGAAAATGGTTTTGCGCCTTGAGAACAACGCAACGTCCCCGCGGGTGTGAGAATGAAAAATTTTTCACTCGCAAGTTGCTGCTCGTCCATCATTCTTATCCGCGTATAGAGTTAGCCGAGTGACGTACGACCAAGCGCTTATTTTAGTCGCTAAAAAATTAGTGGATTGTGCGCGCATGATGCGACAGTATTTTATGCTATTTTAACTCGCATGAGAAAATTAAGTAAATTCCTTGTCTAAACGTGATTGCAGGTTGAATCGTTAATTAGGTGCAATAATTCATTATGTAGCTGATTAGTGCACTATTAACATGATTTCAACCGACTGTGTACAATTTTTTATCGACAAGTTGTCAAGAACATAAACATGTCGAATCAAGATTACGACATTTTAATTTAAATTTATGCGCGCAAAGCTGTAATAGTTTTGTTAATCTATACAATATCATAATTAAACTTGAACGGTTTCTCATTTTTTTTGCTAAACTTATATGCAGTTCAACATGCTTCAAGTAAAAATCATATCTATTTTAAATAAATTTCCTTTCGTAAAAAAATTGAATCGCGCAGCAATAGTTTGCGTTTATCCTGGTAGGCAATATCGAATGAGTGAAAAAACAACCTTCGCTAAATATCGCACGTATCGTTTTTCAGCCGAAATTCCGCAGTAATGATATATCAGCTACCGCGGTTCGCGCAAACGTACACTTGCGGGAACTTCCTCCCAGGAACACATATACGCTAAGGCCTAATAGCTGAGGCTAACCGCAAAACGCAAACGCACGCCATAAATTTGCCAAGGAGATAAAATCGCCACGCATCGCGCAATTTATATCATTAATTATGAAGATAAAGGAGTGGACTGTCCATTATTGTGCCGCTTCTTTCGTGCGATCACGCGACTCCCGACCGGGAGAGGAAAGGAGCCGGACGGCCTCGCGGGTAAAATTAATTGTCGCGATTATCAAACGACATTGACCTTACTTGTTCCGTGGTGCGCTCGTGGGGTACGCTCGCTTTATTAACCGGTTTACACTCACCCCGCCGCCGTTGTCTCGCCGATTTTTCTGCCCCGGTGGATTCGTCCGGTTTTCTTTCGAACTCTCCCCCGAGCTGACGATTCCGTCGCCGAATGCGGACTGGAATTTATGGTACCGCGCGCCCCTGCGGGCTTCTTTTGGAAGCGAACCTCGATCATCCGAAAATTAAATGGGCAACTGGTTTGTTTGCTTTCCGATAATATTTTACGTTATTCAATGAGTGATGTGTAAAATTGATGATTCATGCTCTTCGTGATTTAAGTGCTCTCGCTTAATCCCTTAGCTGCTCTGCATCCTTGCCTTGATATATGATTTCAACGAGAAAGAAGCCCTATAAATATTTAAACTTTGCTTTTCAATTAAGCAATTATTACGCAAATTATACGACTCTTGTACACTCTGGAAAAATTAATGAGTTAATATAGGGGTTTAACCGTTAAAAAAATATATATTTTAATTATTACAATAACAAGCTGAATCTTTTCTAAATCCGAAGTAACTTTCCTTTTCTTCTGCAGCAAGTTAGTGGCGATCAATTAACCGGACGTGTACACAATGGCCACTATCCCATGGAAGATCCATCTGTGTCAAAGTTAACTTAAACACATTTATAGGACGGCCATTCTTCGCTTCGTCGCAATCCAACAACGTGTAATTGTAATGATTATTTTATTTATACAGCACGAGCGGTGAAGCTGTAATCTTATGCGACGATGATCCGAAAGTAAAGATAGCGTACTTACTAGGAGAAAAATTAAGTGAAGAAGCGTCGATCGGCTGCAATAGCTAGCGCTGGGCTCGATTGAGATAACGACTTACAAGGCAAACTTATAAAGCCAATGAAACATGTTGAAATTATTAATTTTAGAAAGTCTCATTGTAATATTCTTTAATGTTAAGAGAGAAAAATTATTATTCTCTTCAATATCGTGTATTATATTTCACATTCGTGAATATTATTCAATCATTTACAGCTTCGCGGTGATAAAAGAAATTGTTTATTTGCTCTTTTTGACGTCGATGCAAAATTTATCCTTTTCTATTTACCGTTTATGGAAAATTTAATTAGGAGTTCTCACCCAATAAGCTTTTCGTGGCTTTTTTTAAATACGCTTTGAACCTTTTGAAAAACTTTAGATCGTCGAGCGATTTCGGAAAACTTCCATTGCTTTGCGAATAAAGGCGCCGAGGTGCAGAAGTGCCTTTCGCTTCGTGGACAGACGATAAAAAAGCATAAACAAGCCTGTATAACAGCGACGCCGTTGCAAGTGCAGTGAACGACGCCCTGCACAACTGCCCCGTGACCTTGAGAGCTTGGACCCTTTCGCTACTTCAGATCCAAGTCTATAATGGCTCTCTCCAGCGCGTCTTGGTGAACTGCAATATGCTTTTGTAGATCGAACGGCAATCGCCGTGCGACAGCTGTAACTTATATATTTATGTGACCGGTTTACGTCGCGTCAATCAACTTTTTTTTATTTTCATTTTGTTCCTTCTTCTGGATGCATCTAACTTTCTTAACTTCATTTTTATAATTTATGCAAAAAACTATCGAAATTTTATATACTTAACGTTGTACTCTAAAATAATTTTGACTTTGTTAGCAACCATACGGTAAATTTTACTAGTGAGCCAATAAGTAAGTGACTACTGTAAGTAGGCATCTTACCGCTCGATATACACGGAGAATGTACAGATAGGTCGATCTTGACGAATCAAGGTCGTTATCTCGCAAGACTCGTGCTTATATGAAAATACAGCTTTAGTATTTTAAACTTTATACAATCTTCCTAAAAGCAAATTATTTACAACATTTCTTAAATACTAAATAAGAAATGAAAGAATTTAGTTCTACTTTAGCATTATGAAACTTTGCAAATGCCATGCTATTATTACTGCGGATAATTTATCAAAATATATTCAAAAAGTATGAGGAATTCATTTAATTAAAAAGTTAATTGAGATTATCAAAAAATTATCAAAAAATTAATATAAGATGTTAAATGGACAAGGAGCCGACAAATATCTACCTTGAAAGGCAATTAGAATAATTATGTATTTAACTATGAGTGATACACGGTAGAATAAAAGGATGGGGTCAATGTATCCATTATGTTTTCAAACCTTGATTTCTGGAAGTAACTTTTATTAGAAGAAATTTACCGGCAATTAGCTTTTTTATATCCATTTTAATAGTTAGTTAATTTCATTTTAAGTAGAGAACATCAAACACTTTTTTTAGGAATTCACATTATTCTAGAATAAAAATTTCTTTGTGTAAAAATTCTGGGTTGAATATTGTGTAATATCATTGAAGATAATAAATTTTTTTTTTGTAACTCAGAAAATGCCATGCCAACAATCGTGTCAGTAATCTCTGTTATATGCAATGTATGTCCGGTGTTCCACTGAGTTCCTTTCAACAGGAAACCATTCAAGTTTTATGTAGATTTCGCCACACATAGTCCTTTCCTATCAATTCCTACGCAAATAATTGGATAACATGTTCTCATTAAATATAATTTAGACTACGGCAATAAACATTTCTATAAATTAGAGAACAAAATATGAAATAAACTAAATGATTAGGTATATTCAATATGAATCAAATTTGCATAATATTTTAAAAATCAGGTCAATAAAAAAGGAATGTAGAATCAGTCCAATAATAATAAACATTATATCACTACTACATCACAAAATTAATCTTAATACTATTTGCATTTTTAAATATTTATTAGATTTTGAAATTTACAGGTAGCATAACTATAGTTTAAAAATAAAATAATATTTAGCACATAACAAATAAATATTGTATAAATTTTTGATTTACACGGTTAAATAAAGAAAGTACAATTTTTAATATAATATTTCTTTTTCCAGGTCCTGCTTCAAGTGGCACTTATGACGAAAAATTCTTCCGCAGTAGCGGCTCCTGCTAAAAAGAATGAC
Organism: Eurytoma californica; assembly: GCA_035586675.1. NCBI lineage: Eukaryota > Metazoa > Arthropoda > Insecta > Hymenoptera > Eurytomidae > Eurytoma > Eurytoma californica. The sequence continues at coordinate 11,094,785 of JAXIUT010000021.1, read as the reverse complement.
ATTCTTGCGGGTACGGAGTTCCTTTCAGTCTTCATCAATGGTGCCATGGCTCCTAGACCAACGAGGAGAAGAATTAGTCTTAGGCGGGGAAATACTGTAATAGCAGACAGCGTTCCTGCAGAATCAAAAACCGACGAGGCAAATATATTTCGAATATCCCGAGCACCGGTTACAATCAAGCCTACAGCACGCACTACTTCGGCTCGTGATGAAAGTGTACGTTATTACCCAATCAGTCAAAAAGTTTTGGAAAATCAACAACATCAGACTCTTGAGACCATTGTCGATGATCTCGGCAGACCTGGTGATATTTCGTCATCGAAATTTATTTCAAAACAAGGAGATTTAAGTAGAAATATCAATGTCCTCAAACCTTCAAATAAAACTGCGAAACCTATGAACCAAAAAGTCATAGGAGTAAGTGTAACGTCATCGGTGGAAGCAACTCCTTACAAAGTGAGAGTAGAACATCGAGATCCAAGCGATATATCAATGATTACACGGCCACCTCCAGTAATGGCTACAACCTCTAATATGGCATCGAGCCCAACTTCATCTCCTTCGATATATCCTCAGCCCAAAGTAGTAACTACAATAGGTGTCACAACTTCGCCGGCTAAACTTGTGACTGAAGAGCTAAGCAATATAGTTTCGGAATCTAATAGAAGTGAGTTTTCCGTTGACGAAGGAGCACCTAAAACCAGTTCTCAAGATCGCATTTTTACTACTCCAAAACCAACTATTAGACATCATGTAATATCGCAGGATAATCAAGATGCAAGAGATTCTGTAGGAAGTAGTAGTAATTCAGAACTTGTAGAACAAAGGTATGAATTCTCAGTTCCTAACTCGGAAGTAAAAGAAATAAACCATGAACTGCCAGAAATTCACGATCCTTTACTTCGAACTCAAGGAAGAAAAGTAGGTAGACATTTTGAAGATTCTTCCTTCAATCAGCCAAGTAAGGTTTATAATAGTAAACAACACGGTAAAATTTATGATAACCAACATGCAAAAATATTTGGGGATCCTCCAAAAGATTTCAGTGAGTCATCCAAAGTTTATGGGGATTCCGAAAAAATTTACGGAGAACCAGCAAAAGTCTATTCAGAACCTGCCAAAGTTTACAGCGAACCAGCAAAAGTATACGGCGAACCATCCAAGGTATACGGTGAACCATCTAAAGTGTATGGTCAACCAGAACAAGTGTATTCTCAACCAGCACAAATATATTCTGAACCGGCTAAGGTGTACTCTGAACCTGCGAAGGTTTATGGTGAACCTGCTAAAGTTTACAACTCAAATGGACATCCAACTAGCGAACTGCAAGAAAAGAATTATGAAGTTGATGAAGCAGCTAGTGTAGGTAGCAATGGTAATGTCCATGGACCACAATCGTTCACTGAAGCCACGAATGTCGACGAGGACGGCCACAAAGTAGGATACGTAGTAGAGGGCCGCAATTACCGGAAATATCGAGTCGAAGAGAGGACACCGGATGGATTCATTGTCGGGGAGTATGGTGTCGTTAGTCATGATGATGGCTCGTTGAGGGGAGTCAGGTACACTGCGGATGGAACAATCAATCCACGACTCATTTATGACGCTCTAATGAAATTCCTTGCGCTCTGATCATAACAGATTTAGGTATATTATCAATTTTAAATGTCTACAGTGACGAGGACTGATTTTCTAGAAAATTATGTGTGCTTTATTATTGTAATGTGTACGTGCATGTTTAGGGAAAAGCCTCTGCAGGAAGAGAATGGATTGATTACTTGAATGTTAATCATGATGAAAGTGTAGATGAAGAAAATAACATTTATTGTTAATAATTTTTTTATGATAATTCGATTGATTTCGAACGAAAATTGTACGTAAAACATATCGATGTGATTGCAATCCACCAAATTGTCTAATTGTAATATTTTATGACTCGATTATAGATTACATTTTACTACTGAAAAGAAAGTGTAATGATATACATTAATTATTGCACATTGATTCATGTAATATTATCTAAGTAAATTTTGGTGAATCAAAGTATGCAATACTCTCAATTCACGTCAAGAGTTGAAGAGTAATATTGGATCTGTAAATCCTAATATCATAACGCATACATTCATATTTGCATCTATTTGCTCAATTCATTGACAATTTGCTTTCTGTAAAGGCATGTGTTGGTAACTTTATATAAAGAACTTTACTTTCGATATGAATGTATTTTGCAATTGTATTGCCATCGAGTCACAATGACCGAACGACTGATATTTTTTCTTTCTTCTTATCTTTGCTCTTGCCAACTCAACTGCCTCATTTTTATTTTTAAGCGCGACTTTTAGCATGTAAGATATTAGATCGCTAGAAGATTTCAAATTTAAAAATTATGTCTATTATTGGTAAATTATAAAATTGTATTTCTGCAATTGAACGGAAAAGACTTTTGAGAATTGCATTTAAAATTTGAAATTTTGATTTCACCCGGCTTAAGTCTAATTATTAAAAAAAAAAAAAAACATTTTTATTCAAATTAAATACATAAAATCCATTATCAAATATAGCGAGAAAATTGATTGCAAATTAAGTCTTATAATGGTTTTAAAACATATTTGCACATTGATATTATACGCTTTTATATGCGCTATATAAAAACATTGTATATCTAAACATGAACTTTTTTAAATTTTAGTGGAACATACACGGCTTGTTATTATAACGCTTAGCAAAAACTTTGTAAAAATTAGAAAAGATTAACAATGTTATTTGTTATTAATTGAATTCAGATTTAAAAAATTGACAGCAAGTAAATTAAATTTTTCTTCAAAATTATATCGTAAATGTTATCTACCCTTTTTGTTAAAATGTTCTAAACACTTTCATAACCTAAAGAGTCGTAATTATCTAGCTTTTGGCCGCAAGCTGTCTGTCCCACTAGAAATTAAAGATTGTTACTGGTTATTGAATATTTATACTTCAATAGTGAGTCAGTATGAATCATTAAATCCAAGTAAATATTCTTTAAGTGCTTGCAATATTACGACTTAGTAATAATGGTACATTTATAATTGAGATTACTGCACAAATGTTAGTTTTGAGCAGCAACTGTCAAAGCATTTCGAATTTTTCTTGGATATTAATTCAACGAGTTAGCTTCTGTGACGAATGCAAGAAATTTGAGAATATCGCAGCTGCCAGAGCCTTCCAGATTTCTGATTCTTAATTAATAGCATTTACATGTAAAAAAAACTACTCAATAAATTAAAGCAATTCGTTTTAAATATATAAACACAGTTAAAAAATCATAATTAAAATAGCGTATTTATACAGAATATCCATTATTTAAACTATTAAATAAGTGCAAGAAGTCTGACGCAAGATAGGCTCCGCCGCTGCGAAAAAGCGTAGATTTGTCACGGCAGCGATTTATTATTACATAATATCCTATTTGTAGCAATAGCTCTGGTATAGTTATTGATAATTCAAACGACAACTGAGAAAATCGAATTTTCTCATTGTCAAGGAACGTATATTCTCTATCAACTAGAATTTCCACGTTTTAATAATAATGTTATTTCGTATATAAGATTTAGATATTTAAGTAGGCCCGTTATAATTATTCCAATTACCTCAAGTGTTGAAACAGTTCCTTTAATTTGATATTAAATCAAGATGTTTGCCGCTACTTCGAGCTTGTGTCATTTTCGTACAGAAAATTTGAATTTTTTACGTACTCTCGACACTTCTTTGTAGGTAATTTAGAATATATCAACGGCAAAAATAAGAATTTTCAAGCTACTTTACAGTCAAGTGTATCTAGAAATACTCTTTTTGTGTAATAAATATGTAAGTTTCATTATATACTTTTAATGTACAAACATCATTGATTTAAAAATTACATACGCTTATTACCTCGTTGCTTTTTCTTCTTTAATATTTATACTTGCACATTTCAACGAAAATGCAATGTGACTTTGTTAGTACTCAAATAAAATCAATTTGTTTTATTTTTCGTCTACTTTCAATAATTAAAATGCAAAAAAATATTACTTATATTTCCCTTTTCTTTCACAGTGCAACATAAAACCAGTTGTATTTTTTATATTCTAAAAAAAAAATGTAACGAAAACATTCTTTTATAAATTATGCATGAAAAATAAAAAAAAAATCAGATCATAAGGTCGTATGATGCCATAATCGCTAAGATTTTTGTACACAAATAGTGTGCATTGGTAGGTAATATTTACTGTCTCATGTATCCGTATGTATAACACGATTATTCCGTCATCATTTCTTAATACTCTTTTGTAATAAATTCATTTTATGATATACACTGGTACTTCCTATTTATTACCCAACTATTGAGAAAAAAGGAGTTGTATTAGTTAATAATTTATTTTTGAAATTTGACAATTAATTCATTGTGAATATTATTATCTATAAAATAGTATGTCCATTAAAATAAAGAAACCGAAAATAATATAAGAAAGGATTCATGAATACTTTCGTTTATCCCTGAGTATATGCTTTGCTTTAACCCAGTGACGCGTGAGGTGTTGCATTTCTACAGGCGCAACTCAGCTGGCTAGTAGTAACTTACAAAAATAATGAAACTTTTATATGCAGTTGTTCAAATTTTTACATTTTTTTAGTTTTTCAAAACTCCAAAGTACTTTTCTTATTTTATCTTTTAGTTTTATTACACATTTAACTTTTGTTATATTAAACTTTGTTATAAAAGATAAATATTGAACAGTTTACACGGTTTTATTGTTAGAATTTGCCCTCGTTGACGGGTCCCAGTCCGAAAAGAGCAAAGGGTTTTAAAATCAATTTACTTGTTCTCACGGCCCCCGTGCAACGCGAGTCACCGCGAGGTCCGCAGACGTGCTCTGGCCGGCAATGCAGGGATAAGAACTTGCCGACTCTCGGTGGGATTACCGCTGGCGGTCTCGCCCACTCGATACATCGCGCGCACGCCTCGACTGCGAGTAAACAGCGGCACGCGCCGCCACTCGAGCGCCCGCGCGCGCCTCGCCGTCATTGTGCAAATAATTGAAATACTAATCCAAAATTGCGCGCCCACTAAGAGTGGAAAAGTATTGCGAGTGGGAGACGCGTTAGTCCGGAATCGATGAGGAGAGATGCGCACGCCAATCATCCCCCAGGGTCACGCGTGTCCCTGAGCCTCCCTCAAGGGCTACACGTGACTTTGCATGCCCCGATTTGTTGACCACCGCTGTTCGCTTTAAAGCGCATGTTGAGTCTGTTTTTCTTTCTCCGGTACGGGAAGGCTGCATGCACCGACTGATGAACAGTATTATGGCTTATTTTTATTAAGCGCTAGCTATTAAGCCTTGATTTTTATGGCTTGGGTACAAGCTAAATACTTGACTGTTAAAAATTCATTAAGTTAAATAAGTAAGAAACTTTGCAAGTAATATTAAATTTGAGTGTAGTTGACTTAAACGTTCGTTAAAGGAGTATGTAGAGGAGAATAAAAAAGGAGCGATCTCGACGAACCAAGTGAGTTAATTTGTTCCTCGAACGGCAATATGGAGAGTCAAAAAATCACTATGACTGTTGGCTTAACAACTTTGACGAACGGCGAATCATGCAGTGTTAGATTTATTTTTTAAAAAAGCCCTGATGAAGATAATAGGAAAAATTATCGAAACGTTGGCATAAAAATAAACTCACTTGGTTCGTCGAGATCGCTCCTTTTTTATTCTCCTCTACAAGTAATATTAAACCAAATGTAAAAAACCGTTCGGTACTTTATAAATTAACAATCGACGTACCTTTTGCCTCGTGCCACGCACTTTCAATTGATTCGCGTAAGATATTACCCCTCGGACGGACGAGCAAACAAAAAAAATCGTTCCACCCGCAGTTTCTATTTCAGCGCGCGATTGAAAACGCTTTTGTAAACACATCCGAGGAGACGCAGATCGAGCTGACGGCGCGCTCCATCCCGAGGCACCGGCCGCCTCGGAGCGTCAGGTCGCTCCCGACCTCGCGGCAGGTATTATTCGAGGCGAAGGGGCGAAGCGAGAGATGGACGCTCGGCGTTTCGACGATGAAGGGAGGAGGCGGGCGATCCCACTCGAGGGCGCGCACAACAGCCATCACACGGCACCGTGGACAAAAACACAAGAGCGAAAGAAACGGGAGGACGAGGGTGAAGGAGAGGCGAACAATAATAGAGAGGTAAACGAGGTAGATGCGGGGGAGTTTAGTGGCCTCGTGCGGATAATGAGAAAAAAATTAGTGGTGCATGAACCTGGTGTATACCTATACGAGAGACAGGCCACCTGTGTGTTACGTGTAACGCTGCCACTGGGCTTTATACGCCGATGTTTTCCTTTCTTCGCTACGATCCTTTTAATTTCTTTATTATACGGTGCTTTATCTGCATAAGTGAATCTCTTCCACTTATTCCTCTTCTCGTTTCTAGCGTGTGAATTGGGATTCGAACGCATTCAACTTTTTCAACACGGCAGTATGGCAAATCTTCAATTAATTTAAGAAATAATTGAAACGAATTTTCAAAGGGTGTACCTCTAACGCGATTAAGATTAAATCGAAAGAAGCTATTAACAGGTTCCCAGTGGGCAAAAATCTGGGAAAAAGCGAGTCCCAGTAAAAAGAAAATATTTTTCAATAACGTCAAAATCCTTGGTGACGCACCGGAGGCGTTCGCTTACCGGCGATAGCCCAGTGAAATAATATAAGCCGCTGGCTGGCATTTATTCCTGTACCTCGATGACACGGGCCATTTCTCTTCGCTTCTTTCGTCACTCCCACACAAGATCCTCGGACACGGGGACGTCGAGTCGGGCCGCAACGCGCCTCCTTCCCTTAGGACAAAGCGGAGCGCGGAGGCATTCAGCCAACGCAGATCCTCGATAAAGCGCTGAATACTTACACTCTCCGCCTCTCCGGGCCGTTCTTTTCTTCATTCAAAAGCGATGGCCCATTCAGGGAGAGGCCGGGCAGCGCGCGAGGCCCAGCCTCGCGAGAAGAATAGCAGCGGACTGGAAATGTCATAGCGCGCGCGGCGGTAGTCGTCCGTAATTCTGATTCCGAGAGAGGATAGGATACGCCTCGGCGAGGGCCCTATCGGTGCAAACTGTCCGGCAAGATCTGTCCCCGCTGATTGTTGTTCTTTCGCGACGATCCCAGCCACGCTTTCTCTCCCTCTTTTAGCGCTATCGCGGGGATCTTGGAAGGACCAACGCTTCCAATAAGATTATTATTGTAATACTTCCTGAACTCTGAAATCGTTACATCGAGAAATGTCAACTGCGTCGCGTCGAAAAGAAATTTCCTGACTTGCATTATTCAAATTTTTTTAATATTCGAATGCGAAAAATCTTTTGCTATCTTTTTTCTATAACTTTCGTATAATCGTACGAATTTTGAGTAAAGAATTATGTTAAATGATTTGCAGCAAAGTTGAAATAAGCGTTGAGAAACGAGGGAAAAAGCTGGATGTACTTTATTTACAAAATGTAAAGAAAGTCTCTGCTTTGTCGCATTTTCTTAAAAATTTGAAGGGGCAGCAAAAAGGGGTGTTTGCACTAATGGAAGATGATTTGTCAGTTCAGCGAGTTGAGTGCCGCAGCACGCGTTGCGGGGACACAATGATCGCGCGCTAAGTGATTTGTCCCTGTCACCGAGAGCGACAGATCCACGCCATTAGCGTTCTAAGTTTACAAAAGAGAAGCAGTTCCTATCACCTCTTAATAATTCAGCTTCTCGTAGTCTGCAGCTCTACATTTTTAAATTGAATCTTCATTTTTTTTCAAGTAAAAAAGGAACCCCCCAATATATGCCAAATCTTAATAATAACGCTCATCTAAGTTTCGGTCACGTGAAATATGAC
>JAXIUT010000021.1:11052506-11064469 GCA_035586675.1 Eurytoma californica | reverse complement strand
CCAAAACAAACTTCTATTGACTTATCTCAAAACTTTTTTTTATCACTATTACAAAGCTTCCTCTAGGAGGAAGCAATAATTTATTTTAACTTGAAGACTATATGACTCATATTTCTATATAGTCAAGAAACTAATAATACAGTTTGGAGGGCAGCACGTTATACAAACAAAAAAGATCTTATGTTTCTATCTACGCGTGAAAAATGATTAAGGTGAGACATGCGGGATGCACTGTTCGTGAATACAAAGCACTCGATAGCGCACTGAATACCTTGATACTTCGGGTGTCGCTTTTTTTGACGCATGACTAAATCTTTGAAAACTTACACTTCACTATATAACGTCGTTTTTTCCACTCGTCTTATAAAGTGTTTTACCTTTACATTAAAAGCAGATTCCAAAAATTAAATCGAATATATAATAATTGTTATTATTTTTTATAAAAGATAATTTTTGTCCGTCAGTTAAAAAAATAGCAAAAAAAAAAATTACTTTTACTAAATAGTTTACACGCAGGTCAGAAAGTTCGAAAAACGAGGCAGAATATCATAGAAAAATCCTTGAACGGGCCTCGCACTAATGGATATAGCTTTAGAAGAAAATTCAAAGGTATTTCCATCTCTCTCTTTCTCACTCTCTCTCCAGCAGCAACACCCGCTGAGCTGGCCTGAAAAGCTGGCTCCTGCGGCTTGCAAAGGGGCGGATTTGCTCATTGGAGTATTATGCACTGACAAATTACTCAGGTAAACATCCCGCCCCGAAGCCGCAGCTTCGGTGCGTGTACAGGAGGGCCGCTCACCCGAACTGTGTGCGCTGACGATTATTATATTTTGGAAAAACTAGGTAGAAACGATCATCGACTCCCAGCAGGGTAGAAGTCAAAGCACGCCGCCACAATGTGAGGACCCACCTTTTATACAGGTAGCCCGGGAGGTACCGTAACCAACTCGATCGTCACGCCGTCTTTACATAATGTGTCCCGCGTGTTGCAATCAACGAGTTTATTGGCTAAAGGGAAAGTATCGAGGAGTATGTATCTCATTGCTTTGTAATAAAGCAGCTCGCAAAAATTTGTTTTACAAATTTTTTAATTTTATTCATTGCTTTTACTATTTAACAACGTAAGAATAAAAATTGTATACTAATTTATTGTCAAAAAACATTTACAATAAAGATAAAAGAATAAAGAGGGATGTATATTATGATTGATTACAGTGCAAATTGTGCGCGAAAATTCCGACGGGCAAGCCACACACGGCGGGCGTCCCCGATGGCTTTCATGCTTTCCCCGCCACAATTGAGTGTGCATAAAGAGCGCGACGTCGATAATTAACATCTCGATTTAATAAAACACTTGAAGCCGGGGCCGTATGTCGGCGGCTCCCCGGGATGCAGCGCCCGTCTTCCACCCTTCCGCACTCGGGGGACCTAGAAAATTGCGCGCGCGCGCGCGTATCAAGTACCCGACGCTGAGACGATCTGAAGAGGACGAAACTCTCTCTCTCATTCAGCTATAGGTAATACACTGCCGCTGTTTCCGGTCGAGTGAGTAATTATCCTCGTAACACTGAGAGCGCGCGCGTTCGCGTAATTTTTTTTGGAAGGGGGTTCGAGAGCTCGACGATGACGGCGTCGGTGACGAAGCGAGGAAGAGAGAGAGAGAGGGGGGGTACACAGTGCACAGCTCCCTTATGCACTGCCGAGGAATTTCTGCGCTCGAGGCACTGGGGGAGGGCTTTTTCAATAGAGAAATCGACAAGTGGTTCCCACACGACGTGCGCGACGTCGATCCCTGCAGGATCGACGAATAGCTGGCACCTTGCCTTCGACTGCGTCTCGATTTCCTTTCTCACTCTCTTCGACTTCCTTCCTCTTACTCAGATTTCTCCTCTTTCTTACTTCCAGCTCTTCCTGTTATGAACTTCATTCATAATTTTAATGCGCATATTTAGGTACTTCGAGACTAGGTTTTTCTCAAAATTCACGAGGGCGAATCTATTTGCGATCAGCAATAGCTGTAACGCAATTTACAAATTCTTACGAAAATTTATTTTTTTTTAAATATGCGCTTCTTAAAATGAAATCTGCGAACTTGTTGAAATATCCTCAAAATACATCGATACTTAATAGTACTATTTGCATATCCCAAATTTCTTTTTATTTTCACGGCTACAACGATAACGATATTCAAACTGGCGGCCGAATATCGGTATAGCCGTGAAAGTAAAACGAGAGAAAAGAGAACACACGAAGCATTTCACATGCAAAGAACGAGCCCTAAGAGTGAGATAATTGAGAGCAAAAGGGAGAAGTAAAGAGCGAGAGAGAAAGAGAAAGAGAAGGCGACAAATCACGAGAGCAACAATAACAAAACACCATCGATGCCGCGGTGGGCACAAAGGCACGAGCGCGTAATTGCATCTAGGACGCGGCCGCGCACAAAGGCACCCTCGACTGTGCGCAAATCCTGATTTCTCTCCCCTCCCTCTCCCGCGCGCCGCCGCTGCGTGGACCGTGCGCCGGTCCGGCGAGAGATGACGTCTCGCATGCGATCGCCCGTGTATCGCATCGGGAAAATCTCGAGTGCCGCATAGGTCCTCGAGGATCGGCGCATTGTTGGCTTTGTTTCGAGGCAACAAAACAGAAAACGCGCGAGCCGCCACGAGTGCGTCGACATTGTAGTCAATTAGCGGGCGCAAAGCGAGCCGAGTGCTCCCCGCAAAGCACCGATGAGCTGCATCTCCGGCTATGTTCGATTTTTTCGCGCTCAATTTGACGAGTCAAAATTTATTCGTATAAAGTATTATTGAAATTTGAAAAATTTAATTTTCACAAATGATATACATTTTTTAGTACAAGTGAAAAACGCGAATAACTGCAAGCAAGTCCTATTTAAACTACCCTACAAACTCATATTTCGCTCGAGACGAAGAATTACAAAAAAATTAGGGGTAAAAAAATGTGGAATGACAATAAGGTAAGCGAGGTCGTACGAATAAGTGACAGCGGCAGAATAACCAAGCGCGAGAAATTCGCACGTGCAAGTCTTTTTCATCGCTCCGCTCTCGCTTCAGGAATTTAATAAAGCACAAAACGCGAACGATTTTAAGTGGCTCAAGAGGGACGCGTCGAAGGTGAGCGCAAGAGAATAAATCATATTTACTGAGAGTGACTTTTTACTAAAGCAACTTATGAATACTCTCATGCACAGATTCCAAGTATTATTTTAATAATCTTTAAAAATTTTAGCTCTATTTCAAAACATTTTAATTAAATATATAAGAAGAATAAAAAATATTTATGCAGTGAAATGAAAAATCGCTTGCATAGAGAAGAATGTAAAAGATATTTTCTTTTGGAAATATCGATATTTTACAACGACGATAATTCTGTTTACAAACGAAACAATAGGCAGTCGAGGGGTATATCTTAATGGTCGCTGTCAAATTAGATGATGAGCGGCATCCCGCAAGCGATTATTTCTCGACGCACGATTACGAATGATGAAAAGCAACGATGAAAAGCGACCAGGTACAAATGCAGCCGCGTGGGCTCGGGATGCCACCCAGGGCGCGCGGCTGCGATCCGAAACGAAGCGTTTGTTATTGGACCAGCCCGATTAACCGAGTGGAGAGGGCGGGCCACTCCTTGCGCGCGCCCCCGACAATAATTTATGCGGACAATCGGCGCACTAGTCGGGCGTCGATTCACCCCAAGCGCCGATCCTTTTTCACCTTTTTTTCGCAACCCCCCGGGCGCGCGCACCCTTCGAGTGACAGCGAGCAACGTAATCTGTTCCCATCATCGGCGACAACGACGCGCCGGTGACATAATGGATGCGCCGACAATGGGGGCCGGGGGGGAGGGAGAGAGAGAGAGTGACACTCGCAGTGATGCTGGTTGGCGTTCCGCCTAAGAGTACCGGCCGGCCTCTCGTCAAGAGAGAAGAACGTCGGAGGTGCCCGACGGGGAGGCCGCTCCAGCCAAATAGGTGCGCGCCGTCCGAGCAGAAGAATCAAGGCACTTTTACGCCCAACATCTTTAGCGGCTCTCACTGATCTTCTTTCTTTATCGGGCGGTGCTTTAGGAATTGCCCCGAGCAAACACACCTCATTTTATTTTTCTTCGCTTTTTACCGACATCTTTGCAGTTCTTCTTTTCGCCGGTTCAATGATCCGAAAACACTTTAATAAAAACGTCTAAACCTATAAAAAGTCAAAACGAGTGCGTTACAACTACCGAGGAAAAAAGGTGAAACGCGCAGCAGGGATCATTATGTGGCCTGCCTTTGCAACTGCCTCGCCGCTAATGAAGGCGAACGTCAGCTCCGGAGCGCCGGGTACGCGTAAGACGCGATAACGCGTCCTAAGTCGCCTCGATCTCGCGCGCGTCAAGCGATCCGGAAGCCTCCGAGATCAGAAAGACAAACGCAAACGCCAGAGCTGAGCCGATTCCAAGGCGCGCGCCCCCGCGCAAAGCCACTCGCTTGTAAGCGCCTTCGAGCGCGCGCCAGCATAATCCGGCACAGCAGCGATACTTTAGGTGTCGGCAGATTTGCGGATTCCACGAGCGCGGAAACCGCGGATTATTATTACATTAAGCGCTGACCCGCTTCTCCCCTCGTCTTGAGGCTCTGAACGGAGTCGCCGGTGTTAGTTAACGAGTTTCACCTCGCGTAATCTGTTTTCCCTCCTAATGCTGACTTCGGATTCTTGCATTTGCGATGACGTGGCCGCACCTTTACCTGTTTGGGCTTTCTAATATCTTCTAGGAACCTTGATGCGCTTTTGACTATGACATTTCTTTTAAGTTTTACTAGGTTCCCGCGTAAAAAAAATTAGGTTTAGATAAACTTTAGCGAAAATTTAGTTTGGCTTTATTTAGCTAAAGTTCCATCAAACTAAATAAGTACTTTTTAATAAGTACGATTGATGATCATGAAAAGCTTATATAAAGTGTTGCAAAAAATGGACAGTTTAAAAAAAAAAATTTGATTCCGCCGGGATTTGAGCCAGCGGTCTTCTGCTCAGCAGTCTGGCACTTAACCAACTGAAAAAATAAATTATCTGAAAATGGGATCAATTGTGGCAAACAATTATTTATAATTTTCTAAAATAATGAAAAAATCTTATATACACATTAAATTTATTTAAAAAAATCTTGGACCGAGTGATAATCTTTTTAGCTTTGAAATGCCGGGCATGTGTAAAAAGGTCCATTAGTGGTCATTTGGTCGAGCATGAAACGGGAAGAGATCACCGCGATCCGACAAAAAGGGTCTTTAGCTTACGAGGGAGCGAAAAAAGCGCGGACTCTTAAGAAAACGGTATTAACTGGCGAGGAATCCATCGCCGGCTTTGAAGGAGCGCGCGAGCATGTGCGGCGCACACAATGAGGCCGGAGGCGCGCTCAACCCGTCGCGCGAGTGCGCGCTCGCGGCCGCTTAAACATCGCCCCCAGCTCATTGAGGACGAGCGGGTCCGCGGAGTAAATCCTCCCCGAGGGAAGAATACGCGCGCGAGCGGCTAAGGGCGAAGGGTCTCCCGGCGCGGCCTCGGTCGCGGCTACAATGGCTGACTTTCGTAAGGCAAAAATCAGAAAGCTAGCGCGAGGCCGTGGGGACCGGCTGCGCCCGGGTCCCGGAGGTACGGAAGATCCCCCCGCATTGGGCTGGGGAATCACGGCACCCCGAGCGAGACAGAGACGGAGGGATGCGCAGCTGTCAGCGCCGAGGGCGACGATTGGCCGGGCCCGGCGAGCGGCCATCTTCGATTTTTCCGCTCTGGCTTCTCGCGTCTGTTTGGACAATGGGCTCTGGCGCGGGGAGCGGGGCGAAAGGAGAAAAAAAGAGATGAGAGGGACCGGCTGGCGGTGCCATCGCGTCGCGAAAGGGCGAGAGCCGCCACGGGGAGAGAGCATTAACTGCCTCGCGGTTACTCGCGCGAGGAAAGTAGCTGCGCTCGACTTTCGCTCCTTTCAAGGGAGGCGAAGTCAGATTTTGTTTTCGATACGGTTCTGTATACGAAAAGTATAGATATTCCTGAAATCTATTTTTTATACAAATACTATTTTGTATGGAAATAAAATAATAATTTAAAAAAAAAGTCCAAATAATCTATAACGAATATGAAGAAATTTTGATATTTTGCTACTTTTATGTAAAATAAATATGCACGTTTCTACAAGAATTGCGTACGTCATCTCAAAAGTCAGTGAATATTGCAAAATCGATCAGAAATTTCTGCTGATCCACTATAAATTGTGTATCCCTATCTGCCAATCCAGCTAAAAAAAGCGGAATAAAGAAAAAGGGAATCCCGCCCGAATCGCCGAATAAAAAAAGTATTAACAACGTCCATTATTTGAGAAAGGATCCGTTTGCAACGGCTCGGGCCGCTCTGTAAATAAAACTCCTCGGCTTACTCGCACGTCCCCGTGTTATTGAAACAAATCCCGTGAACGTCGGCGTCGCCGGTGTCGTCGCCATCCTGCATTGATCCCGCATAATGCGCGATCACGAAAGCAGCCGCGCCGCCTCGGCGGTGAGGGGGTGTGGGTGCAGGGGGGGCAGCGAGAGTGCGGAGATGAAAAAGGCCGTGTGGAGGAAGGGTTGGCGCGTGCGCGACTGCCGCCCTCGGGATTAGGCGCAATTATCGAAATCGGCGCGGCGGCGCACCGCACGGGAGAATAAGCGTTTCGCACGGTGTAATTCTCCGGCGACGGGATTCGTAGTCAATCGATCCGGCCGCCGCCGCCGGACCGCCACCCGTCTCGGCAAACAAGTCGCAAAAATTCAATCTCGCGGACCCGATTATATATACGTACGGCTGTGGATTTCGCCCAGGCCCGTGTCGCACTGTGTGACGTCCGCGCGCTATCGCCGACCGAGGCTCATCTCCTTGTCCCCGGAAAGCTGCGGCGAAATATGCGATTTACTCGAGTGCTTGTTTAGAGTATTGCGCTGAAACTGCCCGGCAGAAGGGGAACTTTCCTTGACCCACCGGTAGTTAGAATTTTTTTAAAACACAATTCTCTGCTCAATATTACTATTTGGTCTAGAAATGTTGGGATCAACTTATCTCCGCGGTAAAATTATTTAGAGATATCGACATTTTGACAGTATTAGTAGGTGACAAATCCGAATGTATCCCGCAAAAACTATTTTATTAATAACGTAATGTTGCTACTGAAATAATTCCTCGGTATATTCTAGTGATACGGACTAATTATCCGGAATCAAGGTAAAAGCTATAATTTCCTGTCCGCAATAATCTGTAAACAGTAATTAAATGCGAAATGTCAAGTTGTACATGCGTATAAAAAGTAATGAATAAATAAAAGGTACTACAGTCCTTTCAAGATTGTAAAACTAAAAAGTTCACTTATTTATAGAAACATTTGTTTTGCAATGCAGCTGAAAACGTGTTTGTCGGAATAGAGTATAAGTAGGTATAACCAGTTAGCGGGTTACGTATGAAATAATCCCAGTGCTCGGATCGCAGATTTGTGCAGCTGTGGAAAATGTATACGATAGCAAAAGAAACTTGAGATTACCAGCTCTATTACGAAACAGGCCACTCGTCGTCAGCCTGCCGAGATGTTAAGCGAGTTCTCAAACGGCACACATAATTCACCTTGTTTTAAGGGTCGCGCCGAGCGAGCGCTTAACTTCGACTTCCATCGATGCCAGACCCGTTACTTTCTCGCTGCTTTTTCATCTGCTCTAGCGGCGCTGGTTGCGCACGATGACATAAGTTCTAACTTCATCCTTATATTTTCGAGCAATAATGATATAAGTTTAATTAGCGTAGACGCGCGAGCGGGCACGTTATTGAGGAATTTTTAAGAAAATAAGAAGGAAAAATTATCTTGAACAATACGCCAATGTTAAATAATATTTTGAGGCCAAAAAAGTGTTACGTATAGTAAAATCCTTATGTTTAGAAAGTTGTTTCTCTACAAAAGAGTAAAATTTTGTGGTGGCATTTTGTTACGATTTTGTAATCATGCACGTTAAACCATAGCTTTTAATCACTGCATATAAAATTACCTCGGCAGTATTGAATTTTGATTGAAGATTTTTTTCAAACGCACCACTATACAAATTGCTCAAGCGTTTAACGACGTATCTCAAACCACGCGTAACGATTTTAAAATTTCAATTTGAAATAATAAGTATGCTTGAAAGTCAGCGCGGCCATGAACGAGAGATAAGAAGCATATAATGAAATTTCACAATTTTCAAATGCACACTCGGCTCGAGCCTTAACCATCGAACATATGCGACAAATGAGTCTGTATCGCAATAAAGGCCGAATAGAATTGGCGAAACGAATCAATCGCAGTTACCCAGGCTTCCCACCATTCAATAAGCTCCTCGACGTGCGTGAAGCACACCCCCTACTTCACTGACGCTCCATCACGATCTTATCTAATTGCGATCATTACACAGGGGCTGTACGGCCTTATCTCCGGCATAGCTCGCGACTGCAGCACGCGTCACCCGATCCGTATCTCCCAGCTTCTCTCTCCCTCTTTTGCATTCTTCGGATTAGCGTCCTCCTTTCTACTCTCTCCGCCTCGCCAATAACGGATCTAGCGAGAGAGAAGGAGAGAGAAAGCTGTTCTCCCGAGCGACTCTTGGTTTGGCTTGTTATAACTCCGATAATTATGTTACCAATGCCGTCGCGGGGACAAAGAACCCTTCAGGAACCCCATCGCAAATCCCCACATACACGCACGCGGGCGAGCACGCGGCTCTCGCCGGGAGCGAGAGAGCGGGCTAAACGGTGCCGCGCAGAAAGGGACGGCGCGTGTTTACGCGTGCATGTACAATAGCGCCGCAAGCGAACTCGGAAAAACAGCCAGGTGAGCGAGAGGGAGGAAAAGCGCTCCTGCGAATGCACGATCGAGCGTAATGGACTTTCGGGGAAAATGGAAGACAAAGAGAGACGAGCTAATGGGAGATAATTTAGTCGTGCGCCGAGGAGAAAGAGCATCAGCCAGGCAGCGAGACGCGAGCTGGTTACCTAGTAGTGGGCCAGCTGGCAGCAATCCTCCCTTTGTAATTTGCCTTCGTGACCCCCTGTTAATGGCGCGGACGCTTCTTTCTCTGCGGACGAGGGAGGGAGGGCAGAAATTCGCTTTCGTTAAAGTGAATTTTTCGAGCCGATCTCGTCAAAGCAACGGGCGAGATCCTTATCTGGAGATGCGAGCCGCTAACGGACCTTCAGCCGGGAGACGTCATGATCCGCTTGTGGACGCTCCGTTTCCTCACAAACGACCCGGACAGAATGGAGGCGTTTAATTCTCTCTGATTTTCACTCTTTAGCCGGATTTTCACATTTTTTCCTCTTGTCCCCTTCTCATTTGTTTACGAGTCTTGTGGACTAATGTTTTATTCATAATTCCATGCTTAAAAATATTAAATTCTTGAATATAAAACAAAAATGAAATGTTGAAATATGGAATGTTTTTTTTACGAAATATTTTTTCGTATATGTTAACTAATAACAATTAAAAATGTACATTCCAACAAAAAGTTGTCTTTTCGCAAGAGTAAGCATCGGAAAAAAATTTAAGTAAATAAAATAGTTTATGCAACTACAGTTATACCTGAACCGGCGAGGTAAAAAAATGTCGATGAATAACGAGCGCTGAAAGAAAATCTCAACAACTTGGTTCGGGCGAGAAAGAAGAGACGAGAATAAAAAAAAGTTCACGTCGCCCTACGCCATTGGCAAGCGGTTGATGTCACCGTAGCCATTCATAGTCTGGATAATAGAGTCCGCGACTTTAATGGACTCGCTAATCCTCTTGCCAGTTTGCCGGGGTAAGGGCATCGGCCATACACAGCGCGCGCAGTCGCTTCGCTGTCAATGCGAGCGAAAAATCCAGGCTCAAGCTCGCCTTCTCACTCTATCTCATTCATTTCTCTCCCCCTTAGGTACGTGCTTTCTCCACCACACACTCGCTTCTCTCTTTTTTCCAACGCCGCTCGCCCTCCCCTTCACATCTTTTTCCACTATTTACGTCTTCTTAACTTTTCCACGCTGCCGTAAAATAGTCGAAAAAATATTTTCACTGGTACAATTAATAAAACACGTGAAGTAAAAGCATTTCATTGAATTTTATTGAAACATAAAATAATAGTACATTGATATTTATAAATTTTCAAACATTTGTGACGAGTATTTGTTCTACTAAATGTTGCGCAAACAATAGTGACTAAAAAAAATGTAAAAGTTTTCCTGCGGTGCGTAATTTCACAAGGTCTCCCCGACTCGAATTATCAGTCACCCCCTCGCACGCCCACCTCTGCGCGCACGAAAAGCCGACCGCGGCTCGCTCGGCGAAACCGACGAGCAATTTTGGAGCGAGCGCGCCAATGCCGCCCCCTCCGCGTCGCCGGCGCGCATGTCCGCCGCGTTAAACGCACGAGCCGCGCGTGGGGCTCTACCTTTTGAGCACGCCGGGGGAGACTTTCGCCGGAGAGAGACAGAGCGGATACGCCCCTTGTGTGCAACCACCGGTGCGATGATACCTTGATTTCTCGAGTGACATATTAAGCACCCTCTCAGCCGGGGGTGTGCGCGCGACGCTCAGCGCCGAAAAAAGGAGAGAGGGGGAGGAGGCCAGGGAGATTAGGTGCAGCTGCGCCTGCCGCGTCTTATGTCGCGGGGATGCGTGCCCCGACTCTGTTTGACGCGTCGACTAAAAGCAGATTGAGACAGAGAGTAGAAAGAGACCAAGAGAGCCGTACCCCCGGGAAAATTAATTTTGTTGACAGGGTGCCCTCGCGATGGAGAGAGAATAAAAAGGGGTTTTATCAGTTTTACGTGTTTGTTTTATTTATTTACTAATAGCGCGCATATTTTCATTCGTTTCAATTTTCTTTGCTCGATGTGATGAATTGTTTCGCTGCATTGCTCCGAGCGCTGATGATAATGAAAGTGATGATTATGTAATGATGATTACAAGACGGGTTATAACTAATTGTACTGCGGTCATAAAAGAGTTCTTTGCTATAAATTTTTTCTTCGTTCGGTGGGGCCTGGCGATTGGAGATCACGCGCTATTAACCTGGAAAAAAAAGAAAATTTCTCTTTAGCTTACGACTTAATTATCATGTAGAGCTATGAATTTTTAAATTTTGCTGTAAAAATGTTGCTATTATATTTTAAGAAACCAGACTGAAGGGATAATAGGCTAGTTTATATTCATAGACATGTTACGTAATTGCCGAACGAAAATACTGGTTAAAAGCAGCAGCCGTGAATAAAATAATACTGCATAATAGAAGCTCTTAGCTGGCAATTGTCGCACCTTGGTACGCTCGCTGCTGATCTATGACCTGCTGAAGGTGGGGCGGCAGACGGCTAGGGTACTGTCCCTGCTGCGGTTGCTGCGGTCGGGGAGCGTACTGGCCCCCGCCCGGGGGTCCGGCAGTTTGCGGTCTATAAATGTTGTTGGGTCCGAGCTGCTGGGGCGCCTGGTTGTACTGAGTCTTGTACTGAGGCGAATAGTTCTGGGGAGCGAGCTGCTGATTGCCAGCCTGATTCGGCTGGATGCCCTTATAAGTCGGCTGCTGTGGCGCTTGACCATACTGCACCTACAGTCATTAAAAACCAGGGCATTTTTGTCTGTATCGTTACATAGTAGTACAAAAATTTAGCTGTCATTTAGAGAATTATCACCTTGGGAGTGTACTGCTGCGGCTGAGTCAGCTGAGGCTGAGGAGCTGCAACCTGCTGTTGCTGATGTTGCTGTTGTTGCTGCTGACCTCCACCGATGTTTTGCAAATGTGCAGGATTGTGAACGGGAATATGCACTAGCGGTTCCCTAGCTTGCTGGAGAGCGAGAAGCTGTTTTATTTGAGCCGGAGCCTGCTGGTACGGAATTTGTTGCTGTCCATGTTGTCTCCTTATCCGCACATGATCTGATACAAATTCTTTTTAAACAAA
>JAXIUT010000021.1:11033772-11052406 GCA_035586675.1 Eurytoma californica | reverse complement strand
TGCTGGTACGGAATTTGTTGCTGTCCATGTTGTCTCCTTATCCGCACATGATCTGATACAAATTCTTTTTAAACAAAACAACAATTCAATTAAGTTTGAGAAAGTAAAACCAATTTCTAACTAGGAAAATGAAAATCATTATTTATACAAAGATCTGCAAATTCTATATTTTTATCGACATATAAATTGCGAAATATTGTTATCAATTACTAAAATAATAAACCGTTTAAATATAATTTGCTGTTAGCTGTTATTCGTTCTAATTCGGTCATAATAAAACTTGCCTCTTGATGCTACATTTTTTTACGTTTAATACTATAAAATTATAGCATACGAAGACAGAAATTTTCACAAAGTATTATTATCGTATTTCTGATCGTAGTTTTAAAAAAGTAAATTTTTAATAGCAGGAACTTACCAGGTATAGTCCGGTACAAGCTTTCGCCTGTACACGTCGAGAACAAAAAACATGCCACAATCTGTGAACCGAGAAAGTAATCACTTGAGTTATATGCATTTTTCCTAGATTATTATCTTTATATGATTGTTATTAAATGACAGGTTCGCAAAATGAAAAATTCCTACATTCGCACATTTTGTGAAAGTCAAGATAAATTTTCTTTAAAACATTTATCGGTTATGCAAAAAGTAGTACAAACAAGTAGAATGTCAGGGTTAACGGCATGCAGTTTTACGAATATTCGAGAACTGATTTTTAAAATCTGATAAAGCATTGACTTGAAAATAAAAGAAATGCATTGTACTTGGTTGTATAACAAATTTTTTAATCGATCATTATCCATCAAAATCTTTTATTATTTTATTATTATGCACTAAATGTTAATATAGTTCTTGTAAAATTTAGAGAAACTAAAAAAATTATTTTTGACAAAGGATAACTATTAAGATAATGAAATTTCTGCGAAAATGACATATAATGTAGCAAAGGCTTGTAACACTGAAATTTATCTCGATAAAATTGTGAAATTTGAAAATGCATGGACTCGGTCAAAATGATGAAACGGATAAAAACGAAATAACTAAATTGAACGCACGTTCGTTTATAAAATATAAAAGAAATGATTTGACACCGTTGAAATAAGCAGGAGTTTAAAAGAATCACCGTAAACGCGAGTCACTTACGAGGTAGCGCATAGTGCGGCGCGCGATGCGTGAGCGTGCGATTTCGATTTCGGAGGGATCCCGAAGAAACTGGCCGCCGTGAGGCTCGGCACTTCTATATGGGCTCGGTGGGCTGGGCGGCGGGGCGCCCGATGCCTCGCCACCACCAATTGCGCTTTCACGCTTCGCCTGCGCCGTCATTTTTTCCGCGCCTTACCCCACGGCTATGCGCGCGTATCACGTAACGATGCTACGCGCCGGGACCCCGAGCCGCCGCCGCCGCCGCCGCCGCCGCGACCGAGCCCAGGAAGTGATCGGGTTCGTGAAAAAATAACGCGGACCAGGCCGAGAGAGCGGGGCGCCCGCAATCCTCGAGTCCTCGCTCCGTACCTTTCTTGCTTGCGAATTTATCTTTTACCTTTTACGAGTGCACTAATCGATCGGCGTCGTTATTTTACTAGTGCTCGAGTAAATAACTCGAATTTGGGCAAACCCAACGGCGGCAGTTAGGAGATGCTGGAAGGTGCGCGTAAAAAAAACTACGGTTTTTATGTCGCAATTACGCGGTGCATTTGAAGATTTATTGGAGCTAAAGCTGAGATTTACGAGATGTTCGTTATTGGTTTTAAAGTCAGTTTTTAATAAAGTTTTACCTCACGTTAAACATTTATTCTTGCAACTTTAATTAGATGCTGTTGTAACAATTACATTTTTACCCACTATTTTTCTTATAAAGTAAATAAATTTCATGCAGTCATAAATACATTGCACGCGGTTGGTTGACGCAATCCTTATTACCAGCGGCATAATGGTACTTTAACGCGGTTATACCTATACTTAATGAACATTACAAGTTTACATAAAAAAATCGTAATATTTATTTAGTTTTGGCTAGAATCGTAGAATTTTATTATTATTCCCTGTAAAATAATCCGGTTGTGCAGGATCCGATTTCGCGGAAAATCGAATACCTCGTGAAAACTTAATTAGCCGAATCCGTGCCTCGCGATTCCTTCTGTTTGATTTCAATCAGAGCCGACGTCCGGCGATAATGGCAAAATTAAGATTCCGCCGCACGTCACCGACTCGAGAGGAGCCCGCTATACCTTTTCCCATGCACCGGGCGATCGACGTGACTCGCGGGCCGCAGAGAGGCGATCCCTCCAGGCGGCCGCTGCAAAGAGAAAAGGAAACTCCTCGGCTGCAGGAGTGCACGAGTGGCCGAGGTAATTAGGCCGTCGAGAGGTCGATAACCCTTTCGTCGGTGTGCATTGTAACGGCGTACTCGCGGCATCTGGTGCGCTCGCGATGCCCCAATAGCCTCTAGAGAGCGGGAATGCGTGCATCGGCGCCCACGTAACCGCGCCGATCGCTTTTGCGGGAAGAATGGCCGGGGAAGACTCCTTCCGCGTTGCGCGGAGGCGCGAAAAGGAACGGGGCGGGAGAGCGTGCGAGCGGCCAGTTTTCGACGTGAAATTTTCGCGGGCCGATCCGGCGCGACCCAATTTTAGCTTTATTGACGGCTCGGCGCCGATTTCAGGCGGAATCACCGAACTTAGCGGTAGCCTGCTCGCTAAAATTAGGAAAATGTCGGGCTATTTAGTCTGGAATGTGAGACTGGTCAATGATGCAATAACGATGTGGTATTTCGCAAACGGTGTCATAATTTTATACAGGAAAGTTTAGGCTTGCTGTAAAGAAAATAGGATACGGGCTGCCGGAGAAAGCGGTAAACTAATTTTCTCACACGCTAAATTTGGTAGTATAAAAAAAGTGTTTATTAAGTTCTCTTCATACAAAAAACACATTTACAGCATTTATTCGCTAAATTCCTTAAATCAATGATACAATAATGTATTTTAATCATGGTCAATACGTTGTAGGTATAATGAAGGCAGATATTCGTACACCACACATTATCATTTACACGCTTTAATCTTATATCACTTTTACCTTGTAATACTCTAATAAATTTCGCAAAAACTTATCCATGTTTAAAACAGAATTTCCGATGCATCCTCCAATCTGGAAATTGAAAAAACAAACTGCTCTGCATAAATATTCCGTGAATATGGTATAGCCAGTGTGTATAATTTTCTGCAAAGCATTACATCGCGCTGCCCGCTAGATAAAAAAGAGCCGACTTTCTGCCGGCGTGCTTTTGTTTTCATGCAAATTTACCAGTTTCCGGCGAACGGTTTCTACACGAAGCGCACTCGAGCCGCCGGGCGTGACAACGCATTCGCGACTACTACTCGCGCTCCGCTATATCCTGAACTACGGCTGGACGAAGTGCAGCAACTTTCTCGATGAAATCGATATAGGATATAGAGTGTTACTGGTGCGGGACCAAAAGAGAAACGATACTATCTACGGACTCAATTAGTTCGATTAATTATATCATTTAGAGTATGCACGCGAAAGAGAGGGGGAGAAACTTTCACTGGATTTTCTTTCGGCGATTTTTCAAAATAAAACTCGATGGAAATGCAACGATTTGCAAGTGCATTGCTCTCCGGCCGCCTCGAGAAATTTGAAATCTTATTCAATCTAATTATACCGTGCGATCGGAATGCTCTATTTTATTGTTCATTTCTTTAGTTAAACCGGTGAAAATTGTCTGCGATATTAAAATGAAAGTGAATTATACGCTTAATTTGCAATATAAAATGTTATGACCGCAATATATTGTTATTTACCGTGTAAAATAATCTTTTCGTTTTTTTATATTACATTAAATTTAATTTTAATTTATCTCGCATTAGTTTATTTTAAAATAAATGTCCAATGTTTACTGTTTAAACGACGTAAAATTCTGACTGCACCTCCCGCTGTCTACTGAAATTTGCAATTACACTTTAATAGAATCGAAAGAAAGTGCATTGATTCTAATAAACCGTATATTAATAATAAAGCGAAGAATTATAGCCTCGCATAATTTTTCTCAGATATTAGCGCGCGATAATTGTTTAAACCCCAGCAACTCTCTATCTCTCGTTAAGCAAATTGTACACAGAGAAAAGTAGAGGCCGCCTCAAAATAAACAATGCCTAGCGAAAATCGTGAAAAAAGAGAAACCGTAGCCGGAATCAGTTGTACTGCGGCTCGTTGACCGGCCGCGTCCCCTGGTACTGATTACCGTACTGCGGCTGCGGCGCATAACCCGCGCCTTGACCTTGGCCTTGGTACTGCTGATAAGCGGGCTGGGCCGCCTGTTGCGGCTGCTGCGGCTGCTGCGGCTGCACGGGCTCCGGTATGTACGGCTTGTCGGGCCTGTAGTTTATCTGGTTGGCGATGATGTCGTAGGGGATCTGCGCCTGGTAGTGCAGGAGCTGCTGGATCTGCTGGGGCACGTTGGCGGAGTAGTGGGGCGCGGGCTCGGGGCTCGGCTGCACCCTGCGCAGGCCCCTGAGGTCGGGCTGCTGCTGCTGCTGCTGCTGCTGCTGGGCGCTGTACTGGTCGCTGTACTGGGGCGCCTGGCGGCGCTGCTGCTGGGCGCGATGGCGAGCGTAAGCTCTCTGGGAAGCTTCGAAGGCGTCGTACTCGGGAGCTTGACGACGTTCGCGGGCATGTCCGCGAGGCTGCTGCTGAGCTGGCCGCGGTCTCGGTCGGTACTGGTTGCGCGGTGCTTCCTCGATGACCAACTGCTGGGGCTGCTGGGCGAGGACCTGCTTCGGGTACTCCTCCGCGAACTTCTTTGCTTGCTCGTGGGCAGCTGATAAGGAATCCACTCTGAAACAATCGTTGCAGTGTGTAAGAGGCAATTTTTTATTTATTAGAAAAATTCACTTTTCTTTTCATTTTTTACGCACTTTTCGTCAATGTCGTGAAAAATATCACTACCGGGAGCCAAATCAAAATTAACCCTACCGTCACTGCACTATTGTATCGTTAATTACCCGTCATAGAAGGCCGAAATGAAGAGAACACTTGTAAAAAATAATGAGCGGCGTACCTTAGGTGCTCCGGAATAATGTTGACATATGGTATTTGAGCCTGGAACTGAAGTATTTCTTGAATTGACGGAGGTGCCTTTTCAATGGGGTTGTAATTGATGTTGGCTACCGGAGCCTGCTGGTAGCGTGGCTGTTTCTGGGCCTGTGCCTGAGCTTGTCCTCGCCTATGCGTCGGGCGACGCTGAACTGGCTGCGGCGCTGGAGCTGGCTCTTGGTATTGCGACTGAGCTTTGCTGGAAGCCCTGTTGTACGATTTCCAGTTCACCCTTTGACCTGTCCACATTAACAATCATTTACTATTCTATTTTCCTTTTTTTCAGAATTAAAGATTAGCTAATAATTAAACTATTTTATTTTTATATTTTTTTATTCTTCTTATAAATTTGATTTTGACTTTACGATAGAATAATAATTATTGGAAAAAAATAAATGATGATATAATAGATTCAGGTTGCGTAGAAAAAGAAAGCATTGTAAAGTAAAAAAGAATTTATTGAAAAAATTAATTTTTATCTATTCATCTTTTCAAAGTTTTCTTAACGTTTAGATTTCTTATGAACTAACCACTTGGATCTCTGTATTCTATGGCTCTTCCGTTTTGGTCGTTTTGGTTGTTTTGATTCGGATCGTAATTCTGAAGGTAGGCCTGGCTACCTCCGTCGGTCGGCCCATGAATTTGGAACTGAGAATTTCCATCAGTGGCGCCTTGAATTTGGAAGTCGGAATTTCCATCGCTGGCTCCTTGGATTTGGAAATTGCTGTTACCATCGCTCGCTCCGGTAATTGAAAAACCATCCGTTCTCAAAGAAGCTGAAATAAAAAAAATAATTAAAATAAAAAATCGCCTTTCATTTGCCTATTGCGTCAATTAATAGGGCGCGCTGTATTTTACATATAATCTTAAAATAAAATCTGATGAAAGCTATTGAATGAGCAGGATTGATTTAAAGAGGCAACTTGAATGCATCCAGCAATTAAGGACAGGCAATAAATTTCAACGTCCAACGTTAAATCGATTGGCAAATGTACCCTCTCATTAAGAAAATATTACTATCAAGATACGTGACACCTTAATGTCGAGGCACTGAGCTGGCCGCGTATAATTTCTCTAGAAAATTCCGCAAGGAGTTGGAACTCTAGCAAGGCGCAAGTGGCACTCGCATTCAATTTAGAGATTATTATTGCCTTCCTCGGCTGAAAGTGCGTCAAGGCACGCGGCACGGATTCGCAAAGCCTCGCGTTTCGACATTCTCCCTCGTTAAAGTCGCTCCGCAAATATTCTAATTCGATGCTTGTGTGAATTATTTTTTTTCTCGCTTTGCGAATTATTCACGCGCGTCCACGGGCGAGAGCGCGGGAAAGTGTACGTGGTCGATCGGTGGCGTTGGGCGGCGGTGGCAAAAATCGAGCGGAGCAATTACCGGCTTGATCGGTGTACTCGACCCCCTTGTCGGCGCTGTACTTGAGGCCCTGGGCCCGTCTGTTTCCATCGCTCGGCCCTTGAATGGAGAACTGGCCGAAGCAGAACGGCAGGAGGGTTAGAATAATTATCTGTAAAGAAATTTTTCATCAGTTTAGTTATACGCATGCATTGTTTCAAAATTTAAACGCATCTGTAATTTTTTAAAGCTTTCTTTAAGAATTGTAGACTGAATAAATGTGGCAGACTAATTTTTTTAATATAAAAAATATTTAACCTTGAATTAACTGCTCGTTATAGTGTACGATAAATAAGTAATTTCTACCAACCACGTTTTTCATTATTATGACTAGGAAGATGTAAATAAAAAATTAAGCTTGGATAAATTACCGAACATCTATAAATCCAAAAGAAATCTTAAGCAAACAGCAGTTAAGTTTAAAAGAGCACAACAGTCGTTCTTAAAGAAAATTGTAAAGCACCGCAAATAAAATGAATTCCCACGTCTCTTCAAACAAACGATAAAAAAATGCTCGCATAAAACCGCCATAAAGCTTCGCAAAAAGGCACTTGTATCGCTTTTCTCTATTTTACAAAGTACAAGTAGGTGAAAGTTACACCGGTATACTCGGGCGTCTGCATGCTCGCGCGCAAAATCGTAGATTATCCCGCTGACGGGGGGAATCGCGCGAGAAAACGCGAGCCTCGCGAGAGATGATTCCCCCTCCCGCGCCCCTACTCCTGCCGCGATTTATCATTGTTATCGCCTATCCGCGGACTTTCATTATCCCCCTGCATCGGCTATAAATATCGGGAGCTCTCGCGGCGTGGCGGGCCGATTAGCGGGCACCTTTAAGTACGCGGTGGGAGAGGCGGGAGAGGTGAAATAGAAAGTCGACTCGCCGGCTGCATTAGGAACGCTCTTCGAGTAACCCGCGTCCCGCGCACCGGCTGCCAACCTGGATGCACGTACAAGTGCAAAACGCGACTGTTGGGCCCTCCTTCCATTTTTTCTTTGCCTTTACTTCACTCGTTCCACACTCGAAACGGTAGTTTTTTGCTTTTTCACGAAACATCGCTTGTTTTATAAATACGCGAGATTAAGACTTCAATTCGTTGAGTTACGAGCTTCGAAGAAATTTTATGGGATGGCAATAATGGGAGTTGCGAATTAAATGGCCGCACTTTAGATTGCGATAGATTTTCCGAATCGAGTTTTCGTACGGCAATTTGTGCAATTCTAGTATAATGTTTCATTCATAAAGTTAGGTTTAACATTGGTACTTTGATACTTATAAGTTTTGTCAGTCGTACAAATTAAAGTAAACTTGAAACCGACGGTGTAAATTGATAATTTGAGTTCAAGTTTTAAACTTAAATAATGCAAAAGATTATGTTACTAAATTTGTTCTAAATAATCTAAAAATAATTCATTTTCCTTTCTTTTGTTACTATAATTATGATTGCAAAATATTCTCACAATTCAAAATGTTAGTGTTTATGAGTGCCATGAAATCTGTTATTATACTCGGAATTTAACTTGCGCCTATATAAATTTTTACATTATTGCTCTATACAATTTATTGCTAAACTAAAAGATCTAAGAGATAAGTGAGCTCATAACATTCAATTTTATTAAAGTTAAAAATATTTTTCAAACTATTTTGACACAGAAAATTTTAAATATTATTAATGGAAATTTATTTTTTGTTAAGAATTTCAGATATGTTTTAATTTAGTTAAAACTTGAATGGAATATTGAATTTAACACTTTCATGTTTGTCCTCACTTCTATAGAAAAATGTGGATAAGAGAAAAGTCGCTCGTATATCTATCGCTAACTAGTTGACCCGGCGTCTGACGCAACGTTAAAAGATGTTAAAACCAAGCCAGCTCCCAACGCGCTGCCTTTTTTTACCATAAACGACCCTCCAGCCGGTCCATAAAATCTAATCGCATATCGTCAAACGTAACACTTAGAGTTTTCGGCACATCGGGTTCGTCGCAAGAACTAACGAGAAAGTGCTCGAGCACATAAGTGTCCTATAAAATTTTTGCCCGGTTCACCGTAAATTTTTAATCGTTTCCGCATTATCTTCAATACCGCAATTTGCCCGAAAGTCATTAAGCTTTACTGCATTCGGCGGGACAGTGTGATTGGCGAGACGTTTTTTGCGAGAAATTTGGAGATCGGGAAAAAGCTAGTCTTTTTCTTTTTTGTTTAAGTAATTGCGCAATTTCGACTTTTGCATAATTAGAATTATGTTAATTCGGAATACTTGAACGTTACGTGGAGATTTACTTTTTAGGAACTCGTTCAACGACAAAATTGCCGCGATAAATATTTTTCTTGAGCCGGTGTGCAAATACATTTTTAATAGGTATTGTTACGTGTGCTAAGTATTAAATAACTATTAACCAGTTTAAATTTAACGAAAAAATGTAAGAAACACGTTTCGTTGACATAATGTAACTTTATGTGACATATTTTTAGCCCTACATTTACGTAGTAGATGTGATAAACAGTTTTTTTAAAAATTTCAATAGAATCAATGCATGAACCAAAACAAATATTGATATTTACATAGGCATATTTAACTATAATTTCTAAATTTAACCGACTTAATTATTTTCATTTACATTATAGTAAAAATGAAACCTAAGTTATCAACATCGCAACCCTAATATTCTCATAGAGTTTCTGAATTTCGACAGAACAGGGGAACTATTATAATTCAACGCAATGCTGTAAAAATCGACCTTTCCAGGTTTTTTTACGCGAACGCTCATTAAAAGCATTGAAAAGGCGCGAACGGCGCGCGAATAATCTTCTTGATTGCCCCGTGTACTGCAGAAAGCAGTTAATATGCCACTAGATTTTCGCAACTAGTGCAAAGTAAATCGGGCACTTCGCGCGAAAAGCGCCGTTGATTTTCGAGCCGGAAACCGTTTGTGACACTCGAACACTCCGGCGGATTTTTTAGGCCGATGCATTTTCCGGGTAGTTAACGAACAACGAAACGAGCAAGAAATTACACCGTCGTCGGTGCTCCTGAGAAAAAAATACCCTACCTCTACTTACGTACTCAACGAAATAATAATAACGCGCCGGTAAGGTGAGTCTCGGTGATTTACCTGTATTTTCGCCATGGCCACGGTGAGCGTCGATGACGACGGGCAGCGAGTGTCCTCGAGGGTGGTGCTATTCTGAAGCGGGCGCGCGTCCCACGGAACAACTTTATAGGCGAGTCGGGAGACGGCCGCGTGCGTAAGAGCGAGGGGATGTGCCGCCGCAGCCGCCGCCGCCGCCGTGGGCTCGCCGGCGAGCGGCGAACGGCGAGCCGCGGTCCGGCCACCTCTCCCGCAAGCGACGCCGCGTCCGCCCGCGGAGTCACCGCGCCCGGTACGTTCTCCAAGCGAATCGCGATTTTAGAGCGCCGTACTACAGTCTATTGCACGGGACTAGAGATCGCTTTCCGCTTATCTCCGTTGCTGATCCGATGCAGCTTTCTGTACAAGAAAATATACTTCACCATTTAACTAAACGTTTTATTTACTGTAAACTGCGGTTTCTAATAGTGCATGCGCAGAAACAATTTGGTAGCGTATATAAAAACTTATCAAATTAGTGTGATATATTTATGTTGGGAATATAACTTGTCTTAACAATTTTAATCATTTAAAATAATCCCTGAACGACTATTAAATAATTCTAATCAGAAGCAGGCTAACAAAACGATTGAAACGATTAATCTTTTTAGAATTTTTTTACCGTTTTAAATGTAAATTAAATATATAGTAACACATTAAATTTCATTATACGTTTGTACCCTACTCATTAATCGTTAATAGTAGTATTCTTTGAACTATTTCTGTTATTTCTTAATGACTACGAGGTATGAAATAAGTTAAATATTTGATTTGCGGAAATTATAATAATTTACTCACAGAGTGAAGAAAAATCCCGACATTCAAAGTCAGTTACTTCGAATATTTTTTCTTTTTTTGCGAGGCTTTCTAATTCGTGGTTAGAAATGCGCCAGTGAGAGTGATTTTTTCACACAGTGTGTTTTTATGAATAAATTGAAAGACGTACGTTGTATAAAGTATGGGCTGCTAAAAACTCAATTATGTAGTTGTTTAAAAGAAAATAAGAAATCATATGCACATAACCATCATTTTTTTGTAATCAAGGATTTTAATATGCATCGAATCTTTCAGTTCAATATTACGTCCGCGATGATGGTACTTGAAAATAAATGTCGAAAAATTTACATATCCTGTTTGGAAGAAATCGATGGTAGCTTTTTCCATACGTAATTTTGTTAAAAAATTATTACATAAATTAGCGGGATAATTTTCGGTCAATGATCCTAATTTGCTATCTATGCCAACACTCCTTGGATTGAAATGAATTTCCGGAATTTCTTTGGATAATTTTTTAAACGCGCCGAACATTTTGCTTTATTACGCGCGCTTTTGAGCGCACAATTACTGGCGTATGTACAGTAAAAACGAAAGTGTATAAGCGCAGCGTCGGTGAATGATCTGCAGCCGCAATTACTGAGGCGTGAAGGCCACGAAAGTGGATCGTCGATTCTTCCTTCCTCCTTCCTGATCCGGAGAAATGCATCTTTTTTTTCGATTGCCATCGTGATTCGGCATACTAAGTGTCTGATTTACTCAGAAAAAGTGAAATTGTGCAGTAATTTTCTGTTTTTTTTCTCTTTCCGAGTCAAACTACGTCTTATCATGCATCAAATCAGGTAATTAGCGAGGTAATTAGTGTATCCTTTTACTTGGAATAAAGCTACAAATTTTATACTTTATGTACTTATCTATTATATTTTTTCATTTACATTTTTTCTTACAAAACTGTTATTTTATTAATACAACATTGCTACAATGATTGCACCAATAAATGGTCATGTTATCCTTTAAAAATTATACATTAATACAATTTAAATAAAGGATTAAAATGTATAATTTTAATAAATTATACATTTTTAATAAAGGACATTACATTTTATTTTACATGTTTGCGATTTTAAAAGTAGTAAATGGTTATATATAAGTCTTCCATCATTTACTGGCGCAAATTTTTCATTATAGTGTAGGAGAATATAAAAATTAGTACACCGTATAAATTTTTTTGGCACCATTACATAGAAAAATTATTAGAAAATCTTTTAGAATGATTCATGTACAGTTGAAGATAACAACGTGCTCAAAGTAACTGAAGATTTTCCCCTAAACCAGAAAATCCCGTCAACCACATCGATATCTTCCTGACCTCCATCGCGATCCTATAACTCACGGGATAAAAAAAATTAAATTAATGAGTATTAAAAATATCCTATTCTTCCTGCTCCTGTTCTTCCTTTGGTTCCTCCCGTTCCGGTCGCTCTTTAACGTCCTGCTCGGTATCTTCAGTGTCCTTGATGTAGTAAACCTTGCTACGATACTTGTAGATACCCTTGCTCTCATCGCTCAAAGGTTTGGGTACAAAGAGGCTCTTGGGCT
This sequence comes from Eurytoma californica, assembly GCA_035586675.1. Taxonomy (NCBI): domain Eukaryota; kingdom Metazoa; phylum Arthropoda; class Insecta; order Hymenoptera; family Eurytomidae; genus Eurytoma; species Eurytoma californica. The sequence continues at coordinate 11,040,385 of JAXIUT010000021.1, read as the reverse complement.
TGTAGTAGATCCTGTTCGCAATCACGTGATAGGGTGTCTGCGCCTGAAGGTCCAGCAGCTGATGAATGGCCTTGGGCATGTTGTCACTGTAGCTGCTAAATTGCTGCAGTTGCTGGTGTTGGTATTGCTGCTGCTGCTGTTGCTGTTGCTGGGCGTGTTCTTCTTCGGCTGAAAGCTGCTGCCTCTCTGGCACGGAACCGTACTGGGGCGCGGCGGAAGATTCGGCGGTCGGTTGTTCGTCCTTGTATTGGATGAAGCCTACCTTCTTGGTTAATGGATATTTAGTTTGATATTTAGGAATATGTTCGAATCGGGGTTGAGGCTGAGCAGCGTTATATTGCAACTCAGAAGCCGTCTGAGCTGATTCGTGCTGCTCGGAGGCCGCTTCCTGCTTCTGCTCCTCTTGCTCTGGATGAGCGCGGTAGATGTAAACCGCTGGATCCACGTAGACTCCTTGAGGTTCGTACATCTCCAGAATCAGCTGCTTGATGTGCGTAGGTACCATGGAGTAAGGCTTGTATTGAACCTACAATAAAGTTAACAAATTAGGCGAATTAGAAAAGTAAATAATTATCAGCAGTTACATTATTATTCATTTGTTTGTACCTGTAGTTGACGAATAGGTTGAGCTGTAGGATTTTCTTCATTAGCTAAAGAAGCAGTAGCGGGGGAAGCAGAAGTAGCTGAAGGCTTATTTAGGTCAACCTGATGAGGGGCCAGGCTGGGCTGCACAGTTCCTAGTTCAGCCCTCTGATTACGCTGGGGATTCTCCAAATGTGATCTCCACTGTGTGTAAGGAGCGTAAAGCTTCCAACTGACTTTCAAGCCTGCAAACAGTTCCGGTAAAAAAAAAGAGGAATTTTTCCTTTCGAAGTTACTTCCGATAATATTAATCGAAAAAGAAAGTGCAAATGATCCTATTATTGCTTATTATGTTGTAAAATGAATAGGAAGATAGATCGATTCGATAAGGTAGAAAGTGTACCGTTTGAAAGTGCGCACATTAGATCGAAAGTTCGCGATACATACGTCTTAATTGCTTCGAATTGGATTATGGTCACCCTTAATTAAATTACAAGGGGCCGTAACTCTTTATTGCTCTTTCTTATGCGATTCCGTTATCCGCTATTGGTAAATAATCAGATCGCGTTTTATCGCGATAATTAAACTTATCCGCTTATTAGCTATATAGAGAAGTGCGCTAAACGATTTTATAGAAACTCACCGTCGGGATCGCTGTACTGGATGTGCCCTTGCGGCGTGCGCGATGGTCGCTGCGGAACGCTCTCTTCCTCCTCGGTAGCTAAACGACAAAGGTAAACGTGACGGCAAAAAAGCATGCGACAATTTTTAGAAACTCTTACCTTCGTTAGTGCTGTACTGAATCAGCCCCTGTGGCGCACGAGATGGTCGCTGTTGGGCGCTATCTGCCTCTTCGGTCGCTAAGAACGAACGATCGTTAAAATAGTTGAATAAAAAAATTGGATAAAATTTTTTTAAATTTTACAGTACGCTGAATTTGATCATCCGCGCCGGTGTACTGGGCGAGGCCTTGTGGAGCACGCGACGATCGTGGTGCGCTTTCTTCTTCTATAAACAGACGAATCGATTTTGCAATGAGTGTACAATTTTATAGTATAGAATAATTCTCTATAGAAACTTACCCTCAGGTTCGACGTATTGAACTTGTCCTTGCGTTTCACTTAGGGGTGATCGCGGTGTTGTACTCTCTTGTTCTTCAGCCAAACAAGCCGCGATCAAAATGGTAATAAAAATCTGAAATTTTATTTTTCACTATATTAATATTGCATTTGCAAAATTATTTATGTTTTTTTTTATTTTATTACAATTAAATTTTCATGATTATGATAATGCATCATTTTATGTAATTTGCTAAAATTAATATGTAAAAGAAGATAATTCCGTGTATTATTATCTAATAAAATAAAATAAAATAATAATGTGTAATGAATTTATTGAGTTTTTCTGTTCAATTGAATTTAAAATAAAATAGCGTTCTCTTAAATGTTAAATCTATAAATAATTATAAATATATATCAATAACTGTTTCTCGTGGTTGAAATAAAAGTTTACAATATTTAATTCTTATCTTTATATTACTATAAAATTCAAGTTAGTGCATTAGTTTTACGTAACATAAACGTACATTTGAAATAATATCAATATTTATTTGCATATAATTATTATTCAATAGTAGATTAAAAAAGTTTTATTTCAACTTCGTTTATAATTAATAATATTACATGAATTAAATTATTAATGTTATTTTCTATATAAGTTCATTAAAAACAAAATCATTTATAGATTAATAAGTACTATTTCCTAATTTATATTTAATTTAATCTATGGTAGTAGAAAAATGCAAACATTTATTTGAAAGAGTTAAATAATTCTAAAGAAAGGAAATAATGATAATTCTGCAGTGACAAAAATTATTATTTGAAATAAGAAAATTTAAGAAAATACTTTTTTTTAATTGAATATTATTTTTTTTAGTTACAGTTTCATCTCAGAGTAAAAAAAAAATAGTGTAGTCTAAACTGGAATACGGTATCTTTTTTAAAAAAGGGAAAAATGAAATAGTTCTTATAAAGGCATCCACATTTTGAATATAAATGAAATTGTAAAGGCAGCACCTGTTTTCCACAATAAATTTGAATCTAAGTAACACAGCGATTAGATGATACCGCAGCGAATGATTTCGGGGAAGTGTGCGCGAACGCAATCGCAATTCCATTTACAACGGCGAAATAAAAAGTGAACTTTCTCAGCACACTCACTATCGACTTCATATCGGCGTTTATTGACCGACGCTAGCACAGGCTCCTCCTCGACACCACGTCTTCCTCGTCCAGTCGATCTGCAGAGCCGAGAGGGTCCTTGGGGTGATGTCGGCGCGAGTCAAGTTTGAGGAAATCTGCACCTCGGGTCGGCGCGGAGTTTTCTATATAGGCGGCAGCGGAGCACGCGTAATTGGGGCCCCTGGCACTAGCGCTCTCTCGGTAGCCGCCGCTTTTTAAAGTCGTTCGCCCGCGGTAACGAGGCTCGCCGGTGGCTCGCTCGCGCGTCTCCTTCGCGCCGGGCGAGCGCGCGAGCCTCCGGGGTATTCCGCGCTGGTAGGGGAGAGCACGCTGTGGCGTAACAGCCGCGAGCGAGTGCACTTTAGAAAATCCCAGGAAGCCGAGCGCCGAGATGAGGGCACGGAAAAAATCGCCGCTCGGTTTTTTAACAGTGCCAAAGCCGCCGCGGTGTGTCTACGCGATCGCCGATTTTCTTCAATGGCCGGGGAGAGGGAGAGGCGCGCGGGTTTCCTTCGCGGCTTTTTTCCCCGTTTTTGCGCTCGAAAACGCTCCAGGCAAGGTATTTTAGGATAAGAATAGATAGCCAATTTTTTTCCTTCTCTCTCTCTTACTTACTCGCTTCGCAAGCGTGAAAACAAGTCAAGCTAATGCGGTGGAATGTAAATTAACTAAAGTCTAATATATCTATCTTTTGTTTTTAGTGAAATGACAAAATTAGTCGACGTATTTTAAAACCATTTTCTTATAATTGTCTGAAACTATGATAATAACCAAATTGATTGTATTTTTTTTTGTTCGAAACATACAATAATCAATTTTTCAGTAATAAAATAAATTAATACTAATTGTTTTGAGTTATTCTTCCATTTGTTCTTGAATAAAAAGCCTCGTTACTAACTCATTTCTTTACATGTATGATATTATTACCATTGCCGGCCCTTTCAATAAAACTTATTGATAAAAATTTGTTTTATGATCTAGAAAATAATAAAATTTCTTCTTGAGTGAATATTACCAATTTCGACATGTTAACGTTTCGTGTAATCAAAACCACTGCAGTATGTGATACGCAATTTTATTGTCAGTAAACTAGTGAACTCGGTGTTTATGCGTTTAGACGTTAACTGCTCTGCGGGCAAAAATCTTCCATAAAAAGTAGTGCTCTCAAGACTTTCCACAGAAGATGCATCGTACATTATTATTACCCAACATTATAATTATTTTACAAGATTGAAATGTTTGCAGAAATTCAATTAGATGATTGGCTGTGCGAACCTAGCATCTTCCGGATACTTTCATTGAGTATTTAAAGTTTCTTACACAATTCAAATCTAACAAAAAACTAAAGAATATTATTACGTCAGAAATCATCAAGCATCGATTTTATTCTCACTGTTGACGTGACTTCGTAAAAGTAAAAGATTTCCTTCCACGTTGTGAACCCATCGATTTCGTGGTGAAAACCGAAGACAAGAAGATGATTATTACTTCGTGAGATTCGTGATTTTCGTAATTGAGGAATCTAGTCTTGTCGACAAAATGAACGAAGAAAGTTTCTTTCAGCATCAATTCACTGCCACGATCTTCTCGTGAGAATTTCTGCGGGAAGATGAAAAACGCCTTTCCATTATCAACTTTTAGAGACCTAATTCCTTGAATTGTAATTGATTTTCGTAATTTACTATTAGTCGGTGATTGTCTTTTTGTGGATCATTGACGAAATACACGTTTCATCGTTGCTCATAATACGTCTTAAGTCGTACCTACATACAGTCACTTTATGATGCTCTATTAGTTTTTGTTCAAGGGAGTAACTGACAGACTGTGATTTAGTGAACCTTTTACTTTTAGAAGCATCAACTAAAATATATAAACAGAACAAAAGTTATGGTGGTATAACTATAAGGAAAGAAGCAAATATCCCTCTCAACAAATTTTGTTTGTAATTTCTATACAATTTATGGGTTTCCTGAAATTTCCTCTTTTGCAGTATAAATAATTGCAGATTGCAAATTTGCATAAATTTAGTATCGAACAGAAAAAATGAAAATTTATTGAAAATTATTTATTGTTAAATAAAGTTAATATAAATATATTTTTTTATATAATTTCACGATTAATATCTAAGGTTCTTGCAAAATAATATAATTTTTAGATTTTTAGCTATAATCTTTCCTCTCCTCTACCTTCAGCCAATGAAAATCAACAATATAAGTTGCATCTTCACAGTTGATCAGAATGCGACATGCAAAAGTGAATGGTGCATCGAGCAATGAAAAGGTTCAAGGACTAAAATATCGACAAAGGCTACATTTATTGAATTTTTATTTTATATATAACAATAAGTAAAATTTATTACGTTGCTTTTATTACACTTGTAATAGTATATTTTCCAATGGTAACCAGAATGTTGCCTGCCAATGATTGCTGCAACTGAATCTAAAATTCGCAATTTTGTACTAATTTTACTTTAAATAAAAGTTGATTGTATTCTTAGAAACGTTATTAAGGTATTTTGAAATATTTTGAAATATGTGAACTAAATTTTTCAAGAAACTCCCTCAATTATCAATGAAATTCGTAAAATAAAATTGAAGTAAGTGAAGTTTTATTTTGAATGCTTTTAAAATTGCGAGTAATTAAAAATTTTTTTAATTTTTGACTACGCATTGCTTTTAAGAGTATCGATGCTGCAACATCAATAAATGTAACGACGAGGAATATTCATGCAATATCCTACTGTTTTGATCCTATGAATAAATGAACCCGTTTACGATTGTTATATAACTTTATATGATCGTTACAATATTGAATGCTCATTATAGCGAATAGAAAAAAATCGAAACTTCATTTGATTATTAGAAATTATCATTATTAAAAACTTTAATACATTTATGACCAATTGCTAGATATTACGTAAATATTTGTTATGATAATATTTGTTCAGGTGGTTATTATTTGAACACAAACGACAACTTAAATCTTATGTTAGTAATTTTAATAAAAACATACAATTTTGTTATTAATATTATTTTGAATTAAAAATATTTTATTTAATTTACTATTTAAAATATTTTTATTCCCAACAATTTTATAAATTTTATAAATCTCCAGTGACAGTACTTTCTAGAAGCTTGTTAAGTCTGAAATAATGTAATGTGTTTGCAATGGAAAGATAAAATATTATGCTTCATGGCTGCAATTAATGGAATTCTAAATTTCAATTTTATAGATGTATGCATTATTGGTGAAAACGTTTGCTGGTAATGTAGTATAAAGGTTTTAAATTAGAAGCAATATTTCATTGGGATAATAAAATAAAATAGTTCAAAATAAACAAGTTTAAATCTCTTGCGCAAAATTTAAACTTTTGCATTTTTTAATTTCATGCTGAATAATTAAACGTAAGTTCTACATGTTAGAAGAGTATTCAATTACGACCGTGTCTTATAGTATTTTAGCACGAATCCCTGAATTTCTCGATAAAATTATAATTTAACTTTCCAAATTGTTGAATGTCATGCATGATATAAAATTGGTATTTATAAGACACTTATGATAATGAGAATCTTGCGCCCTCTATCATCGATTTTATAAACTTCTTCAGTATTCTGTAATTCTCCAATGCGACTGAAACGGTTCGACAAATCCACACAACCATTACGTTCTGTTGGTATAGTAGGTATCGAGATCCCTGTATATCATACTCGCAGACTCTTGTAGGAATCTGCATTATCGGCATAAGTATTTTATTTATTATTAAAAATGAAAATCATTTTTCAAAATTCGGC
>JAXIUT010000021.1:10999132-11018797 GCA_035586675.1 Eurytoma californica | reverse complement strand
TAGAATTTCTTTAAAACGGTCGTAAGAGATTTGAAGGGAGACTTCCAAGCACCCTATAGATCATTCTATTAGGATAATAATTAGAGTTACGATAATTATAGCTGCGAGAGTAAGTATATAATAATTGAAGATTCATTTTAAGAATAAATAAACAAACAAGGAAAGAACTGTGCAAGAAATCGCCAGAAGCGCGTTAGGCAGGTATCTCCATTTCTTGGCTTCTCGCGCATCCTCCTTTTTTATCCTTTCACGGTACACCGCCGAGAAAGAGAGAAAGAGAGAAAGGGAGATAGAGAGGGAGACAGGGAGCAGCGAAAGAGAAGAGAATCCAGGCAGCGGCCATCCTCCGGGACGCTCTGTGGGTCTTGCGCGTGTGTGAGAGCGACGACGTCGCTGAGTGAAAACGCGCGCGCGCACAGGCGAGCGCCCGGCTGCTGCCGAGACGAAGGTCGACGAGAGAGGAGTATATCGATCCTCCGGCAACGACCTTATGCACCGATATATGTCCCGCGGGCCGCGCGAGCCGCGATGCCGTGCGGCCGCCCGGCACCTTGCTTGCGGATATTATCCCCCGCGAAGTCACGCTAGAACCTCCAAGCTTCAATTTCGAGGGGGGAATTCATCTATTTTCGAGTGTTGCTGTTCAAGGTAAAAACAGAGCGAGGACCTGAGACAGTCGGATACATTTTTTATACCTGAGGAAAATTTATGAAGGTTAAGTCCTGCGCGACTGGGGTGGACAGATTTAACGGCTCCGATGGGAGGAACAATTATTTATGGGAAAATTCATTTTTGGAGCTTAGAACCATTCATTGTCGACAGTGATTGAAATTCGTGAGCGCTTTTTAATTTTAGAGATGTTATTAAAAATAAAGGTTAAGATAATTTCTTATACTTATATATGCATTTTCGAGATGTTATATTCAGCTATATTTAATTTAATTATGTATCCTTTATAAGTTATTTTAAAGAAAACGAACAAATCTTCAAGTTCCATGTCTTAAGTTAACTATCCTACAGTATCGCAGAAACAAATGTATCTATATCAAGAAATTTTTTCTTATACTCGTGGGAATTAAATTAGTTCAGCGCTAGAAATTACATGTAGAGCACAGTAATTTTATAGTTCAGAAAGTCATAAAGTTTGATAAAACGGATTAATACTTACATATGAATTGCATAACTGTCTTAATTTGCAACTGCATGAGAAAATTTAAAATTGAAATGAATGAAACTCGTAAATGACAAAAGTAGTATAAAAGCATGTTGAATTAGAGAAACGACCGCAAATTTTAATGAAAAGAATATTTGCTTGTGTCGCTAGTGAATAAGTATGATGAATAGAAGCCGGTTTTTTTATTAGCTGGTACTTGAAAGGTTTTCTGAGACAGAACGCCTATAAAAAGACTACTCTGAATGGAAGATTTTAGCATTATTTATTAATTTTTGTCTTTTGACTATCGCTCAGTTATCTAATTCAAAGTTTCATTATCTATTACTGATAAAGATTGACTAGATAAGAATTTCATTCGCCTACATGCGCACCTTATTTGTCGAACTGACATCGCTGCATTTTAAAATTGAATACTTTAAATAAAATGAAGATTATATGTTGAAAAGAAAAGGAAAAATGTAAATCTTTGTAAAGTATAAAAATTAAAAACTCCCTGTCATTACAGCACAAGAATTGAACTATTACAATGAAGATACTAATATGTCACGCACTTTAAAACGTTTGAGTCGCTGAAGCAAACACGACGACGACAGCCCGTAGCCTCCGCGCCCTGCGCCAATCGACATTCGCGCGACGGCCTCTTTTCTCGGTTGCAGCGCACAATATCCTCGGGGAGACGTCGCGTACGTGCGGCGGCGGAGCCTCTCTCGGTTCGGACGGCCGAAGCTCGCTCGCGCTCTAACTCCCGGCGTAAGACTGAAGTTACCGCTTGCGCAGGACCAGAGTCGGTCCTCCTCCTCTCGGCCTCTCCTCCCTTTCTCGCGCGCCACTACCGCCGCTCGGCCGCTGCCTCCCTTTTGCGCTCTTTTCCCCCGGGTGCCGCGCCACCGTCGCCGCCAGACTGCAGCGCAGGCGGTGCGACGCCCGGCTGACCTTGACACTGACATTGGCCAAAACACCGGACGAGGCCCGGGGAGCGAGGATGCGCCGAGAGGCCTCGACTTTTCGCGGCAGCGCGAGCAGGACCCGCAAAAATTCGAACGACGACAAACCAGAGTGGAGAGCCGCGAAACGGCTGCCCACTGCTCGGGAGTTTCGGGAGGCTGAGCGTTCCGCCACTTAGGATGGCCTGCTATTATTGCCGATCATTTGCTTGGGAACCATAGGTTCTTACAAAATAATCATCCAGAAAATATATGTTTAAACTGCTGAAGTATATCAGAAGAATTTTTTTAATTATGATTAAAGTCATGTATATACATATTGTTATTTTAAAAATATTTTATCCAAAAGAAAACTTGCAAATATTTCGCACTTGAAGTTTTCAAAGTGACTTCAGTCTTAAATGTATAATCTTCTTGAAACGAAAGTATCGAATAAAACCCCAGAAATTAACTCTAATTAAGGGGTACGAAGGAAAAGGCGAGCGAAGAAAAAAAGACGAAGTGAAGATCTTCACAATTATCCTGTCAAAATCCTCCAATTAGAGAACTTGTTGCGGTGAAGTTTAACATGAATTTCAATGAGAGCTTACATTTCGGAGCACGCAAACCACTTGCTTCTCTTCTTGGTTTCAGCATTTTTTCTGGTGCGAAAGATGCTGTGGAATCCGACATCGTTGAAAGTTGAAGGTATAAAAAAATGCAAAAGATATTTTTATAGAATACAAGTTGAAGTATAATTAACAACGTCTTATGTCAATGTACGTCTCTGCAACCAGTTGTTAGAGACGTACAGGACAGGTTACAGGAAGGTATCTATAAAAATATCCCACTTACAATAGCCCTAATGCACATGCATCTGCTGACAAGAAAATATCTTTATCAAAGGTAAATTAAGTCTTCAACAAGTAATGGAAAAGTCATAAGTTCAGTTCAGTGTCCAGCACGGGACAATGACAAAACGCGAACCGTTTAAGCCGCGAAAAGTGAGACGACACGCGGAGGCTACGGAGGGAGAAGTCCCCCTCGTTTTTTCGTCGCGAATCCGCGAAGAACCCAGCGAGGGAGAGAGAAAGAACGGAACAGGTTTTGCGCGCAGCCCAGCAGCGTCGCTCTTCGGCGCACGGTTGCCAGTGGCCGAAGCTATGTGTACGACCGAATCGTTAAAAAACGCCATGGCAATGTCGCGGAAAAAAGGAGCTCCTAACACAGACCGACCGAAAAAAAGATGCGCCCGTGCGTGCACCTGCGATGCGTCGGGAAAAGATAGCGCGACGCATCCACCCAACGAGCTCGTGTCGCTAATGAGGTAGAAGTGCATATTTAAGTCAAAGCAGAAATATTTTTTTCCATTTTAGTAATAAGATGTAGTACTAAGTGTAAGATAATTTCATACAATGCGCGTATGTTTTCGTTACATTTTATGCATCACTCGTATTCCTTACCTATAGCATATCAATATTTCAGGCATTAATATGTACGCTATGCGCTGCAAAAAACAAAGGTGAAAAAAAAGAAGCAATTCGCGGATTAAGTTCCAGAGTGGCAGGTGAAAATTATCGGACCAAGGGATTATTCATTCTAATTTTAGTGACATGTAATTGAAATGAGTACAAGAATTCCATCGATTTTTTTGAACGATTACATATTTTTTTTATAATCGGCGATAATCGTGTAAATGTTTGAGCACTATTAAGGTGTAAAGTTTTACTATAGCTTATAAATCTGATCGCGTTTTAATGAGTTTAAATAAGTTCAATCTGAGTTTTAAAAAAATACGATGTAAATTAATTCGAATGTTCAATGAATGTTCAAAATTTATTCTAAGACTCTAGCTGTCGTAGGACCAAATACAATTATTATTTAATAACCTACTTAAATTACTAGTATAACATTTTTCATTTAATAATCATAATGATGTATTAATTTTTCGAGATTGGATTTGTCAATTATTGATTAATAAATTAACATCAGAAAAGATTGATTAATGAGTGATCGAAAAATTACTCATTTGGAAGTAGTTTGTGTTTACACGAAATGAATAAGCAGTCGCTGCAGGCGCGGATATTCGTGGACTAGGTGCGCATCCGTGAGCGTACGTGCGCCCGCACAGAGAAGTCGGACAAAGAGGGAAGCGGCGCGGCTAACGCCACTGCTGCAGAGGAGACCGCAGAAGCGTCGCGGCAGGAGGAAGCAGGACCCCGTGATAATACCCCGACGGCAGGCCCAGTGATAAGGAAAAAGACGAGGACAGGCGAGGAGCGGTCTACTCGGCGTGAACGGGAAAGATGCGGTGCCCAACACCGGGAGGCGAGGGACTTTCGCTTTCTTTCGGCGCGTACGCGTGTAATAAAACGGAGTAGACGACGACGCGTGAGTCGCAGGGGGGAACAAGAAAGGGGGGAGGGGGAGAGGGGCAGACCGGCTGCCCCGAGCGAGCCGATCAATATAGCGTCGCGCCGACGAGACGCGCGGAGAGATGCCGATTGCGGCACCCACACCAACTCGACCGCGGACACGTGTGCAGACGCGCACAAGCTTAGAGGAGTGGACTTGAGGCTTCTTTTCTCTACTTCTTGCGATACCCTTTATTTTTTTTAATCCTAGCGGCGTCGCAACGGTGCATGCGTGACAGCCCGTGCTGCCTATATTTCAGGTGCTTCTTGTTCATTTTACGCATTGTTTATAATAAATTGCAGTTCCAACCAATATTTCAATACAAAATGGTCTTAATGCATTTTTGACAAAAATTTGTTAAATTAATCTGATAATTATTTCTATAAAGAATTAAATCTTCATTACAAATTAACATAAACCATAAGCAATCTTTGCCATATAAATTACCAATTTTAAATATTTTCAAATAAATAATTCATTCAGTAAAGTAGAATCTGGTTACAAAAAATTAGTGATAAGCTTCTACTTCATACAATTTACATACAATCATTTAATAGTTTAAGAAATTCATGAAAAAGCAATTGCAATGAATGTAACACTGTATGTTAATTATTAATATTTCCTATGAATTTTTTATCCTACCTCTTACTCCAAATATTTTTAATCATGTATTTCTGTGCAACTTTATAATTACTAAAAACATATAAAAATACATTCATTTAATTTTGTTATAAAATATTTACCTGATGATTGACTGATGCTGCTAAATGCTTTAAACTGTCTGCATAATTTTTCAAGACCGTATCAGTGGTCATACAGCTCACTCGGAATTCGTAAAACATATCTAACTTATAAACACACCTCTGGCAAATATTTTTTGGCAGAGCATCTTCTTTTGTTATCTGAAAGAATAAAAAAAAATTGATAAAATATCAGAATCTCCTTTCTTAGGATAAGCATAAAAGTAAACTGTTTTAGTATTTCGTTAAAATGCAATTCTTCGAAATGCATAATGAATTCATTGATATATCGTATTTTAAGCGTATAAATATATAGATATGTTGGAGCGCGAGAAGAATGAAAACATCCGGTATTCCGGTGCGTGTATAGAATGAGATTGACTCGCTCGACTCACCACTGCCGGTATGCAAGAGCGTATTTTGAACAGCAACTGCCTCTGCTCGCCCTCTTTATCAAATATCTGCATCTGATGGTTGCTCTTGAGTGAACAGAGCCTGCACAGCTCGGAGAAGTTAAAGTCCTCGTTCATTGCCATCCTCCTCGTCTTTTTCTCACAATCCCTTGTCTCTCTTATTTTTGGAGGTTATGAGGCACACTTTTGTCGGGCACCTCTTAAAAAATCCAGCACGAGGCGTCGCTTCTGGGAGATCGAAAGTGCCCGATGGCGTCTGACTCGCGAGTCAGACGTCCATAGCTCCGAAACCTTTGAGAAAATCAGTTTTCGTTAAAAAAAATATCGGCTGTTTGGGGATGACACGAGTGAGCGGCAGTAGCGCAGCCATTACTGACTTGTGATTATCGTCCTTCGTCAATCACACCAAATCCAATGCACTTGCTTCCAGCCAGCTGCTCATAGGCCATCTCGCGTATAGATTTTAAACTATACTCACTGCTATTTATCCTTTGGATGGTCAGGTAGGAACTGTTTTTAAAGCAGTTGAAAAAAGTTGAAAAAAGTTGCAAAAAGTTGAATTTTATAAACACTTAATATTTCCTAAATATTTGGTTGAAAAAATAAGAAAGGAAAAAAAGGAGGCATTTCAAAACCAAACTTAATTTATACAGTATGTATATATTTTTTTTATATATGACAACTGTACATAGATAAGCATTTTTTTCATCAATTTATAAGCAATTAGTCGAAACTATATAAAAACTCTTATGATTAGGCACTCTAAGAAAATAATTGTTACATCTAGAAATCAACTTAAAACTAATGTATTTACAAAATCTTTCGCAAAAGCGTGCTTTAACAGCTATAAGCATAATCGGTAATACCATGTTCTATTTTTTATGTTTATGTATGTATCTATCTATGCATATAACATTAAAAAATCTTTTGGAAACAAACGAATTAGCGTACAATAGTTCTCTAATCTAAAATCTGTACAATACATAAGATTTGTAAAAAATAACAAAACATAATTTTTGTCAATAGACAAACGACGTATGACGAAATTTAATTCAGCAGGCGTTTTTTTTGCCTCATCGCATCATAAACGTGTTAATATCCAAATTAAAGACAGTGCATGTTCTCGAAAATACAGTTTTATTATTGTAATTTCGAGCTAAATACTTTATTTGTTCATAAATTCTAACGTAAATATAATTTACAATAATAACATTTACGAAGATCACAAATTCCATTTCTTGATCACTGGACACGATGAAAGAGAAAAAATGTAACGTACATAGTCAATTCAAGTTTTGTCAAGATTATACGAACTATATATACATGTAGAATAAACTGATGACGCCTGTGTTAAAACTAACTTTAACATTGGCAATCATCAATTTAAAGTTAATTACTACGCATTTGTGAAACGAAACTTTATATTGCATGTTAAATTAGATTTTCTACTGTCATCACGATTACTTAATTATAATGAATTTTGCAGATGATTTAGTAAAAATTGTAATAAAATATGATCGAATGTCTTATTATAATTAAATAAATTAGAATGTATTTTTAATTAAGAGGTGTTAGAAATTTGAATATTTTTAGATCTTATTATAGTAGTCAGGATTTCACTTTTTCATCAAAGCAACCGCAATGGATTGTAGGGAAAAAATAAATAATTTTCTCACATTTAGTGTCTAAAAATATTCAATAAATTATAATAATTCATAGATTTTCTTCTCTACGGAGATGATCACGAATAAATGAAGAAATGATTGAAATGATCTAGAGATCTGTCCTTTGTGTACCCTCTTAAGATGCCTTCTAAATTTAATTTTGTCATCATTATCATTAAACACTTTAAGAGGGTACACTTGTAAGTATGCACTGGCAGTAAATAACACAACGCCTATAAACTATGTTTTTAAATCAGTGTAGTTGTGGCGTTGGGCTTGAAGCCTACTTCCAGCGTACTCGAAAGGATCGACTCAGTGCTATTGAGCGCCGCCGGTTTGTCATAAAGGGCAATGATGTCTAATACTGAAATCCAGGTACCGGAAACGAGAGCACATGCGGCCACTATCACTAGGAAGCCGTTCTTCCACAGCCTCCAATTGCCGGTGCCAAGATGCGCCTCCCAACAAGAAACTGTTTCCACCACTGCTGGGATGCAGATACCCAGGAAGGAGAAAAACACGGCGCCAACCAACGAGATAAAGGGTTCTAAATCAGGAACCAGCATAGCGACGCTCACTATAACAGATCAGATGAAATTTGTTTAATTCTATAAAAAAAAATTTCTCTTAAGATAAAGCACGCAGAAACAGTCCTTACCAGTGAGAAGGACCATGAGTATCCTCATGACAGTTTCTCCGAAAACCTCCCATCTATAGCTAAACTTGTGCTTGATGGATTTCCAAATGATCTCCAAGGGTACGAAGTACTGCAGTCCGTAAGTGAGTAAAATAGCAATGGCTATCAGGATCTTTACAACTTGAGCAAGGCTGAAATTTAAAAAGCAAAAGAATCGTTATTCACGACTTAGTCAGAAGGAAGCAGTAAACCAGGTGAATTAAAATGAGAGTGGCATAAGATGGCACCGAGAACAAATTCATTTGTTATTCATAAACTTACATTTTATCAGTTGGAAGATTGAAAGTAATACTGCCTTGGGCTTCATCTCCAAAGCTGAGATAGCCGAACACTCCCATCATTGTGTAAAGGGAAACGACAACTGTCATTGAGATATTAAGGACGCCAGGACAGCCAATAAAATGATTTGGATTTGTCATGCTATTTTCAATAGGCATCACCTGTAAATCAATCAATCAAACAATAATGTTTATTCAATTTTACACTAACAATGTGCACACTATATCAGTTTGTAAAACTAGAACAAGCGAGTCTTTGAATAGTTAAATCGTAAATAATTAAATCGTTAAATCAATCGTATACTTGTATATTCTAAAAAAAGAATCGTGTAACGAATAGTCGCATGAGTATTGAATCTAAATGAACTTCCGGTATGAATTAATTAAGGGGAGACAAGGAAGTGAGCGTGAGTGCTTACAGTTCCGATTCCTTCAATTGCAAAAATGACGGTAGCAAAGAACTTGGGCATCTGCGTCCAAGTAGACACGAAGTGAATTTCATCCAGCGGCTTAAGGTCGCTGAAAATGTAATACAACGTGATCGCAAAGCCTACAGTCAGACTCATGTTGGCGACGACCGAAAAAGGCACAAGGATCCTTAGATGCCTGATTTGCCCGAGAAGAACTACTGCCGGGATCAGGCAGAGCATGTACGTCCTAATTGGAATTTCCATTCCGCTGTAGTAGTCACCCAACTGAAAATAAATCATTTAAAAATATTAACAAATCTGGCTATTTTTAACGTTAAAGGCATAACTAAGAAATTGTAAAAAAATCATTACACACCTGCTTAATACTATTCGATATAAAAACGATATAGACGCAGGAGCCACCAACGTAGGTGGCAATAAGGGCCCAATTGACGAGATTCTTTGCAAAGTTGGAGTACTTCCTAAGCGATAAGGGGCCGGACTCAAAGGCCGCGCCGGCAGTCTCTGCGTACGTCATCTGCGGCGTTTTCGTCCTTCGGCAGAGGACGTGCGACGACTTGACCAGGATGTGGACGCAGTGCGAGCATAGGATACCGATGAGGATGGTACCGACGCCTCCGACTATCAGACCGCCATTCTTTATGGCGCTCGGCATTGCCAGAATGCCCGTGCCCAAGGACGACTTGATCAGATGCGTCGCAGAACCGGCATCCCTGTAACCGCAAATTGTCAGAAACATTTTCACTCGTTCAATTACATGCCATTAAGTTTAATCAATTCGCCGGACTTCGGAGGACTTTTATACTTTCTTTGGAACTTCAAATTCCAACATTCTTAACTTTTTCATAATTTATAGCGTGCCTGACTTATTGATAACGTTATAATAAATTAATGTTAAAAGATACTTTATTATTATAATTTATAGTACAACGTGGGAAAACGCCGATTTATTTTACGCTTGCGTACGATAAATAGACGTTTTTCGCACTGCGTGCTATAAAAGTATTACTATAGTCATTATTAAGTAATATCATGTGAAGTGAATAGTCTTTATTAATAGCCACAATACCAGTGTCAGAATCCATTAAATAGAAATTTATTCATGATCTTGAAAAAAATGAAACCAGTTTCGTGAATAAATTTATTTTAAAATTTCTTTTTGTTTTCAAAATTAAAGACTGTGATCGTGAACCCCGCCATTGCCTGTTTGTTGAATGTGTTTCAAAATTCCTATATAGCATTACAATTAAACCAAAATATATATTTATCAATTGATCTCACGTTAAACTAACACCTCTACAACATTGGCTGAAAATATTTGCTTTGATACAATGCGATATTAAGTTGGAAGATCGATACAATTGATGAACTAAAAGAAATATTGAAAAAGTCATATTCAAAGTCATAAATGTTCATATTACAAAACTAACGACTGTCGGAGAAAAATTGACATTAAAATTTTTTTCAACTTTCTACGTTTAAAAGCCAACGAAAACGGAATAAAATTTCCTCCATTAAGGGGGCATTGCATCAACTCCATAAAAGTGCTTCGTCGAATCACTTTAGAATTCACATAGAAAATCCGCCTCTTTTTCCGAGCGTTTTATTCATGCAAGCGAGTGTGCGCGCACCTCGTTATACCGGCGTTTTCCTCGAGAGACGCGCCGTTTTGAAGGAGCGACCTTGATCCCGATGCAGGACGCAGGTGAAAGGTCCCCCCGTTTGCCTTTACTTTTCGTAACGAGGCTCGCGCTCGAGCTAACCGCTGCCGCCGAGTTATTTCGTCCGGGGGACCGAGGGGCCGTAAAAAAATCTAAAATTAATCGGTCTGCGCACGGGGGATCTGAAGGACTGCCACTCTGTCTGCCGCTCTTTTTCTGTACGTGACGGAATCCTGCTCAATTTCGATGCGGCTAACGCGCTGATTGCGGGTTGCTTAGTTCAAGCAACCCGAAATGTTGCTTTTTCCCTCCTCGCCGCTGGCTAACTTATTATGTGTAATTCACTTTTTTGTTCATTTTTTTAAGCTCATTTCATTGACATTTATCGCGTTTTGTATCTGAATGACTGATTTAACCACACAAAAAAGTCACACCTAGACTTTATTAATGATTAGTGATACTATTAGTGATGAATATCAAATGGCGTTTATGTAAATTCTAATATTGGAACTGATTAAAAACAAGTTAAATCTTCAATATATCCACGAGCGTTGATAATTTGTGAGAAAATTTATGTAATACAGTTCCATTTACTTTCATTTTTCACTGCTACCATTTCTCTTTTTATTTCGAATGAAATTTCTTATGTAACATTTGTTACTTCAAGGGAAAGTTCAATGACTTTGTATAACTGCAATGAAGCACGTTATTAATTTTAAAGCTTATCTAACGTTTTTCATTCGCATCTGCAGTTATGATGGAAAAAAATAAAGCTAATTAAAACCAAGAGAGAAACATACATTAAACAACGAAATTAAGAGGCCGCGACGAATTGTCGTTCACTTTGGAACGCGCCGCTGCGATAATTCACGCTTTCAAGCGTTTCTCTTTGTTATTGTAGTCGCACTTTTTTGGTCCCCACTTGTAAACTCGAAAAAAAATTCTTCTCATTTCCGTATTACAACGAAACGACAAGTCGTTCGATCGCGTCGTAAAAACGTTAATAACGGCTGTTACGCGGGTTTGAATATTGTCCGATCGATGCTGGCACCTTTTTTACGCGAGCGATTTTTTCTAATTTTCCTCGCGGCGCTCAGATGACTGGCGTGGAACGGAACAAATATACGTAAAACAGCCGCAGCGGGAGGTATTGGGGTCGCGGACGACGATTTATTCTGCACACCCGATTATTTATTATCTTGAGACTACGAGGTGTAGATGTGCAATCTTCATTAATTATCGATGCATTTTTTAGCCGTGAGCGATTGATAAAATAGGCGCGGGAAAGCTTGTAATTATAAATTCAATGTTTTTCTACGAAATCCTAGTCTTTTTCGACTATGGCTTTGGTTTGCCCTTCAACGATTTTATAAATATTTTTAATAACATCTTACAGCAACATTAAATTTATTTCTCTACTATTTAATTACTGCTGGAAATTACTTAATAATCTCTAAACATTTTTATGATTCATTTATTTTTATTATTACATTACATTAACTGCTAAATGTACATTTTTTCGAAATTTCAATTTTCGTGGAATATTAACTAAGACCTATACTTGCACGCAATAGTAAATTATGACATGCAAATGATGAAAACCGTAAATTAATCATTAGTCAAAGTATCAATATAATACTAGTTTCAACTGAAGATATTAACGTTTTAATACACTAAATGAGCTTGCTGTAAAAATATCTAATATTTCTGGGGTTTTCTAAATTAAATGACTTTTTCAATTCAGCACCTATTTTTTCAATTTGTCGGTATTTTGTGACCACGTATATAACATGGTAAATAGTGGTTCATCTACAATAATTGGACACTCATAATATATCCTTTAATTTTTTAATCCCTTTATAAAAAAAACCATAGCCATTTCATTGTAGTTAGTATTTCGCGCGTTGTGATGGGTTGATAGGTGGTTGTTTTTTATTTGGTTTTATTATTGTTCATTACTTACGAAGTCGCATGTGCCTTGTCTCTGTGGTCGAATGGATTATACAGCTCATCCTTCTCATGGTACTGGCCAATAACAGGCGCGATCTTTGTTCTGAAAAAATAATGATTAACGATTAAAAAAAAAAAAAAAACAAATAAGAAAAAATTAATTAATCGTAATAAAAGTTATGTAAGATTGAATGTTGAAAATCTTGAGGAAATATTAGATAAGAAATATAAAAATTTAGGCAGTGGACACGTATCAATTCACGAAGATGTTAATTTCGCATTGCGACATGGGAGCGAACTCGAGTACGAAGTAGCTAATCGCAGATAAGAGTAGATACGAGGCGCGAAGTGCATCACAATACGTCTAAAAAATTATTAGCGACGCTAATTTAATTGCCACGTGTGTACTCGTTCCACCACTCTTTTTTAAACGCGGAAAATCGGCCATCTGATGAGATCTTTGACCGACGCAATTTTTCTTATCTAGAACATTTTAATGTCGTACGCTTGGGATTTATATACAATTCATTATATGCCTGATTATAAAGCGTCAGGAGATAACGAACTTATTAATAATTTGCTTATATTCAAAGAACAATATTACTGTTTATATTGTAGAAGTAAACTTACGTGCTGCTAAAATCCCTCATCTGCTCTCCTGGTGCTTCGTTAGCTTCCTCTTTCTTACCCATTTTGCAAAGCTGAAACAAATTATATTAACTTATTAATATTATACAATATGTTATCTTGCAACTACCTACTAATCTAAAAAATATTTATTCTAAAGCTCAACTGCAGACGTGACTTAAATTTATTAACAGGCAGTTCGTTAAAAGTCTGAAATTTACGACCGCGAGTATCGACATGGCGAAGGCGGAAAATCCGTGTAGTAAATGTTTTTATGCGCTCAGCTTGATAACTCGGCAAGAAAAATGCGAACGCTACTTACACAATTTAGCGGGTAAAAATTTTTGTGACAAGCTTGAAAAAAACGAAAGTCAAGGAAAAAAGTACCTGCTACGTTCCAGTTCGCGCAAGGACGAGTTCGAAAAGCTCGGCAACCGGCAGATCAGAAGAAGCGATCGCTTGGGAAATCGTTAGGTTTGCGCACTGACCTCGATTTCCGCCAAATAGAATTTATTAGGACTACTCGAGATAAAGAAGCCTCGGTTAATTTGATTATAAGACAGCGCGGTGCACACGAGATAAATGCGTTGCCCGCACACGATATCGCTGCGTGAACGAGAAGTAGTGAGCTCTCCAAAGACTTCGACGCGCGATAAAGTTGCTTGTTACTCCGGGTTGACACTTCTAACTGAGCACTAAGTACTCACATCCTCGGCCAAGCTTGAATTTTAGATAATAATGTTACACTTGGAGTGCTTCCTTCCTCTTGCAGTTATCGAACCATTTACTTTTCGGTAGCTGAAGACTGACAGGTGTTGCGATAAGATGTCAACTATTGATGATCGATTTGATCGTATTTGAGGAATGACGTTTGTGGGCTTAGTTAATCGCTTTTTCGGAGGACAGTGATTACGAAGATTAACAATTTATTATGTTTATCTAGGCGTAAAAAATGCAATGTTTATAGATGTTTGTTGCGTAAACCGATTAAATATTTTTCTCCAGCGATAAAACGATTCTCTTTTTGAAATGGTTATTTATCCACAAAATATGCGCAATGTAGGATATAAGCCTACGTCATCATTGTAAAGAATAATAAAGTCACGTATAGGCTTGATAAGGACATTTTCTGTAAATCTAATCGCTTAAACTTTTGTTGGTAAAAATTTAATATACATTTTATTAATTCTTCGAAATCTCTAATGAAATCTACTAATCTATTAAAAAAGGCCCTAGAACTTTGTAAGTAGACGATTATCGATCGCGATAGTCAGCCATTGATAAAGAAAATCCTGGCTGTTGTCGATCAATTAAACTTTAATCCATAAAAATATGTAAGTAATACTTTGTCGACAAGTATTTCTTTTTCAAACATCTACAACCGATACTGATCGCGGACCAATATCGCCTTTGTTTATCAATAAGACATTTTTTTGAAAGGCGCTTTACTTATCGATTGTACAAATTTCCGTTTAGCATTGTAATAAACTCGGCTAAAAAATGCAAAATTGAATTTAATTACATTGCTTTGAAGTTAAGATAAGATAACTGTATGGAGCTCCAACGAATCATCAATGAGCGAATGTGCTATAATATGATGATATATGAGATGTCATATTTTTCCCGGTGCTCTGTATATTTACAAATAATTGCAATCACGTAATTTTCCACGAAGCTTGCACAAGCGGAAAAAGTTTTTGTGCTACGCAAAATACGATAAATTTGCGCACTATCCGAGAGGGCGATCCCAGCCCAAACAAGCGGCCGAGCTTCCGCGATAAGCGCGAGTCTCGTGATCGCGACGCTTTTCCGCGATCCGCGTGGCGCGCAAATCCGGCATACCTCGGCTCGGGGGGAAAGGGAGCGTCTTGAGAAATTTATTTGCAACATGTCGCACGCGCAGCTCTGTATAACGAGTGAAATCTCTAATTTATGTGTACGTTGCTGACGTCGTCGCGGTCCCTCAGCGGCAGTTCCGTTACGAATAGCGCGTCGCCGCCGTTGCATAATAAGCCCAAATACCTGCCAAATGCTGTCATTGTATCCGGCCGATCAATAGACGAGGCGAGAATAATGGTCGATATGTTGTCGTTTTTTTTCCCCTAGTCGTTTGCTCTCCGAGCGGCTCGTAGTCGGCTTTTTACGAGCGCGCTAGGAATGCGCCGAAAAAAAGGCTGCGAGCAATTTTGCCTCGCTTTTTTGCATCACAAAGCGGACAGACACTCGTGGAAAGGTTTCACGAGGATGTTTCGCATTCTCCCGTCTTTCGTATACACAAAGGCGCTGCGCACATTGCCGCGCCGAAGGAAGCTTTCCTCACGCAGTATATCTAGCGTCTGGCCTTTTTCATCTGTCGCAAAGGTGGCGTGGGTAGTTTTCCATATTAAAAGCAAATCCAAGAATCCCCTCCAAAAAACTAACTCACAACGGAAAATACCGTCATAAGAAGCTGAGCGCCCAAAAAGTGTAAAAAATAGCCGATCCTTGTTTACTTATTGGCGGGTAAGTGCTTTCCACCCGGTCTCGAGCTGATGAATTAGTTAACCGGTGAAATTCTTTCTTCGGCGAGCTCATTATCAGCTGCAGTGCGTCGATTGATTATACAAGCGAGTTCACGCATTAGCATATCTGAATGAAAGTGTAGCGCCTTTGCGATCCAGGCGGACGTATACAATGCCACGTGCCTTCGCGTTTGATTGTTTTAACAAGTAGCGCGCGCACGAGGCTTTCTCCGGTGACGCGGCACCTCGAGAAAACCGGGCGGATCGGAAAGAAGAGAGAGAGACAGAATGCAAGCGAAGATGCATCTCTAGCTTCTGCGAACGAGCTGGTCTCTTTCACCTGTCTGCTATTGAAAATTTATTTTGCGATTATGTCTGCGCATTCTTTTTAAATCTACTCCTGATTACTGATCGACGTCCATAAAGAAGCATACGACTCCATAAAATAAGGATAGTGGCGGTTATTACGAGTTGAAAGTTTCCTTTGAATTTCTATTGATGATGGTCCAAAAAATGAAGGCGGCATTCTGTTACCATAAACAACTGTCCGAACGGGATGACATTGTTAACGGACCGGGATTACATAAGGCGTTTAGTAGGCGCACCGGAGTACAAAGACAATTTTCCAAACGCCCACGCTTTGCCCAGATTTTTTGTTATTTTCAAAGGACATGCCTGATTAGCATAAGATCGGCATTTTCTGTCGGTGCTTTTATCCTAACTCGTTATCAATGGTTAATGTGGAAGTCTATTGAGCACGGTAAACCTAGAAACCTGTGCAAGATGAATGAAAAAAGAGGCGAACGGTACGTATATAGGAATTTAAGGTCATCACGTGGAAATACCACGCGCGACGCGTGTGAGGCGAATGCGCGATGCCGTACCCTTTTTTGTACAGTCAACCGATGTTGTTTATTTTGTGACTCCTCCTTCTTTCCGAAGGCGAAAGAAATTTTTGCGAAAAATGCAAATTCAACCTGTTCGTGTAGGTATAAATCGCAGGCACGCGCGTCTGCAGGGAATCCTCTGGGGTCCCGTGGAAAGATACTGTAAATTCGCCCAAGTTTCCGCGATAAGTTGTAGAAAGGTCTTCGACCCTTGTTTACATGTTTATCAAATCGAGCGAGTGGAATCCCGGTCGTAAACTCATTTATCACCCGCTCTAAAAGGCGCGCGTCCCTCGGCCGCGATCATTAATAAAGCAAACATATCCAGGCAATTCAGGAAAATCCACGCTAAAAATTGCGGAGCACTAAAAATCGACCTTAATGTAACCCCGGTTAATTGACTTTTGTTTTCACTCTTAGTTGCCGCGCCTTTGCTCTGAAGTAGTTTTACGGCACGCTTTATTTATTCCCGCGGTAAGGCATTACGAGCACTCGGGCAACAAAAAAAAGCTTACGTTTGAAAATTTCATTATCTCGGCTCGTTAAAATCGGCGAGCGCTCGAATCGGGACGCGCGCAGCCGAGGCGGAATCGCAGGCGCGAAGACTCCTAGATGGTACTTGCGCAACCCAGATCTCGCGTGTTTCACCGGCTCGCGCCGATTGATCGGCTCCGAGGCGCTGTTATGGTGCGAAGACTGGCTGCACTTGGCGGTGAAAATTCCTCGTACGCTCCGAACCTTTTTTCACGCGCGGATTCCTAGTCTCGGCTGCTCAGCTCATTTTGTATTATTCCACCCATAATCTGCACGATTATCGCGATTATCTCGATGGTTTATTTTATTTCATTTTCGTACAAAATAAGTTAATCTTTGCGATAAGATCCAAACGATTTGAATTTTTAATACGATTTTAAAAAGTTTGCGAGATTCCTTTCGAGTACAAAATAAACATTGCTTTTCGATTAGGTCATATTTATTTATTCTCAATGATGATTTTTAACACCACACCGTTCTCAAATAAGTGACATCGTCGGCATCTGCTGTGTAAACTGGGACGTTCTACTGAAGTAAGGAATTGAATAATTTCAAGTGTTTGTCCAGCGCACATAGATGAAATTCCCGGCGGTCGCGTTTCTTTTTCAGATTAAAGACCAGCTACCGGGTACCGCCAATCCACATGTCGAATAACGACTTCTGCTTCAGAAAGAGAGCAATTCCCGCGGAATAAAGGTTACAAGTGCGTTACACTTTCCCGCGACATGTCGTTGACTTTGAACAATCCGCGGCGTATGTGACTCTCTTTTCCTCCGTAGTTTCAATTAGGCGAGAGAGCCTCTTACGAAAGAATTACACGCGGCTCGCGTGCCGTGTAATTATAAACCGCGCTCGGGGAGAAAATAACTCGTAAAAGCAATTGCCTCGCGCATTGCGAATCGCATTGACGGTGTCGGTGTAAACTAAGCGCCCGCCGCGGCGATTGTTTGTTTAGTCGAAGGGACTCGCGATTATTAAGCGATTTATCGAAGAATTGTTCATTTTTAATTCCTTTATCGGGGCGCGCCATTGCGCAACGCAGGAATTGAAAAAAAAAGAACAAAAACGTACTTTCGAATTGAAGAAAGGATCGGGCACAAAGGAACGGCTTGAAGCACCAGCGATGAAATAAATTGACCAAGGTCTCTGATGAAATTCGTTGACGCGCAACGGGCCACGAGCGAGCCTCGTGGTGGTCATTTTCGGCTATGGTTTGAGGCTATTTTTTTACTATTTCTTTATTTTCCACGAGGGACCTTAGCCTCCGCTTCTTCTCCGAGTATCTACGAACTTGACACGATTACAAATGAGATTTAACGCCTGAAGAAAAAAGGCCCTCGTCACCGTTATAACAGTAATCTAACGTAGAGTACGAAACTAAGCTTCTTTAAGCGATTTACAAAAAGGCGATATAATTGCAGTGTTGAATCTGAAGAACTTACCGTTTAATCTCCAAAAGAGTGGCAACCGAAAGTAGTGTGACTCAAGCCGGGCGCGTTGCGTCAGCTGGTGAGTTGCATTCCTTGTTATCACACACTAAATCCTTCGGGCGGCGGTGAACGTCCCCGCGGCGTAAACGTCTGTGAAACGTGCGCGCGAGCAATGGGGTATTACGCGCGTTAGCGTGCGGGCGAGCGGGCGAGAGCAGGGGAGAGACTGTTTACTGGACGGACGGTGAGCGCGGCGAGTCGAGTTCAGGCCCGGCCGCTCGCTCGCAACACTAGGCAGGCCCCGCTTGGTGGTGGCAGGAATATATACCGGCGATAGGCGCACCGGTGGCCAAAGTCAGGGAGCCTCACGTGGCGGGGGTCACCACGTGCCCCGGCGGCCCGCCTGGTGGGGAGGATCCTCTCGCGTCTCCTCGGACACCTGCACCTTATCATCGCCGCATTATCGGACGACCTCCCGCCGGTCGGCCGCTCCGCTTCTCGGTAGCCGCTCCTAATCTCCGGGCTAGCCCGAGCGCCGATTCTCATTTTGCCTATTTTACCTACACCTCGGCTTTTAGCTGCATCTCCCCTATGTTTCTTGCAGTCCCGATAAGGAGTAAGGGCTAAATTACGACCGGATTTTTGTTATTTTTATCGGGAAATCCTACCGATAACCCATGTCGAGCCTAGTGGAATTTTCCGGACGACCTCGTCTTTTAAACAGGACAAAATTGAGAGACGATGATACATCCGTTTGAAAAGATCTTGGGCGTCTTTTAAAAAAATGTCAATCCATTCCGCATTCCAAATTTAAAACGTAAACGAATATAATTCGTCAAATTTTCCTCTCCTTTATATATGAAGATCTTTCAAATCAACACTTATCTAAATTTATTTTAGGCAATTTGTTTTAGGATAAATTCCGTTTTTTCAAAAAATTATTTTAAAAAATGTCAAACGATAGGTGAAACAATAAACGAGAGCATTAAAAATGCAAGACACGTGTAAGAATTTTGTTACACATACTGTATGTACAAGATGATGATAAATCTGCTGACATTATATAGAAAGGACTTTTCACGCAATTGTTATTTACATTTATTTCAATTTAAATGTAACATCTTTAAGCTAGAAAAAAAGAAAAAACAATAAGACTAATATATTTTATGCACCTAGGGAGTAAAAGTAAAGAATGTCTCGGGATGTCCATCGCATGGAAATTATCACCCGAGCCAAAATACAATCATATTGTGATTGAACGTTCACTTTATAATAGTAAATTTCGGTATTAGCGCGAGAAATGTGCGAGAAAGGTGATCACGCGATTCCGGGAATCACTT
>JAXIUT010000021.1:10964011-10999032 GCA_035586675.1 Eurytoma californica | reverse complement strand
CGCGAGAAATGTGCGAGAAAGGTGATCACGCGATTCCGGGAATCACTTCTCGCACCAGTGTCGATCGAAATTTTTCGATACAACGTGTGCAAGGCACAATTCAGATAGAAACACGATAGTTTGAAGGCGATATTTTATTTTATCATTAGAAATGTATATTTTAAAAGATTATTTTATTATTAAATTAAAAAAAATGAAATTTTAAATTAAGTTGGAGGAATCTATGTGCCAATCTATTGGCAGTGGTTTTTTTAAACTGACCGCAAAAAAAATAAGTTTAAAAGTGCGGGGAAAAAATCACTCCCGAGAAAGTGCGGCGAAAAAAATAGCGCCCTTAAAATGTGCGGCAATGAAAATGATTCCTCGAAATGTGCAGCGAAAAAAATGTATTAATTAATGAACACAATAATTACGTATAATGCTAACATCTATGTCTAGAATATAATATTATTTACATTTTCAAGTAATTTCTTTCATTGTACATTTTCAAGATACATTTTTCTCGCTGCACATTTTAAGGATGTCATTTTTTTCGCCGCATTTATATTAAAGACGTCTTTTATTCGGCGCAATTCTTTCAAAGACATAATTTTTGCCGAATTGTCATTGTCTTCGTAAGCACCGTCGATATATTATCAAATTACTACACAAAATTAATGAACTATATTCAATAAAATATGCAAATTCTGGAATCACGCGTATAACTTTATTAAATAACTATTGCATAGATAAAAGATGTAAAGATTCATAATTTTCGATTACTTAATGGTACACTGATTTTAGTTCTTGCAGTATGTAATTTGCGCGTCATATTGGTTTAATTTTCCTATAAGATAAGATAAGCTAATATACGGTCAGTGCTTCTAATGCTATGGTTTACAATAAATTACATTTTACAGTAATAAGTTAAAAATTCAAAGAACCTGTCTGATAAACCAGCTTCATGAAAAAAAGCAATGCCACTCGAAAAAAGTAAATGATGCATAAAACTAAACTACAATAGGCCTTTAAAACGCTTGTTTGGACATGCTCACACTTTTGAAATAAAAATGTAAGTTTTTATGACGCTTTGTGACACCTATTGAGTAACAGGAAAAGTGCAACTGCAAATTCTAGATTTAAAATTTTGATAACCTCCGCAATCTCTCTAATTAAATCGTCAGCAGGCACATCAGATGGTTATCAACGACTGTAATCAACTCTAAGCTTCCTCTTGGCAGCATCTCATTCATAACGATCACGACTACCGCCAAGCCGCGGCAATGCAAATGAGCCTCCTGAATGGTCCACATAAATCGAGCGCAGAGCTCCCCGCAACCAGTTCGCATCGGCCGAGCCGCTCGCGCAGCGCGAAAAATCGGCCGTAATTTATGTAACGCGTCGCGCGCAAAATTCGCGGGGCATTTTCCTCGATTCGGCCGCGGGAGCTTGGCCTGGGCTCCGCGCGCTGAGTCACGTGCCCGCCGTCTCGCTCTCGCTAATGTGCATGCGCGTGACGCAGGACGAGCGCGCGTGTTTCCCAGTTCCCTCCCGCGGGACTCCCTCCTTTCACTCTCGGCGGTCCGGCCGCCCGGCCCGAGCCAGATCGCATGTCTTCGCGCCTTTCTCTCTCGATTCGCGAAACGGAGATTGCGCGCCGCCGGCTGCCCCGGCATTCTTACAGAAGTGCCTTTATAGAAGGCGCGCCGCCGATTCGACGATTCGCCGACTGCGGCTTTTTGAGTGCCGCTGGACCCGAGCGGGCGTGAAAGCGCACCTTGCGCGAATTCCTCCGAGATTTCAGACCTTTGTTTACTTTTGCACTCGGAGACATTCCAGCTTCTTTCCTCCCTGCGTATCTTCCTTTCGTCAAACGCCATTGGCACGCGATCGATTGTCATTTTTACTTATTTATTTTCAATCTACGTTCGTCAGTGGTTTATTGAAATTTTCTTTCATCAATTGCAACTAGGATGTTTTATCAGATGGTTTTTTGTATTATTGAGGCATATTTGAAAAGGTTGTCTCGTGCGCACGAGAAGAACAAAACGATGCTTCAAGGTCTTTTCATCGTTTCTTTATCATCGTGTGTATGTTTGTATACGAGAGACTTGCTAGCTCTGCAAATACGCACTTACGATGAGGACTGACTTTTTGTCGAAGTGCGGCCTTAATTCACCACTACATGTAAATATTTATATTCTATTTTTAAAATTTATGACACTTTTCTTAAGAATGTTTCAACTCTTGATAAAATAAACGACGAATTATCCAGAATTTGGTATTTTTAACAACAGAATACCGAATGAATTCATTCTCAACTGTCTGGATGATGTATAATAAAAATATGCAACGAAAAACAGATTTTAACAAACATTTGATATTTCAACAAATAGTTTGCTTTCAATAATATTAAAAAATTTATAAAAACAAAGAAAACAACACAATCTAAAATAGTTAATCTCAATAAAGCAAAAATTAAAATTAGCTTTTTCGGTTACGCTTACGTCAAGATAATCCGGTTTCGAAAAATCTTGTTCACCGATAAACTGGTTATTACTAGTTCATAATACACCATTGAATATTTCGATCGTTTTTTACATCTTATTTCTAAGAAATTATAAGTTTTTCTGAAATTTTACAGTTATCCGCTCAAAGCACTTCTCTCGTGTTTATTTAGCAGTTTTTGAATCTACTTTAAAATGCATATTATATACTTAGATCCGGAAAATCCAAGACATGACAATGATATTGAAATTTTAATTAATTGCTTTTCTACACACGACAAATGATCGCATTATCAAAAGTAAAGTACAATACCATTTCTTTCAATGTTTCCTTTATTTTAATATACAACATTGTTACGATGTTTGATGACATTTTTAGATCACCTTTAGTAAGAAATGAATTCTGTTGCAAAAAATTTAATTATCGTCGACATGACATTGTTCAGTAAATTGATAAAATGAAAACATTTGTAAATTCTTTTACTATAATAATAATAAAAATATTAAGAAGTAGTATTTACAAAATTAAAATACGTTCTATTAGAAATAAATAGAATCAATATAATGAAGGATACGTCGAAGAATAAATAATGCTAAATGAGAATGAGCAGTTCTGAAAATTGTATTTTTTATGATGTCATATAGTTTGAATTTCTTTTGAAACAAAAGTACCATTGAAAAATAAAATAATTGTTTTTTTACGCATGAACATTCATTTCTCAAGAATCCGTAACTGATCTCACGATTCAAGTTTTTTTTTTAAATTTGCGTAAATAACATAACTTTCCAAGAGCGAGCGTTCAAAGAACGCGTAAACTTGTCACTTGAAGTGATAATTTCCGACGTTCTTTTACCGTAGTTCTTCGCTATCAATAATGACAAACACGTTCCTTCATTAATTGGCGAGAAAAGTTTAATAAAAAGAATCTTTTATAACATTAAAATAAAATCCACACTAAAAAAGTAAATAAAATACCTCAAACACTTGGAAGTTTATCACAGCCATGAATTTTCCAAGGTAACTTGTTGCACTGTCTTTATTATCAATGAATCTTTCGTCGAATCGAGCGCGCTTTCAGATATGGCATGCACGTGCGATCGTCGCGCGAGCATTATCAAGCGTCTGATGCTTCCCGTACATTGTTTCACCGTTGCGCAACTGCTTCGCCGGCAGAAGAGAAAAAGAGATGGAGAAAGTACCGGAAGTGATTTTCGGCGTCCCGGGAGGTGCGCGCGAGTCCCGCTCGCTTCGAGCCTCAACCGCATATCTCGGGCTGCTGCTTGGTCCCCTTGAACTCGTGAATTATCTCCATTACGTTCTCCACCGTGCCAAAGCCCTGAAAAGGAGAAATGTTAGATCGAATGTACGCTATGATTTCTTGCTTAATTACTGAATTCGTTTCTTTCAAACATTTATTCTACGCTTACGTAAAAGCTCTTTGTGAAAGGAGGCAATATGATTCATTAAGGAGGATAGTGCTCATTGATTCGAGCTCTTCCTATCTTTTAATCTCAAAGTGAGCGTTTGATAATGCACGCCTAATGAAATATGCGAAATCGAACAAGTATTCTACATATCAAACATCAAACGCTTTCCTCAATTTTTTATCTGATCATTTATTTTAACAGTTCCTTATTTTAAAAATGCGAAACAAAGTATTCACTACACTATATATTTTTCAAGAAAGAAATTTTCCGTCAATTCTATGCACAAGTACTCGATATTTCATTTTAACTTTATCTTACTCTACTTGTATGTTAATAAAATTAAATTAAGAAATAACATAACAAATAAATAATTGCTACAAAAAGTAATACATTACCATGATTATGACGTAAAGAAAGAAAATGAAGATATGTTTTATTATCATAAAAACACGAGCAGCAATTCCAGGATCATTCCATTTAGTCGAAAACTCAATAACTATAGGTATAAACAGCATCGCCGTTGCCATACCTAATGCCGAGAATAGACCCAAAAGTTGAGCAAGCTGGGGTACAGCAATTTGAAGTAAACCTAGGAAACAATTGCCTATTAAGGTACATGACATAAAAAATAATACATTACTTGCAAGAAAACTTACTGCTTAAAATAACGCCGCCTAACCGAAAAGAAATCTTATAATGAGTTTTATCTCCAATTTTATTTGCTATCATCGGCCATAGTATTGTAATAGGAATGTAATACTGAAGCCCATACGTGAAAAGAACAGATAGTGTAACAGCAAATTTTATCACATGTGATAACCTGCAAGAAAAAGTAAAATGAAAAGTACCCTTCCTCTATTTTTCAAAATGTTCCAATAGCTGATGAATTTTTTGTGCAAGTTTTACGTGAAAGTTAACTTTGAGCTGATAAATAATTCACTACATGATAATAAACACAAAAATCAACAGAACGGTCCTTGACATAAGCGCAGGTAAAATTTCTACGAGGTTACTGAAAACAAGACTGGAATAAACAATGGAAAACCCTGCTGTATTAAAGTGAATGACCTATCAAAGCGAAGCTAAGGTCAAAAATCTTTTATTTCCGCATGGTGGTGAGTAATTATATTTTTTTTGTAATAATAAAACGTATAATTATAAAATGCCGTTGTGGAAAAAAATCTTTTTTTAATGCCTAGGAGATAATACTTAATATCATAATTCAATAGGAAAATTCTCGTTATGTGGTTATGTGTACTAAACGATTATAATGAACTTGAACCAAATAAATTATTTAAAATGTAGATACACATAATCCGTAATTAATTAAGTGAATATAGTTCTAATTTCATGAGAAAAATAGCTTTCAATTAATTTGGATAGATACGGGTTATTTACACAGGTAAATGCTATTGAAACTATTTCTTATTCTTTTAAACGCATGTTTTATCTGTTTCAGATAACATTGATCTGTGATGATTAATGTAAATTGATCGACTGAATAAACGAAATTTTACTGCAACTATTTACCGTTACTATTCCTAAGCTTAATTTCGTAAGCTAATCTTTGCGTAAACTCTACAACGATGTTGTCAACGCTCGTTAATTGTTCTTATCATGAGTTTAACTTCATATATAATATTTTTAAATTGAAGATGAACAAATATAAGAATTTAATAAGTCTGATGCAACAAGTGTCATACTTACACCTCATCGAGTGGTAAATTTTTAATGACCGTGTCGCACGCGTTCTGGTACTTGTTATAACCCAGAAATCCGAAAATAATGTTGGCGGTTATATTAACGATCATTGAAGAAGCCAGTACGACTGCCATTTGCTGAGGCTTTTTCATAGAATTTTCTAAAGGCATTATCATCGACATATTGTGCACAGCAAACAAGAAAATACTGCAATAGATCGGTATCTTATCAATGCTGGTGAATTTCTCCAACCGTTCAGGCGATTCCCAATCTGCCAGGATGTACTTTAAGGAGCTAAAAACTCCGAAGAAAAGAAGAATAGTGCCGACCACGGAGAATGGCACGAGATACTTGAAATTCGGAATCAACCCAGAGACGCAAAATACGGGCATAAAAATCAGAATGTAGAGTCTGATATCTAGCTTGTAACCTGTGTAATAGTCAAAGATCTGCAACAAAAATAGTTGTAATATAATAATTCCACATTCCAAAAATGGCTCAATGAAGATAAAATTATTTATTTAAACAGGTATTCATACATTTTATTCTACTTTTTCCTATATAAAACTGCAATAAGGTGCAATTGTGTTACAGAACTAAAAACAAAATTTTCAGATAAGAAATGGAGTAAATGGAAAGCTTGTATCTTATTCAAACAGTTGTTATGGCAAGTCATATAAAATTCCTTATAAAATATAAAATGCGACAAGCAAATGAATTTTGTTAAATCAACATTTATCAGACAAGAGAAATAAACTTATAAATCATTGAAGGAAAACACTCGATCCGCTATCAATTTTATTCCGATAATATCTATTCTTAAATTTACAGATTCTATTATTACGAGCCGAATTTAATTTCATTCCTTTAAATAAGTCGAATTATTTGATTGTGACATTCCATTGATATCATGAAATGCCATTGCTGTTTCTTATAGATAACATTATGCATACGGTTTTGAAATATGGCATATACAATTAAAAGTGCTTTTATGATATCATGACATATATAGCAGCATGAACTAAAATTGCACTCGATTTTAATTTACGCGTGTTAACTGAAATTGTAATTTCTATTATTAGGCATAGTTAAAAAGATTTAGCTATTTCAATCAAGTTGGAAGAATGTAAAAATTGATGGAAAATATTTAAATAATGATAATTATAATTATATATTTATGTAATTTATGTAGATAAATTAGCGACGTCACTGAAAAACAATTTTAACAAGGTGCAATTACGATATTACGCCGGCAAAAAAGTAGACAATGTAAAGACCTTTTTGATCTCACACGGAAATAATGGTATGCATTGAAGCTGTTTCGCGCAAAATCCAGAGGACACGTTTAGCCTATACAAAAGACAGTACGCGGCAAGAATTTTATGGAATGTCAGCCAGGAAAGTGTACAGACGTTGATTTTTATAATATTTAAAGTGTTTTAAAACCACAAAAGAATAAAAGTGTAAACGTGTTCATAACATATGTTCAGGCGCCGAGGCTGGATTGTAAATGAAGATTATCAAATATCGCGTATCAAAATAAAGATTATTTTGCATTTAATTTGCGCATTTTTTCGCGAGGACAAATGCGTATAAGCATTTATATTGAAGTGTTAAATGTTGTCGACCTTCACGGATGAATCAGTGTCGTAGTTACACAATTGTGTAATTGGATCAACGATTATTATTTTAAGGCTCTCTCGCTCTATTATTTTCTCAATTATTTTGCCTGCTTTGCTTCCCATAAAAAAACAACGCTATCCTTCTAGCATTTTATCATTTTTCATACAAGATTATCAGTTGCGAGAAAGCTAGAATGACTTACTCCTACGGACAATGTGTGCAAACGTTTGCAGCTAGAGCAGTCTTGCTCTTCGCACTTTTTTAATTTCATCAAGATGTATGAAGTACTTGTAAAAATGGTTGTAAATAAAATAAATTTGCTTCTACGCATAAGTATTTAATTGAGCCGTCACCTGCTGGAAGGAGGTTGCACAGTACAACGCGTAAACGACGATGGTTTGGTACTGGACGAAGCATACGATGACGTTGGTGAGGATGCCGAAGCCCTTGGCGTACTTTTGAAAGCCCTCGGGCCCGAGCTTGAACGCGGTCTCGGCCGTCTCGGCGAAGTTCAGGGAGGGCACCTTCGCCCGCCTGCAGAGGATTTGGCAGCACTGCACCTGCAACCCAATCAACGCGGTATCCTCGACCGCTCGGAAAAACTGGTTTCAACGAGCCTTGAAATTGCACGCGCAAATATGTCGACGCCCGAACTTTGCTTTCCTTTTTCACCTTTTACCGTCCCTCACTCGCTCATTTTTTTTCGCCAAAACGCCAAATGCGCGCCGATACTTCCACGCGCCGTTCATTCGGAAAGTTTATCGACGTATATTAATAAAACGTTGCGCTGACGTTTCTTTAGGAAGAAAATTATTATGGCAGATCTATATCTACTTTCGATTTCGTTAATAAAAATTAATTTACCGTTATCACAGCAGTGTGGATACTTGTACCGCCGACGATTATGCTGCACATTATCGCCGTAAGCCAGCCTGTCTTTTTAAAGGCGTAAGGCAGGAATAGAATTCCGCTGCCAATTGCTGCTTTCAGTAGATGCATAAACACAGCGAAGCTGCTTCTGCAGGTGCAACATAATACATTTTAACTGTCAATGTTTCATCGATCTATGTCGAATTTCGACGACATTAGGATCTCAGTTTCATTTTTACGTTGTACGTTCTTCCGGTGGTCGGTTTGCGAACGGATCGTAATCATCTGCCATTTTATTTTTATCTTCTAATTTTTCTGAAACTAAAATATTCATTTCTGTACTACATGTGAATTCATGCATGTTTATAATGATTATCTTTATGTAAACAATGATTGAATCTAGAAGTCTTCATTTGTAACATGTGAAAGTGAAATATAAAAGCCTCTTTCTAATACGTTCATAGAATCACTTCAAATTGTTAAGATTTCGGCACTTTTAGCTTATCTATACGGTTTGCACTCGTACTTTCTTAAATGATCTAATCTTTTTTCTAACCGGTGAATTACTGCAATTAATTTAATGAAAATTATAATAACTAGCTGTGAAAAAATAACGTGCTCGTCAAATCGAGTCAATGACTTTACAAGTACGCCGCCGTATTGTTACGCCGGACTTGGGGAAATTTCAAGGATTTTGAAGGAACTCTCGAACAGGATAATGATAATGAGTATTGCAATTATCCAAGAATGTCGGTTATTGTTTATTCAATCGCTCTTTTACTCACATGCATTATATAAATATATTATTTCAAAGAATTGACTTTACCCTCAATGGCCTTTTTTATAAAAGAATTTACATTAAATTATAATGACCTAATGTGATATTACAATACGTTAGAAAATCTATAAGATGCAAAATCCGGTGTTCGCTCGATATCCAAAAAATGTTGTAGTGTCATTCTCTTTATTTTTCGTTATTTCTGTGAGAATTCTACGAGAATCGCTGCAGAGAGAATGTAAAAACCAAGCTGGAAAAGCCCACGGCCGAAGGGCTGGTAAAACCCTGAGCTCTAAGGCATCTGCAAGACCTGTTCTGAATGGCAAAAGATGTTGTACCAAGACGGGCCACTTCATGCAGTATTGAGGAACCAGCATGTAAGATTGAATCGTTTGCGTGTGTTTGCTCCACTCTTGTATGTTTAATCTCGCGTTAATATGAAAATTTAGTTAACAAATGAACATTTACAACTTTGCTCTTGAACATTTAATTACAGCAAATCTTTTGTTTTTATTAAATATAACAGGACTTTTATATTGATCTTTTTTAAAAGAACAACATAATTAATGTTAATTATATGTAATTCGAAAATTGCACTTATAATTTTCCACAAGAGCTTATTATCAGGCTCGTATATTTAAAAGAGAAACATTCGTACTTCACGAAATTTTAAGAGCGGAATAGTTAATGCGAAACGAGTAATTTTAATACGTTCAGTTCACTAATTACGAGTTGCGTGTCAATCGCTTTTTTTTCCTTTTAAAGTTATTTTCCTAAATATGTAAATATTTATCAATACGCCAATCTGTTAATATATTGATTGCTCTAATAAACAGAACTTCCTTATATTTCTGCAGTGTTCAGTTCGATCAATTTGACTGATAATCAAGGCAATGTATATCAACAGACGCCAACTTAAACTCTATCTTTTTAGATAATGAAAGAATTTTAGTCCGATTTAATCGAATAGTGTCAATGACTAACACATTTATTGAATTAATAAATTGTTACAGTGTCGCTAAAAAGCAGAAAAGTCATGCGGCGCCGCCGTTCATTCATTATCCTTGTCTTAATTAATTAAACGTTTGCGTACGAGGAGGTCTCACCAGATTAGATAAAGTCCTTTGAGATGTGGCGCTATGATGTTTAACTGCTTTTACGCCGTTCGGCGAATCAAGAATTACTTTCGAGATAAGGTTATTCTGCAGACTGACGTGTGTCGATGAAAAAACAAAAAATAAACACGCGAATTTACTCCGCTAAATTTTCTCAATTATTACAAGTAACATTAAGTAATGTGAATTACATTTTATGTCTGTTATCGAGCAAATATTTTATATACGCGAAAGTATATTCCGTGTACTTAAATTCTTTTAAATTTCGATAATTCGCATTTCCGCAACTTGCGCAAATATTTAGTAAGACTATAAAGCTTTCAGACACGGTAGATTTATAAATTAAAGTTAAAAAATCTTATGGAAATATTTGGAAACATACCTGTTGCCTGAATTACCTGAATTACCTTATTAGAAAACCAAAAATTTATTTTTTTTCAGGGGTAACTGATTAGAGATAAAACTGCCTAATAATACCTGCAATGCCTCCATATAATTACGGATAAAGAATTATCGGGAAAGACTAGTTTCATTAATTGACATTCATTAACCTGCATCATATTGAGAAAAAGTTTCGCAAATTCCGTTTTAACTTTAATGAATCCACCATTAAAGGATTGTGTAATACAAATATACATTCTCTAAAATTTCGATACAAGTCCATAAAACAGGTGATTCCTGCAAGGGTGTACGCCGAGAAAAATATCCGTACGTGAATCATCCGCTTTCAGAAATGAATTATATTATTTGAACCTTAATTACAAATGTAAAATGTCAATCTCGCGATTTCAATTATACTCTTTATCAGCTTTTAGTTTTGTCGTCTTAAAATAGTACTTTACGATAGTACCTATAGGTTATAACATATATATCATAACTGATTCTCTGATAAGTGTGAGCTCATGGCAATCGTATCTGATTTAACTGAAAGATTAGTAATAATCCATTTTTAACATTTATTATATTAGGAATGAATATCTTATAAGATATTCTGCATATAGGTTAGATGTAAATACCCCAAAAGGTAGATGAATGAAGAAATTAAAGTTTCAGGGAATGTAAAATTTTATATAACAAAGATTAGATTATACTATCTGATACCGCTGAGACGGTGATATGCAAAATAACTAAGTAAAATTTATTGGAGTACTTATTTTTTGTACGTTTATCATAATTCTGTTAACAAGCCCAAGGATAGCTCTATTTTTTACTTTAGGTGAAATTTAAGGAATGCATACGATTTTTTTTCAATAATTTGTTTTTTTAATATTGATGTTGATACTTGGCTGATTTTTGATAGTGCATAATATGTAAAGTTATCAATCTATAATATATTTGACTATTGTTTTTTAAATTTTATTATTAGGCCAAATCTGTGACATTGAACAAAAATTAAACGTTCTTTTTATTACATTATATTTTTTATCAGTCTTATCTGATTTTAATTTTTTTAGAGGGTTTAATTATTAATAGTTATTATTGCTGTATAAAAATCATTCCCAATATCATTGAGATATTGTTTGCATAACATTTACGTAGTAAAATATCGTTTAACAACATCTTAATAAAATTTTGTGTGACAAAATTATATTACATTGAACACTAAAATTGTCATTTTTACTTAGCTTTATTATATTATATCCATAAAATGAAATAAGGAATTTCATAAAAATTAAGAGCATTTATCATGACACTATAAAAGTCAACAATTTACTTTTTACAGATAAATGTTCATTATATCACGCCGAATGAAATTAGCAGATAATCTGTAAATTAAACTCAAAATTTAACTGTAGTATTTTGTTTTAATTTATCACTGTCACGTTTATAATTTGTAATTTAATTTATAA
This sequence comes from Eurytoma californica, assembly GCA_035586675.1. Classification (NCBI taxonomy): domain Eukaryota; kingdom Metazoa; phylum Arthropoda; class Insecta; order Hymenoptera; family Eurytomidae; genus Eurytoma; species Eurytoma californica. The sequence goes on along the minus strand of JAXIUT010000021.1, from coordinate 10,987,181 downwards.
TTAAAAATAAATTAAATATTTTAGAATAAAGCAATAATATGAGTAATATAGAACCGTAAAAGAAAGACTTTTAAGTGAATACTTATTTTCATATATAATTTAAGCATATATTTAAATGGATTATACGAAACTGGGAAACGTTCATTTTTACTGTAATCAATTCAATAAAAATAAAAAAATCCAAAAAAGCCCATGTTATTATGAATACATTATGCTTTTACATCCAACTGATCGCAAAACGGGTTCCAGGTAAAAATTTTTCCTATCATCGTGAGGTGGTTATGATCGAATACATTCACCTCGTGTGCCTTCTGATGACGTCAAAAGACCAAGGGAAACTTAATCATTGAATGATTTAAAAAAAACAACATTGAATGTTGTGCTGCGGCGACTGGCAATCGATGGCATCATTGTTAATTTTACATAGATAAATAATATGAGTGATCAAAAGATTTCAACGCGAAAAGCTTTTACTTTATTAGTGATCTCACAATATTAATTCAATTAAACTTGTTTTTAAACTTATCCATCATTATGAATATTTAAAGTATTCCAGGAAATTGTACTTACCGAGAATATTAAAACTCTGTCATTTACACATTTCAATATCAATTTTAAATTATTACATTAGTATATTCATATGTTTATAGTTCTGTTTGTCATATAAAATATACATGTTTTTGACTAGCCTTAGAGAAAATGTATCTGTGTCTAAGTACTTGGTTGTTTGTTAAACTTCTCAAGGCTGTACGACACATACATTTTATATTCACGATGTTTTTTACAGGAAGTAATTTTTGCATAAACTAATTTCTAATTAGGGACTTACTTCTATATTATTGTACAAAAAAGCAAATCTAATTTACAAAAATTCCACTCCGGTAAAGTCAATGCAGCTGCGTACATAAAATATCTTAAATATAAACCTCTCATTAACGTGAAAATGGAATTCCTTATTTTCAAACTGCTAAATGGATAATAAGAAGTTTTGTAAGCCGTATTAAAAAATTATTGGAACTACTTCTACTACATGCTATGATCACCACTTGGCAAAGTTGTTGAAAAACGTAACCTTGGATTATGAACCAGTTTAAACGAGTCGTTAATTATAATCTTTCAGACCGGACATTAACATGTTAAACGATAAAAAATCTTAGTTTACAATAATAATGGTTACTGAATCATAACAAAGGATGTATATAATTTTAACTAATTAATTATCATTTTAAAGAAATAGACTTTTTTCATAAGCTTCACTTCTCTTACTGCATATAGTATTAATTAATTTAATAAAAAAAACTATTTCGAGGAAATCGTTAAAACGAATTGCATGCAGATTCATTAAACAAAAATGTGTCCATTAAATGCGTTCCGCACATGTTGACGCAACGAGTAAAAGAATTGGGAAGTTCCTGTTTTCTATTTAAAAAAATACCAGGCGAAAAATGACATTAAAAAGCCCAAGGTTAATGACTACCAAACAGCATTCAGAATGGAATTACGTAAAAGTTGTACCGATGAATCAGTGTCATTGAAATAGATTGTGAATCGAATAATTAAAGCAAAATTCTTCTCCACGTGTTATTTTGATACAGTTCATTTTAATAGTAGAACACATTCCTAGATATAATAGACACTAAAATAACAGCGTTTAAAATAACAATAGTTTGGCTTGCGAGAAGTATAAAAATTCACGAATTTTTAATTCATTAACGTAGTGCTTGAACAGAAGGATGAAATAAATAGGCTCTACGTGAAATTGTTCGAATTACGTAGTATTTTATTTAATTATAACTGTATCACGTTATCGCATTTTTACGTTAAAATATGTACAATTTAAAACTATTTAAATAGTATTTCGCATGGATTTAAATTATTTGATATTTACAAAATTCGTCAGAAGCATTTTTCAATTAAAATAATATTCCTAAAACGATTACAATACGTACTATGCAAGACAGAAGAATATAGAAAGTACGCAGTGATATCGTCAACAATTCGAGAAACCATTATCATTCACAAATAGCTTCTTCACATTTCTTCGTATATTTTCTTTATAAAAATAATAGCCTCCGCTGCACGAGTCCTACGCATAATGCGAACATTTTTCGTGTTTTTACATTCATAAACGAGAAATTTAATAAAAAGACGAACTGAAAGCATGGCGCAAAAACACTTACGAGCGAAAGTTATATTTATATTTCGTTTCACGGAGGCATACCGCGCAGCATTAATGAGCTGGAGGCTTTAAAGCAAAGACTCGTCAAATTAGACGATCTTTAATAACTAAATACGTATATATAACTTTGTACAAAAAATAAAGTTGTGATAAAAAAAGTATATAAGTAAACCGTTGACTTGAGCTTGAAGTTTCCACCAATGAAACTTCGAACTTTGCTTTGTGATTTATCATTACAGTAAAAAAATCGTCTAATTTGAAAGTTTGGACAGTCATAATAGAGTCCATCAGTCCTATTAAATTAAAAACGATTAATCACAAATTCGCACGTATTAAAAACTAAGATCACATTCTGTGATTGCTCGCATTTCGAGTCACCCTTATCGTTACCATCATTTACACTGTTTTTTTTTCATACGCAAAATATAAATTGGTTGAAGCAAGGAACTGCGTAGTATAATGGTATTTTATTGACGAACTGAAAGTGCTTTTTCAAAAGATTTATCAATTTTTCATTAATTACTGCTGCCCACAAAATTAATCAACATGTTGAAATCTTTGAAATTTGATTCTTAATGTTAGAAATATATATTATTTTAAGAAAATATAGTTTTAATTCAATTTTTCATGTAATTTAAACAATACAAAAGAGATTATGTAATTATTATACATAAAATATAAATAACAGTGTAAATGGACATTTATTAATAACTTATGTTTATATCCGTAAAACAAGCGATTTCGAAAGATTTCAAAATGTTTACTATGCATACATTTTTTTAAATAATTGGCAAACAAAAAAAGAGTACTAGCCTAAGTCTATTCTCGCTGGTTTATAAATTAATGACTTTAAACTTGATTGATCACTCTGGGGACCGTCTGAGACTTTAATGAAAAATCGTCTTTCTGATATGTCAGATTCTGAAGAATAAAAAATAATCTTGAGGTCAATTACAGGTGAACTCAATATAACAACTTAAAAAAATATTGATAATTATTTCAACAGATTAGGGAGAATTGCACACGGTACATTGCATTCATAATCTTTATCGCAAATATTGTGTAGTTAGTAAAATTTAAAAAAAAGTTTTAACACAAGCAGTACCAAGGAATTTCTTAGTGGAAAGGTACTAAATAAAATTTTCAACAACAAATGTTGTAATATTAAAATGCAAAATGCGGAATGAATCATTGAAAATTTAGTACTTTTGGTAAACTTAGACTGCATAATTTTCAAACAATGTTATTTAGAATATATAATATTCTTATTTGAAATATTTTAAATTTAAAAGAAAAATATAAACAGTAATATTCGCTCAAAATTTACTACAGAGAAGCGTAACATATTAGAGTGTTCCAAGTAATGCAAAGTTTGCAATGCAAACTCATTCTTGAATTATTACTCGAAAATGGAAAGGAGCGAAGTATTTCTGTTCATAAAAAAAAAATAATACAAATTAATTTCTATTTTTTAAAGAAACTGATAAAAATTGCGATAGTAAGACTGGCTAGTATTAATGGTGTTTTAAAATGTTATTAGCGGAGAAAGTCCATATTATATTATACAAAATATTTAGAACATTTTTGACTTCGAAATATAAACCAGAAAATTTTAGTGATTCACTTAATTTACATGTATCCAAAGAAATATCAAATTGCCTATTAAAATTTATTTTCATTTCACGGACAACAAAAAACGTGAAATTGTATAAAATGGATAGCAGTGTTGAGGACGTCTTCTTGTTTCTTAGTATATTCGATGTATTCATATTTTTATCATAGTGATTGGAAATATAACGATTAAAAAATTCATCCCACAAACGCTATTTTCAAGGAAGATCGATTTTTTTATCTACACGTTCATGATCAAAGTTTTATGAAAAAGTTAGCTGAAATTACCAACGAAAAAGTATGCCAGTCTTTTTTTATTAATTCTCAAGACAACCTGAGACTTCTTTAGTTTAATATCGTAGATGTGCTTCGAAAAACGTTTTATTTTTATACGTAACACTCATAATTCTACGAAATCGAGTTTCTATAGGCACAGATAATCAGGAATGTAATTTTAATCCAAAATCTCCTAGACACATTCAGATGCTTTCTTCGAATTGTTTGTAACATATTTTCATGATTTACATATAGATTTGACGTCGCTTTTAGATTACATAGCAATTACATACAATGATTCCCAATTATTAGATAAATGTGAGCCAAGTATAATTGCACTTTAAAAGTTTGCAACGAGTAATAATCGTTTCATGTTAATTTAGACAGAAGTCACAAAAGCGATTTCATGAATACTATTATGTGCCTTAATGATGCAATCATTAATTTGCGATACTTTTAGTGATTTTTAAAAACGGTCTGTTTACGTTAATACAATAGTAAAAAAAAATTAGAATAAAGATATGTGTAAATTATTGCACATAATTTCTGAATTATTTGCTTTCTTATAACGAGGCTCAAATTTCTCGCGGTTTTGTTTTTAAATGTAACTGTTATTGTTGAACATTGAGTAGTGCTTCACCCAGTCTTATCCAGATCACCAATCCAAACCTAATAAAAAAGATTCTTCATAGAAAAAAATGTAACCTTCATTTTAAGCGTTTCAAATCATCCGAGCACTACTCAATGATCAACACCGCCCTCGTGACCGTTTGGGGCTTCATCAACTATCACTCTCAAGGTGTTCGGCGCACTCGAGCGAGTCGCACTCGGCCAGGGCCTCGCGCTCGTACTCGTCGCTCGCAAACTCCTCGTCGTCGTGAAGGAGCATAGCATCAGTGTCGATGCTGTCGAAGTAACACGGTATGGCCCACGGGGTCTGGAAACGTTTGCGCGTCGGCGAGCCGATGATGAATTCGACGCGCGTCGAGCCCGTACGCGAAGACGTCTCGTCCTCCTCTTCGCCGTCGTCGCAGCCTGCGCGACCGTTCGAATCCAGAGAGTCCGGGTACAGAGAGACACCTGACGAGAGCCATGAGCTCGGCGGGTTCGACGATTGCATGCTCTGAAAAAATTCCATAATTATTGGCATTATGCGCTGTCTTTCGCACATTCTTTTTTGCTTTTCATTGGCGGTCATTTTATGTGCAGTTAATGTAGAACTTATTAAGCTCTTTTTTTATTTTTATTGCTTTGTAATGGTTTTTTCTTTATTAAAGCGCGTTGCTAACACAAAAGCTTTTTAAATTTTATGTACAGTAATGAGATAATAAAATTAAAAAATTTTCATTACTCCTAGAAAACTTTACAAAAGTATCGCAATTTCTTCGAAATTTAAATCATAATTTTAAATTGCACATTCTATGCTTTTTATATACAGCTGCAATTATACTTAAAAGAAATAATGAATTAAATTCGCCCAGCCTTTAATTTAAACTAGTTTATAACAAGTAATTACAAAAATTTGAGAATTCATTACACTAAAATCTATAATTTGAAACACAACATGAATTGTACAATTAATAAATTGGAGACTTAATATTTAACATTCAAAAGCCCTAGATAGGGAATAGGTAAATCATTACCGCAGACCAAGCAACTAAGCATATATCGGTAAACAATTTTTCATGAACATATTACTTGAGGTATAACCACTATACCATAATGATGGTCTTGGGTGATGCATGATAATCAAAATCCAGAGAATTCGAAAATTTCCGAACTAGCAAACTTAATAAAAATTTTAGCAAATCATAAGGCAAAATAAATATAAAATCAATGCATAATACAACAAATATAAAAGCAGTGCAAACACTATAATGTACGTACATTATTAAAAAAAAAGAAAGCACAATGTATTATGGGAAACATTGAATTGTGACTGCCGCGATTAATTGATATATTGCTAGATTTAACAATTTTTGTTCTTATTTTTAAAGTGCCTATATATTGTTTCTTCGTTTAGTTCAAGATTTTATTTCTATTGTCAGTACAATTTAAATTTAAGTGATATAAGTGCAAATAAAGATTTTTTGATATTTCTCTTATTTTTTGAACGTGCTTCTGTTTGCAGTAAGTACATAAATGACGCCCGCAATGAAAAAACAAAAAATTTAGCAATTGTGATTTATGATGCACAGTGATGGTGACATAATGCATTCATTGGATCGGAGAAAAGGGTGAGGAGAGAACAGGTGCAGGAAAAAGTAAGGTGAAATAAAAAGTGAGGCACTGTTTGCAATCGAGTAAAACAGTGCTACACATGCACTTGTTCAAAGTATGCAAAAAAAAATTATTTAATCTACGACTACTACTACTACGCTGTCAGTTGTCCCGACAGTGAATGTGTAAAATTTCCAAACCAAGCCAGTCTACCAACACATCGTCACTTATTATAACCATTTATGTACTACAATAGTTCATTCGCTTATGCTGATGAATTTGGCAGTATTAAATATTTAATACTATCATCAGTAATACATTTGTCAGTCTTATCTGATTAATAATACATGTATGCCACATATTAATTTTTCTTAATTAATAATGCATAGTAGACAAAAATACTACTGACATTCATAAAATGAAAATTTAATAACTACTAAAAATTTATGATAAAATAAAACTTCAAACAATCTGCTGATGGAGTATTAGTGTATTAAGAACATACTGACTTCGTCAGTTAATTAACATGAATAGTATTTCAACTTTTAACTTTTAGTACATGGGTTTCAAATTGAATTACAATAGTACTCAATCAGCAATAAACTTAAATCTATTAAAAACAAAAAATCAATTCTACGTGCCATTAAAAAATTGCTCATAATTCGCGGATGCAATTTAAAAATGCGTGCGTGCACATGCCAAGTTCCCTTAAAACTAAGGCATATAAAAAAAGGCCTGCAGCAGCAGAAAAAATTCCAACCAAACACAGGAAAAAAAGATGGGTCCACCAATCTACAACCAAAGTACAAACAAAAACTACGGTGGTTTTTAGGATTTCGGATGCAACTACTGGAGAATGTACAGGCACCAGTAGACTCGCAGGGGTACTACAACAGTATCTCTCCACCAGCATCCAATAAAAAGAGAAGCATCTTGAAGCAAATGATAAATAAAAGAAGCATAACTTACGAGAGACCGACGAAGAACGCGCGAGCGAACAAGACCCTTGGGCCTATTTCGCGTACTCTTTTACTCATAAAGTAGTTTGTAGACGGCCAGTTGGGGGAGACGACGGCGACGGGGTTCCGCCTCGCTTCGCAGCGGCGCAGGAAGAGACGTCGCAGAGAGTAGGCGATTTTTTAAATTTGTTTTTTTTTCTTTTATTCGTTTTGGTTTTCGTGGTCTGTTTTAGCGGTGTGTGTCGTCGTGTTACCGTTACGGAATCTAGTAGACAGTCCTCGTGCGATTTTATAAAATAGATTGTCTCAAGGCGTCGCTTATAAAGTGATGATGGCGATGATAATTAATTGGCGAAAAAAATTAATGATATTAATGATTTTGAATCTACAAACTAGGCGCTCGATGAGTACTCGAACTTCATGACTAATAAATTACACTGCATCGCGCAGTTATTTCTCAAATGTTTTTTTAATGGTTTTGCTGAACCCCGGTCAAGTTCCCTTTCGTGCAAAAAAGCGGAAAAAACAACCGATCTTGTATATATTTTCTTGCACTCAACCATTATAATCGGAAAACATTATAATAAAGAAAAGACAGCCGTAAATCCTTCGAATACGCAAATAAAAACGTTCATCCCGAGTAAATAGCGGAATATAATAACAAAACAGCGTAACAATGACAATCGCAAAAAAAATATTAAACAAAAAAGGGAGAATATTGCATACCAGTCATAGAATACACACGTTCGAAACGTAAGCAAAAAAAGAACCGACGATCTTACGTTTCATCAGAAAAAAACGTATTATCGCAAACAGTCAAGTCGCGAACTCGCGTTACTTGTAAGAAGGAATGTTTCGTCCGTGTTCGTACATTTACGTGTGAATGTTACTTAAAAAAAAAAAAATAACAAAATCCAAGTATCATGGACTTAGATGCGGCTACATTCCTACGGGGGAGACATTGCGTTTATGCCCCCGGTAATCTGGCGAATGTCCGTTATCACTTGAGCCAGGTGGTCCAAAAGAATTGCTTTACGGTGCGTACCTTGCCGGTGTCGGGCCCGGCGTCAACGGCACTCCCGACGCTCGCCGAGGTGGGCCTAGCAGCCTGGCTCTGCGACCTGCGGGCCGGCGCGGGTGGCCTCCTCGGCGGCGTGCCCGGCGACGTCGTCGACGACTGCGAGTTACTGTTGCCCGCGGACTCGAGGGAGTCGCGCGGCCGCGACAGCGAGCTGTTCGCCTGCTTGCCCAGCGAGTCCCGGCTGGAGTTGTTGCGCGGTAGCGATCGACTGGCGGGCTCGCGCCCCGCCGTCTGGCCGCCCCGAGACGCGATGCTGCTCTTGTTCAGCGACTCGCGGCTGGAGTCGCGCCCGCCGGTCTTCGCCCCGGCGAATCTGTTCGACGATATGGACGCCTGACCTCCGGCCTTCTGGCCGCCCAGCGACTTCAGCGACTCCTTACTGTCGTTGCGCCGGTGTCCGACCGCGGAGTTGGAGGAGACCGGAGGCTTCGGCGCCGTGGCCTTTGTCGCGCCCAAAAGAGGTATTCGACTAGGTCGCCGTCGAGGCGAGGGCTTCAGCTGATTAGGAGCGTCGGTTGAATTTATGTGGTTTCCATGTTGCACATCGCGCGACGAGTCTGTACTACTGCTCCCTGTTTCCACGCCGTTTTGCTGCTGATGGCCATTTAGGTGGAGGTGGTGCTGCGTCTGAGGTTCCGACTCGTCGTCGGCATCATTTTCCGTGGTGGGTCGCTGCTGCAATCGTTCCAGCACGCGCACCCGAGCTCGCGTTCCTTCTAGCTCTATACTTCGCTCAGCCAGCTGCATGAAATGAAATGAAATCAGAAACTAGAAATGAGTGATTCTTTACAATTTACTTGATTTGGCGATAGCGCCATTACCTGGAATCGCAGGTCTTCGTTTTCTTCGTGGGCCTTTCCTAATCGCTCGGAAAGCGTTTCCGTACTTTTTTCGACTGCGTCTAATCGCTTTTGAAGAACCTAAAGAAAGAAATAAAAATGAGTAAAACATAAACGATTGTCTTTCGGGCCTGAGTTTTTAGCGCCAAGTGGGACGGCCGACCTGATTGTGAACGGTGCTGGTGATGAGATGGCGTTGGAGCTCGAGGGGCGAGCGCTCGCGCAGGATCGCGGCGATCTTGCGGGTGTCGAGGTCTTCGCGGCGCACCTGCCTCGGCAGCCGCGTCGGCGATATCAGGACGGAGTCGAGGGCCCCGAGGCGAGCTCGCCTTTCGCTCACACTGCCCTGGCCCGCGACCATCGCCGCGCCGTGCACGTCGTCGATCGAGCGGCTCGCCGCCGCCGCGCACGCCAGCGCGCTCTTCTCGATCGTCCTCGTCCTGAACCTGTTCTTCTGCGCCTTGCCTGAAAAAACGTGACGACGTCGTTAGATTTCTATTTCTGCGTAGCCACGGGGTCTCGAGAAGAACCGAGTATTTATGCACTTAGAGAGTTTGCTTGGTGATTTCACGGCAAGATCTTGCTTCGAGAATAAAGACAGATCATTTTTTTTCTTTGAATATCATTTTAAAAGTTTAAAAGAACTTAGACTATGAATAGAAATGAGTAAATAGTAATAGGCGTTGAGTGTTTATCTTGATTCTTCAAAACACGTTTGCGATCATTGATTGGAAAAACTGAAATTATTTTCCTCTCGGAGAGGTTTATTAAGCAACACTTAGTGCTCGCTATGAAAAGGTCATTTTCAGATTCCAGCAAAATGAAAAAATTACGACTCGTGGAAAATAGACTGGAAATGAGGAAAAAAGGCAAAGAAGAATTTGATATCTTTGAAGCAATAAGATTGCACCGCGATCCTCTTACCGGCACCTCCTCCAGCGACAACACTCGCGAAAGCCGAATCCTTACTCCGGATGTTGAGGCCGCTGCCCCTTGGCGACTGGAGCGCGTGATTGGCGGTAGTGGCGGTGGGCTCGATGGGTTGTATCCGCTGAGCCCCGCCGGCCTCGAGGCCCGCCCGCAGTCTGTCCTCCAGGCCGCTCCGGAGGGCCGACAGCGCCGCCAGCTCCGACTGCAGCTCCTGGGCGCGCGCCCGGCTCGATATCGTCTCGGCCTCCAGCTCCGCCACCTTGTCCAGCAGCTGGAGCTTCTCGCGCTGCAGCAGCGCGACTTGCCGCTCGGGCGTCGCCCCGGCCTGGCCGTCGTCGAGGAGCAGCCGGTGCTCCTCGTCCCGCGAGTCCAGCCCATCCTCGTCCTCGCCGTCGGCGAGCTGCTGGCCCGAGTGCCGTCGACGCGTCACCTTGCGCACGGCGTCGAGGATGTCGCTCGGCACGTCGAGCTCCTCCGGCGCCACGCTCTCCAGCCGACCTGGGGTGCACAGATCTATTGAATTTGTCAAAAGTGTAAAAATTCATGTGCAATCGATTCAAGTTTTTTTAGTAGAGCGCTCGAGATGCAAATTCAAGATGACTCGGTTATTAAAATTGCAGTCTCTAATTATGAATAACAAAAATCTAAATCATTTTGATAATGCCTCTAATCACAGTACTTTGCATAGGTGCCTTGCAAATCCAATTTCAAAGATAATGGAAGGCGTGCCCATCTAAGCTGCTCTATGGTTGACATAATTATATAGAAGTGAATTTTTTGCGAATATTCAATTAATCTGCAACAATGTACTATAGTTTAAACTTGTAGTTTTCGTATTGGTGAAACTAAAAAAATTCGCTTAATCATGAATAGGAAATTGTAAGTTTCAGTAAAAATAGGCAAAAAATGAATAGCCGCGAAACAAAAGAAAAAGAGCGCGATGGAAGAAGCGTTCGATACCTTGAAGACTCTCGACCTCCTCTCTGAGCCTGACTCCCTTTCTGTGAATGACATCGAGGAGGTTCCAGAGCTCGTCCTCGGCCTCGTCGAGGAGGGGCCGGCCGCTCGGGCTCTGGGGCCTCGGTATCGCCGTGGAGGCGCTGTCCTTGGAGGAGGTCTCGGTGCTGAAGCCCGAGTCCTGGACTGTGGCGCTGTGCTTGTTGCCGCCGCTGTGCGAGTTGCTGCGGCTGCGGGGCAGCGACGACGACGAGGACTCGTTCTCGCGCGACTGAGCCACCCGCCGCCTTACTTTGCCGGGCTCCCACTCCCCCATCCGTCTCGACGATGGACTGCAATGCAACGTTTATCGGGTTAAACAAATGTGTAATATTTACCTATGTAAGACTCACTGTCCTTCTTCTTTCATTTTTTTCATCATTTAATTCTGGATATTTCCTCAGAATAATTTAAATCTTGTAATAAAGTTGGGTTAGTAAAAACCACTTAATTAACTAATTGGCCAGAAATGCGAGGAAGGAATGTTGCAACGATAAGTTTTTTAAATAATTCAATAACTTTTAATTATAGAAAAGTGATTAATAATTTTATAATTATAGCACTTTTGAAGTGAATGAACTTTTTAATGGAAATAATAGCCAAAATGAAAAGGTTGATTAGGCTTGAAACTAGCGCTTACACTAGAGTGAAAAAACGGGAGATTTAAAAAAGTGTCTCGTCCGGGAAATGACACATGAATGAAGAGCATTAACTCACTGATTGACTGAAAGTGAAAAGGCTTTGATTGTATTTCTTTAGTTTTCGCAGGGTCCGTTCTCAGAAGTGAACCCGTGTCGTAATTAAAGCTCGCGAGAGACAAAGAGTGAGAAAGAGAAGCCGAGAGACTGACCTTTGACTGGAGAGCGGCAGGGGTATGTGGGAGCCCTGGCTGGTGATGAGGACGGATGCGGTGCCGTTGCTGGCGGAAGAGGCGCCCGCGGCCGCCGTGACCGCCATCTTGTGCCGGAGGTTTGGGAACGTCTCGATGACGAGGTCCCGGAACTCGAGGAGGGCGCCGACCTCATTCTGCAGCTCCTGTAGCGCGACCAGTGACTTCGCCTGCTCGCTTATCAGGTAGTGGAACGGCCCGGGACGCAGGGGCATGCAGTCCATGCCACCGACGACCCCGTTCACGCTCACCACGCCCTCCGAAGCCCCGCTCCCGCACTGAAACAAACCATTTATTATTATTATTATTATTATTCGCTCTTGCAGTAAATTCATTTTTCGCTAATTAAGGCCGCGGATCACGGGTAAAAGAGTGTGGCTCTAAGCTTCACTTTTCTCGAGTCGTTTGACAAAACGTGCAACTAGTGTAATTCAACTTTCTGCAGTACTGCAAAAGATTTATCAGTACAATTTTATCTGACCGCTAAACTTTATGAACTTAATTAAGTTCTCAGGAAGTAAGCGCGTGCAGCCGTGCGTATGCATGAGGAGAAATTTTCAGAGAACAAACAGCTAGTTAAAACGAGCACACAGAGCCTATAACCAGTTGGCAAATGAAGAACAAAAACGTTCCTTAAATTATCTACTGTAGAAAAATATGTAATATATAATTTACATAAATTTGCTACACAGCTTTTAAAGAGAAATAAATCGTGTAAATGCCTTGCTCGTAATGCTTCCTGGTATTATTGTGAACCCACTGGCTTATCGTAGGATTCCCAACTGTGAAATCATTTGCAAAAAAATTTCAATTAAATCTGAAGGTACTTGTAACTACCAAGTAAAAAGATATTCAATTAAAGGAATTGCATGCTTTAAGTGCAAAGATAAATTTAGTCAACGATCTAATAGGCTCTTCCTTATTGAAGTGAAAAGCCTTAAACAAACACACATAAAGTGTATTTTCACTTTCTCTATAAGATTAATTTTTCGCTCGGACGTAGTAATTAATCGCAGAAAATGAAATAGTTTCCACGATGTCGGAATATTAAGAAGTAAACGTATATAAATTAACGAATGTGTACTAACAAATTAAGTTAATGATTTCTAAATTTTATATCATATAATTATTTCGAAAATGTGAACGTGAAGAATTACATTTCACGTAAACAGTATTCACTACTAATATATAATATAATTTGTAATATTAAAAAATAATGTTGAACAGAAATTGATTGCTTAATTAATAAATTGAGGGGCGATTATTTTCTGAAAGGATATTTTTGAATATTAGAAATATTATTACTAAAGTAAAACTGTGAGTTAACTTGAATAATGACATAAAAATTGTTTACGTAAGAAAAGCAATAAAAATCAAGCTCTGCACAGTTTACAGTACGCATAAACTAAGAAAAACATCGTCATTAGAGTGAATCGATTCACTTTGAAATTCATGCTCTGAGGATTTTACTACTTCCAAGTCAGGAGGTTTTTGTAGGAATCGTGGAGGTTTCGGTCGATTGGTCCTTCATAGAACGTAACCTTTCACAGATTTAAATAGGTCGACTTTGGTCGGAGGCGCGCGCATTGATATACATTTGAAAAACCGCTGCTACAGATAAATCGCGCCGAGAGCGTCGGAAAATTTCCAAAGCCTCGATAAACGCTCACTTTCTTTGTCGAAACTCTCGTTGCGTTGTTATGATTCTTCGTAGAAAGTGCGTTTTTGCTCGGTACAATTTTTTGCCCGACATACGCTTTTTTACAGTTTCTCAACTATTTCAAAATAAAAGCACAGCCGCGAGGTACTGTAAGATTGAGGAGAAAATTTTTCCAATACCCTGCATAATTATAGGTAAAAATTTTTAGTTTCGAGCAACGCTTACTTCATTACTCGCCGTCTTACTTTAAGAAAGTTCTACGCGTTTTCTATCGAATAAAAAACATTAATTGTATCCCAATTATACGGAATACGAAATAATACGGATTTTCGCTACTTTAAGTTCAACTGTTACAGATTTACATAAATGCATAATGGACACAGTTAACATACCAGAAAGTAATTAAATGCTATTAAACGGCATTATAATACGATGTAACAATTTTAACTGCCAATTTGAATTAATCTTGAAACATAGCGGTGTAACGTTTAGCCCATTATTCTAAAATTGTATTTTTACACTTAAAATTACAATATGGGTATATAACAATATACGCAATTAGCATATTTCAGAGTTTAGTCTCCCAAGCGAATTTCACGAGCTACATATCCCGAGGTGAAAAAATGAAAAAATTCACAGCGAGCGTTGAGAAAAGCACCGAGCGCAATCTCCTCCAAAAATTAAACAATAATCACGTAACGACTCAAAATCTCATAAGTCAGTCAAAAAGACGGCCGACAATGCAATGTCGAAAGATATGTGTGTCGGCAGCTCGCACTCGCGCGACGCGCCGAGCGTTCTCCACGGCGCTGCTCTCCTAATTGGATTGAAACGCGCACAGCTCATCTTGACCAACGCGCCGGCGCGCGCTGAGGAAATAAAAGGAGACGCATTGCGAAAGCTCCTTCCTGCTGGCTGATCCGTCCGAGGGAAAAGAATTAGCGGTGCAACTGAGATGCGCGACCGCGGCGCTCAAGTCGAGCGGGCGGCGTACGCGCGGTAGCCTGGCGCACTCGTTCGGGATTCTCACCGGTGGGTTATCGAAAACCGTAGATCTTAAATCGGCCGTGCGAGCGAGCACTTTCTAAAAAGCCAGGCGTAATCGTTGCATTTTAGCCACTGTTTTGCAACCCGATGGCGCCGATCGCTTTATGCGCGCCGCCGTCTTCTCGTTAGGGACGTTTATTGCACTGCATCGACCCACTCTTTTTATTATGCCTATTCCATTGTTAAATATTAATATTACGATGTTAATATTCGATTTAACGTTGAAGAAATATTTTATTCATGTTAATTCTTCTTATTCCGAAATTTTAAGCAGCCAATTTAGTATATCCTGCTCGCGCGGCTCACGCGATGCGGACTAACCATCGCAACTGTATTTCGGGCGCGCTTGCGATACATACATCAAGCTTGATCGGTCTACTTGCTCCATGCCTTAATTGGTCCTACCTCTATACCGCCCAGTGCTTGTTGCGCGCCTTGGCTACACCTTCGCCAATTGAAGCCGGGCAACCGGCAGTAAAAAGTGCTTTGTAAGTTACGTTACGGTCTCGGACAACTGGCTCCTTCGTTGTCCTCTTCCTCCGAAGATATTCTGGTCAAATATGTCAAGTTCAACGGAAGGAGCAATTTTTTCAAAATTATTTTAAAATTGATTTAATTCTCGATGTAATTTATCGCGAGGAAGATTTTTTCCGATTGATTTTTAAGTTTTAACCATTAGCTTCCTGGACATTTTCAATAGATTACGTATTGTCCAATTAATTGATGTATTTAAGACAATTACTTAATAGGCGTACTTTTTTTCCACCGTTGAACTATGAGATAAATTTTCACTAATTTTCACTAATTTTCACTAATTATTACAAGTTATTTTGATATCAGCAATCAATTTAATTATTTAATTTTTTTAATTTCAACAGTTTTATATAATTAAAGAAAATTTAAGAAATTTTAGGAATGGAAGTTTAATGGTTTCTAGATTGTAATATAAAGACGCTGGTATCATTACGAACGGTTATGTAGTTAGTTACACAATGCTGTAGTTACATTTGCACATGAGTAAAAATTGCTTTGTTCTAATTTCTCTATGGTGTTACTTTTCAACAAAATAATCATTATTCTAAAATGATTTATACTAGAACCAAATTGTAATTTTTTCAAAAAGCATATCGTAATTCGCTAAAAAGTTAATAATTTAAAAACAGGTTACTGCGATATTAAATATAAAAATCTTTTTTTTTTCGAAAGCCACGCAATATATGACTGGCAAATATTATAAAGTTAAACAAAAAAGGAAAGTGCAGACATCGGAAAGGCGCAATTTCTCGCAGCTATTATCGAGAAAAACAAAGCATTCGCGCCTCCTTAAGTAGCCGGAGACATCGGAAACGCCGGAAAAAAATCGCAGAGGAAAGCGCCGGCGGTGATCGTAAAACATCCCGCTGACCCGATTTAGAACGCCCCTGCGTCGTTCTGTTCGAATCTCCGGATCGATTCCCAGTGGCCGATCGGACCGGTGAACCTTATAATTGCGCACTCGTGACCTTTTGCTTGGCTAATTCGTGATCCGCGTTGGAGAAATGCCCATATATCACTTGGTATTTTAGCGATCGGACCGATGGGCTGGGCCTTAATTAACCTTTTGCGAAGATAATTAGATGCTTTTTCTTACGTGAAGCTTGATTAAGAAATAGCAATTTGGAATTACAAATTGTACATACTATAATGCAGTCATTACAGTGTATCGAACGTTAGTGTAATATTTAATGTTATAATTAGTATTACTATTCATTAATAATAATAATAAAAATAAAACTCGAGAAATGCTAATGACAATGAAAAAGCAAACATGTAAAAGACAATTTTAGTTGAGAAATGATTTCATTGTTGATTTTGTTGTTAATAATATTTTTTATACAAAAGCACTTACAGAATAAGTATTAAATACATAAGATTTTCAATTAAACTAGTTTTAATCCAATAATTCTGTAAAAATAAAGCTATACGTTTTAAAAATCTGATGTTTTTAAAATTAATCAAAATATACTAAAAATATTTCTAATAAATTACTCTTGTGATATAAAGATGAAACCAAAGAGGTTTAACAGTAAATATAAGAGGGTATCTTACAGGCAGTCTTTCTAGAAACTTGACACCGTCACGTCTCTAATAACTGTTTATTTTTTCGTGAATTTCTCTTCATACCTACAACTGATATCAATGGAAGATCACTAATAATAGATAAATTTATGTTAATGGACCATTTAATTTAAATTTCGAAACCTAGTATAAGCCATCCACGTATTCTCTTATATCGATGTCTTTTTTTTTATATTACCATAAGTTTAATTTTACATCGTCAATATAGAAGATAAAATTATCTACCTTAAGTGTTATAAAATTATAAAGTAAAATTAATAAACAGTCAGTACCTATTCCGTTTTAAAACGAAATTGAAAAAAGTAAATTTGAAAATTTTATAAATGGACTGAAACAAATTATATTTGGTATACATTTTATAATGGTTTGTTAATATTAAGATTTATAATTTTTCACAAAAAGGATCGATGTCTAAAGCATATAAATACTGAATAATTTTTCTATTACTAACGATTAGCAACGCTAAATGCCAATCATCGCCCACAACTGTATATTGAATATTAAATCGCCAGTAAACCTCAAAACTTTCTCTACAACATTAATATTAAGAAAATTTGCACATGTGAGATATCAATTTTTTAAAGTTTTATTTATTAGGTAGTACGCCCGAAGCGCTTCCTTCCTTTAAAATATTTCACTTAGTTTATTCTTCATTATTCTTTCAATTTGTTATTATAAATCATGATTAAAACGTAATATTCGTTCAGTTTACATAACCCATACAATGACTGGAAAAGTATTTACGAGAAAAACGGAAAACTATAGTCATTTCGTTATACATTTATGTAATGTAATTCACAAAGTTATAATGGGAAATTAAATTTTATAACGAGTGACTTTAATTTGATAATAACATGTTAAATTTTGATTATCGATTAAATTGAATAAGAAAAAAACATTGAGGTATCTTGCACTGAGAACAAATTCTAGTAAAAATTACAATACTATATAGGAAAGTGGCCACAGATTGATTATAAGTTACCTTTTCCTCTCTAGTAAAATTTATTATAATTATCGAAAATTTGACTAGAGAGGATGGTAATTTTTCAACTAAAAATCAGTCTGGGATATTTTGCTATTGTAATTTTTACTAGAATTTTTTCACAGTGTTGAAGTGGAACAAACGTTATACCAGAGTAGTCCCCGTCTTGTCGTGAAAACACATGTTACGCATCTCTATAACATTTCTAATAAATTATTGAACTGGCAAACTGATCACACATTGTACGCGGAGAAAGTCCATGCTAAGATCCGCAATTAATACCCATATTACTTCATTCACATTCCAGCAATGCAAATGTTACCTCTTCAAGGTAATATAGGCGCATACGTGACAAGATGACGTCAGTGATATAAATGGTATTAAAAACTGCAGAATTTTTTTATTTAAATTGAAGAAATTCCGATTTAGGTCCGTATAATGATTCACTTATAAATAAATCGACGCCTGATGAAGGTCGAATCTATTGCTAATTTTGAAATTCTTAAACGCCACGCGATACACCGGGAGTGAAGTCATTATGACGCTTTCCTACAGAAATAGATATCCGGCCATCTTCTCCTTCCTGAAAATCATTGGATTATACTTAAGCTTCAGCCAAGTCGCAAGCAATGACGCTGAGCCGGCGAGACGCGTTACACGACGACGCGGTGGCCGCCTTGCCCGGCGATTAGTCAAGTGGCAAAACAGGAAAGTAAGAGAAAACGAGGCTTTTGTGTCACCGAGAGCCGCGTAATAACTCGCCGCTCTTTTCCCGCGGCGTCGGAGGAAAGGAGCCCCCGGCCCCGCGGCAGGAAGCCAGGCGACGACCGCTCCTCCGCTGGCGGCGCGCGTAACGCCGGAATCTGCGAGACGCGACAAAAAGCTGCGGCTCTGCGAGGAGATTCGTACGGAGAAACGCGGATGTGCCCGGGGAAGCGGGCAGCACCCGGTAAACGCTTACTGTTCTAACATAGCCTCGGGCTTTCTATCTTTTCCGGATTCAATTTACTGTGACTTGAATTGTCTCTTCCAGAGACTGCTGCACGTTTAATTGGGATGCTAAATGTAATTGAATTACTGAATTTTCCTTATATAGAGTCTAGAAATATTAATGCGAATTTAAGGAGATAGAAAGAGCAAAGCGTGAAGATGCGGTGCAAACAAAAAATTTAAGTTAACATTACTTAAACTAGATGGCAATACTTGTTTAATTGACAATCAGCATGCATTATTTACAGTTAGTTAATTTTTTATTTTTCAACTACGAAAGTCGAAGTGTATATCAAGCTTTGGTATCAAATTATTAGGCAATGGTCAATAATATAGTTTTTCGTTAAAAAAAACTATTATTTTTAAATAAATAATAGAAAAGTCTTCAAAATATACAGCAAGTGTCTCATTATATTGACTAATCAACGCACGTTAACGTTATTTCGTAAAATTCTGTCAGTGACTGCCTACACACTTTCTAGCATTGAGATTAAATTTAGATATAAATCAACGTTCAAGTATGAAAAACACAAAAGAAAAGTTTCCGATGACTGAAAAGGTTTTCGTAGCCAAATTTGCATGAAAGAAAATATTGCCCAATTGAAAAAGATCGAAATATTTACACAAAGATCGATAAAGTATCAACAATAAAGGTGTGCACCCAGCTTAAATTCATAAAATAAAGTTATATTCATCGTAAAAGCCGATGTAAGTGCAAGATCGGCGCTTGGCTGGCGAAAAGTGGAGGCAGCAAAGGACATCTCCGCGGGGACTGAAGGCAGGTATGAATTACACGTTGAGTACATTTGCCAAAAAGGAACGAGACTCGGGTTATTTATAGTCCGGGTAAAAATTGCCCGGAGCCTCGGAGCGTGTAAAAAAGCGGCGCGTCGGAGCGCGGGCATTTCCGACGTGTAGGTTTTTCGAAGGACGCGCGAACGCCGACCGCGCGCTCACCAGGCGTACCGGTAATTACAACGAGAGCGGCGCGATCGACTTTGTTTTTAGGCCGGGAGGACGGGCTCTGCAATTATTCCGACGTGTGACTTCGACCTTGCGTCGTAAATGGCCGGTGCCCGCTCGAAGAAACTCGCCTAGTCGGAAAAATTCGACGCCGCGGCGTTTTTACTGATTAATGCAGGCTCGCCGCCGCGGACGCTGAAAAATCCTCGCTGCAAGTGGACGCGACTAACGTGGGCGAGCGGAATGAAGTTTCGCCTTAATGATAAATCCGCGACAGACAGACGGCCGGCGGTTTATGGCGCGCGGAAAACACTTTTAGAATGTAATATTCGCCGGGCCCGAGATCGACCTTTATTTTAATCCTTTTGCCAGCGCAAACTACCGGTAATTGCCCTACTCGAATTTATTTTAATATAAAATCGCGTCGTTGAGTTTTTTTTTTTTGCGGCGGCGGCGACCTGAATTACTCATTCACTGCTCTTTTTGTCGCTCTTTAGCGAAGGATCGTTTCACTTCATAAAGGATATACACGTTCCTATATATATGAAAATACAACAATGGAAAGGCGTAATAGATATTTAGAGAATTAAAAACTCAAACTAGTCAACGAAATAATTAGAATTCAGATCAACAGGGTACGAGTACAGAACAAAGAAGTGCTTTAGTGTCAAAGATAATCGCGAGAAAAAACCCCTATACAAATTTCCGACAAGAAAAGTTCGCACAATAGCACGTCAATAAAGCAGACGCGTGCGCACAAAAACGCGCTCATTAATAATGGGCCACACCACAATTGCCGTTCGAACAAGAAACGAGACTCGCTCGAGGCGAAACGAGCTAACGCGTGGGTACTTCGCTCTCGTTGCCTTTTTCGTATCGATTCCAGTAAAAAAAAGGAAGCAATTCATAGATCCGCCGGGAAGAACCGTCATACGATTATTCCTTTTGGAGCCGTCGCGGCTCTGTTACACGCGCTCGGGAGGGGGGAACCAGGCGGAAAGGAGAGGAAAGAAGCGGATCGATACCGTTAAAATCGAAAAAGAGGGCCCCGCACAGTGCCGAGGAGGAAAAAAGTGGCGTCCAAAGGCGTCGGATCATTACGGACGGTCGCTCGGCTCTTTCGCGTTGCGTAAGAGCCCAAGGGGGCCTCCTCGCAGCTCAATCGAAAGTTTTCCGCGCCGCAGACACGTGAAAATCCGTCGCCCGCTCGCGCTCTCCAAAAATACCCGACGACTTTTTTTCCTCCGCCTACTCGCCTTTCTTCTGTTTTTGTACGGATCTGCGGTGTAATATTGCTCTGTAACTCAATATGACCGACACTCCGAGTAATCGCTGCATTGAGTAACTTTTTCAAGTGACATGCATTAGAGAATGCTACTTGGGAGCCAACAACGTAAGGTGTCTTGTTATACTACATTTAAAGTCATTAGACAACGTTTAGATTATCTTTCCTATCTCTTTTTTAGAAAAGTTTAATGCCGAACAATAAAATAAAAGTGTTTTACGATCGATAATAAAATACATGTTTTTTAAATTCTGATGACGTAATATATTTCACACTTTTACTGACTGAATATCTCTTTAGTTTATAAGAAGAAAATGAATAGTAAAGTAGATGCTCGTCAATCAGTAATAAACTTAAGTTGTAAACAAACTTTTTTATATTTTCAATTAAACATAAATTAATTACTTTATTAACCTTCATCCGAACATTTATTCAGACGTTCAAAATGATATATCATGTAATTTATGCATAAACGTCGAGCTTAAACTAGGAGGCGGTAAACAACTAAAAAATGAAGAAAGAAAGGTCGTGAACCGCAGGGTCTTAGCGATTTGCTTACTCTTCCTAAATTCAAAAAGTCAAAGACCTCTATGTGAATGATTAATCTTAACAATGTCTCCTGTGCGCCCACACTTCCTTTTGTTTCGAGGTTTCTCTTAAATTCATATTTTAAAGCGTAGTGAAAAATACATATGCGATTAAACAATATTAATTTATTATTTAAAAATCTTCTTGCGCCATTAATGATTAAAACAATCATTACTAATTTCAATTAAAAAGGAATTTTTTATGTTTTATATACTCCAACAGGAGGTCTGCCAATTGAGAAAAAAATAAATAACGAGCCTGTTTAAGGCGTTTCAATTTAGTCATTGAACGCATTGAAAGCACATTCAACTAAATCGTAAAGCGATCGCTTGATCAAATGCTCAGTGACTTTGAGACGAACTTTCCTCGGCAAGCCGATGCTAAATTACAGAGGATTCAGTCGTTGCCGCCGGCGGCTGCGCGGCTACCTCGAGATTTACGGATCCGAAGTGACGTGCCTTTTTCTGCGTGTTCCCCGTTGTCAAGTCGGATTGGGCCTAATTGCCAATGAAGCGGCCACTGTACTTGCGGTCAATCGCCGTCGCCTTAATACGATGCGCCTTCGCTCACGGCGCGATGCTTTCTTACCCGAGACTCTTTTTGCCCGTCGTTCCTCCGATTAGCACTGCCGCCGCCACCAAATTGGATTTTAGGAGGCAATGATTATCTAGAAAGTGGAAAATTCTCCGAAGACAGCGTGCAATAATCCGATGCCACGCGGCTTCCCTTTTAAGTAACCGAGCCACGCTCCACACTCGTTGTCGGTCGGTCGATGAGATGAAAATGTATGTTTTTAGTCGTCGTCGAATTGACGTGATCGAAAGTAATTATTTCGTTAGTCTTGCTTTACTTGTGCGCGGGGAAAAAAGCCAAAGGAAATTACATATTTCGACGATCTCCTGCGATCTTACCAATTAAGTAGGGATTTCCAATTTCGAGCTAACAGCTTATAAATAATGTTAGAAATTTTTATTGCTTTTCAAAGTTTAACGGTTCATAGTTTTTTTGCGCTTGCACACTAATAACACACTTTGTAAGTTTGTACCTGTTATATATACGTTCTCCTCTAAATCTGAGAGGCTAAATGCGCAACAGGAATGTTCGCTAACTGTATCCACGACTAAAAATGCTATCCTCCCGAAAGAAAACTGTATAAGTTTCTCCAAATCCCAAATAAGCAGATGAAAAATTCCATACTGCAAGGAGAAGAGGCAAGTTCTACGTAAAAGGTAAAAAGAGCGAAAGCCACAAGGCGGGGAAAGGAAGCCCGGTTCATCGGCGGAAAAGCCGGGAAAAGTCTCAGGAGATCCGACCGTCATCTTCTTCCGAGCGCGCGCGGGTGTCGTATGAGCCCGCGCGTATAAGGTTTGGTGCCTACGTACAGCCGACATCGACCGCGGGTGAGAACGCGACGGCTGCACGTAGCCGCAGAATCCCGTTCGCCTCCGCGGTGCGACATCTGCCGCTCCGGCCGTATCGCCCGCTTCTTCTTTTTCTAACTCGCAGTGTGTGTGAAAGTCGCTCGGGGCAACGCCTATCGCTCTGATAAACCCGATC
>JAXIUT010000021.1:10874985-10953746 GCA_035586675.1 Eurytoma californica | reverse complement strand
TAATCCGTAACGAGTCGTGACTAAGCCGCATGCTAATAAGCGGTGCGCCCCTCGGTGCGGCCCGCTCGGGGCGGTATCGCCGCGGCATCATTAGCGCGGAAACGTACGGCCCGCGGCGAAGAATCGCCGGGCCGTTTACTGCCTCGCACTCGGGCCCCTACGGCACGGAGGTTGCGCGCCGGCGCCGCCGCGGTTCTACTCGCACGCTTTTGAGAGTTGCCGGTCAACGGATTCCAGCGCTAGGCGGCCTTGGCACCTGACAAGGCCCAATGAACACAATCGGCCAGGCACGCGGATGCCTGATCTTTTATGCGGACGCGCGCGGGTTCGTGCCTTCGTGACTCGCCGCGTCGCGCGTCGAGAGCTCGCAGCCATGATTTTTCTTCGGGCGAGACTTGATTTTAATGAGCTGAAAAAATTTCGGACGCAGCGAGTTTGGCGAGGTAATGATTGATGAAACGTTTTTTTTGTTCGGGATATTTCTACTCGTTACTTCTTATTCGATCGATTAATTTTTATTATTGGAACGCGCTAATTCAATTTTCATGTTTAGCGATCGAGTTGAATACTTAGGGATTGATAACACAGAAGCGTTATCTAGCACTTAATAGCAATATGCAATTGCATTTTTTATAATTTCATTCATTATTACACTTAATTACAAAATGTGTATGGAGTTTCTACATTTTCTACATAGAAAGTTTTCTTAACCGTCAGCTGCTAAGATTTATTTTATGTCAAAACAAGTAGATTTT
This sequence comes from Eurytoma californica, assembly GCA_035586675.1. NCBI lineage: Eukaryota > Metazoa > Arthropoda > Insecta > Hymenoptera > Eurytomidae > Eurytoma > Eurytoma californica. The sequence continues at coordinate 10,952,991 of JAXIUT010000021.1, read as the reverse complement.
CTTTTAGGCTTATCTTTTATCTTGTATTTACGCTTACTTCTAATCTGATATGTTAAAGAAAAGAACAAATACAAAGTTTTAGTATATAAATCATGATTTTTGACATTTAATATAACTACGAAGATAAACAATTGGTTCTATAAGAAAGATTTTAATTATATTTAATAAATTAAAAAATATTTTTTATAGTTATTTTCATGATTAATAATCAATGAAAAACTGTAAGTAAAAAATATATAAGAAAAGGCCTATGCGAATGTAAAGTAGATTTCACTCGGTAATGGTACGGTGAGGAATGCGTGAACCTTGGCGCTGGTTGGACAGCATTGACTCTAGGTGATTTCAATTCAAAGCAGACATCCCGCTCTCCCGCGCGATATATCCTTGCCGCGTTCGCTCGCGACCGAGTGTCTCGTCAGTCTCTTTATAGAGCGGCGATGAATCAAATCGCTAGAGTTCTCTCGGCTCGATTTCGATCGCGCAAGAAACTCGGCGAATTTTTGTAGCAGGCACCCACGGCTGTCACGATTTCCCGTCGAGACCCTTGGGAGTAGCGCGCGACGAGAATAAAAAGGATTTACGGATGACAGAGTCATTGGGAATTACTCATGTGGACGGCCGATGGGTCTCGATGGCTTTTTCTCATTCGTCCGACATACGCCTAATAGGATCGTGAAATTGACGAATAGTTGCCGTGCAAATTTGAATTGTAAATCCTCCGCTTGACGCCTATTCTGCAGCGCGTGTTGAAATGATGAACAACTAAATATGGGTTATCGACATTTTTTATTAGAAATACGGTATTAGACCTTCTTGGAAACGGCTCGAAAAAATGCAATGTTACATCTTATTCCGAACAATAAAAAGTAGTACGATAGACGATTTGAACCGTTTCTGGACCTACTTTTTCCTTGCAATTTATATATTCTAACTGTAGTTTTTATACGGCTTCCGAAGCATTAAAATTGTATTACGTTTAAACGTTATTATGATGCTATTGTACAATTGTTAGAAATTATATTTTTTTTTAAGTTAGATTATTTAAAGATCTCACCTCTGAATTCCACAGTGAACCTTTGAAGTTGCAATACCAAAAAAGTAACATGATGAAAATAAAGTACACAATTATCATCGTCTGACACACTTTTGAACATTCGGGAACAACGTGAACGTACAATTAAATACGGGCAATAAATGCTCCGAATTGCACTGGTATTTTAATTTACACATCCGGCATCGACCACCGCTGCGCGTAGACTGATAGCTCAAATAAGAAAAAGTAGAAAGGAAGAAGTGCATAATGAGCGATTACAGTTCGATGTGAAATTAATTAGTTGATGCGTAAAATAACAAACTAAGAAGGAAACAATTTTATTTGTCATGATAAATACAACAAAATATGAAAAGTAACTGAATTTATAAATCTTTTTTTTAAATTAAACAAATTAAAAAAATTAATTGAAATTCCAATCTGTAAGATCTACTACTAAAGCGAAGATAATATCAATGGAATATATTTTGAATCATTATATAATGGCCCGCTGGAACTTCTAAAGAATGAAAGCACCCAATCTTGACAAGATCTCTACAAAAAATAGAATCCTTCCTAATAGACAAAGTACAAACCTCTTTCATATCGAAATTCAAGAACAAATGCAATAAGGACTTCGCGGAAAATCAAGAGCTACGAGCAAACCTAATAACACTGCAGCGATCTGGATTCTAAGAGGAAGAAGAGGAAGAAGGAGGTCACAGTAGACCGATCGGAGCTCAGCAAGCGACGCTGGAGCGCGTAATTCGCGACGCAAAGTATCGGGTACAGTCGGCACTCGCGCGCGCGCACGCACGGCTACTCACTACGAAACGCGGTTTCTCACGGGCACCAAGTCCTGCGATAACCTGCCCCTGCTCGGCGCGCGCGCAAAGCGCTAAGTATTACAAACATTAATTTTGCACACGCGCCAGCGAGCCGCGAGTGCCAACCGGTGCCGGTCGTCGATGTCGACGACTGCGCGACCCGATTCGCGACACGCATCCTCGAGCGCGAATCGCTTTTGGCTCGTATCTCGCATCTTTGCCCCTTTTTCCTCTTCTCTTTTTTCCTTCGTAAAGCAAACATCGGCCAAATTGATGTTTGACATGCGCGAGCTAACGTTCGACGGCACTGTGGAGCTATTTCACGTAAATCGTATTATGAGTTATGAAAGCGATTTTGGGAGGAATGGGGAACCGTTGGAAATCACGAGAATTTTTTTTCGTCAACGTGAAAAATTGGAGTTTTGAGGTACGAGGTCACGGCTGCAGCCCAGTATTGGTGAGCTTAGAGGCGTTTCAGCAATAGCTGGATACGTGATTGATGCGAGAAATCGGGATCAGAAAGATCTATTTTCGAATTGGATTAGCCTCAAGCACGCAACTTGGTTGACTACTGTACGAATTTCTTTAAAACATAAAAGATTATGTTTCAATTAAAATGTATTATAAGTTTCAAAATAAATGTACTATTTTGTGGAAAGTAACATAATATCAATTTACTATTGGTGATATTTTAAGAACTATCATTGAACAAATAGAATAATCTGGATACCTTGAAACAACAAAGTATTTCCAAATATTGCTGACCATGACTGTCTAAAAAGTACGTCAATTCAGAGATTATCAGATTAGAAAAACCAACAACCATAATTTATCTATTTGAACTATAGTGATAAATGATTACTCTTGTTATCGTTCAACGCACACTTTCAATCGTTCATTTGAACTCGAAATACTCCCGATTTCTCCTCGCCATCCTCGAATAGCAAGAATAACCGGCCTGATAATTCAATTTCAGAGGCACTTTTCCCGCGCTCAATTAAAGGTCAGCAAGTAATGACCTAATCAGGTGTCAGGGGGCGGCGCCCAGGGCAGCGGCTGTTCCAATTATAACTGTATCCTGTACGCTGACGGGCGCACCTACACGTCCCGCGGAAAAAATTCCGGTGGAAAAAGGAGCCTAGAAGAAGCCAATCTCATGCTCAATCAAGAATTAGTGACGTTGCAACTGTGCGCGAGCACCTCCGTTTCGTTGCCGAACATTGAAGACGCTCAATCGCATCGCTTTTCAAGAGCGCGCGCATTGCGCAACCACCCCGGGCCCTCCCGTCTGCCCTTGGCGTTTTCTGCCGACCGATCCGTTTCGCGCTATAGCGCCAGGTGTCTCAAGGACGTGCCGGGAGTGCGTATTTCGAGCTGCCCTTTCCATTTTTCCATTTCGCCGCGTTCAGATATTTTAGAAGGCATTTATTAGCCGCAAATTGTTCTTTCTTCGGTCATATGTTCGTTTAGTGCGTATAGTGCAGATTGTGGCAACTTTTTCAGGGGAAATAAGTCTGCGGAATTTATATAAAGTGCAAATGATACCATCCATGACAAAATTTTAGTGTTAAAATGTTAGTATGGTATAAGCTTTATTAAATTAAATTGAAAAGCTAGTCAGGAAGTCTTCGAATAATCGCTTACATTAATAATTATTCCATAAAAGTAAAAAAGGTTTTAAATCAATTTAAACTGGACTGGAAGTTAATTGAATAAACATGCGTTCGATACAGTTCGCAGCGTTTAAAACTACTGGCGAGTTATAAAAAACCATTTGTAGTTCGACGAACTTCGGTAAAAAAGACTTTAAAGGCGCTCGCCGACGGTAAATCCACGTTAAACATTCACCCGGCTTTCCAGACTAACCGCATTACAAGCGCCGCTTAAGAGGCACTCGTGTAAGCGTTAAATAATATATAAAAAGTTTCTCTTTCTCGCGTACAATAAAAGCGCTGTCACTTTTAATGAAGGAACTTTCTTCCCTCGTGCAACAATAAATTCGAGCCGAAGCTCGTTTACTCGGCCGCGCTTGTCGCGCGAATCTTTTCCTGCACCATAGGGGATTCGCGCGTTCGCACGAGGTATTTCCCCGTGCCGCGAGTCATCATCATCAGCGCGCTGTGTAACATCGACGTAACGAACGCTTCGAGCGCCTACTTATGCACCGGACTGAAAATCCAGGCAGCGCCTTAATTACTTCCTCCGCGCTAAAGACGCCGAAGCGCGCGATGGGGAAAGATCGGGAGTATAGTTCGCGCGACTCGATCACTCGACTTTGAACAATCGTTTGGCCGCCATTCCTCAACGACTTATCGAGGAAATTATCGCTTTCTCAAAGGATTCGCGCAATTGTTCCTTTTTCTTTTAATAAAGTTGTAAAATTGGAGTTGCTCATATTGTTCGATAGTACCCGCGGCCGAGCAAAACATGTTTTTTTATTCGAGGAATGCTATATTCTTTTGTGAAATGTAGAGTGTTTCCACAATGGATTTAGTTGTTATCAAGATAACCTTCGGTGCAAAATAGATTTTTCTAACTGATACTAGCAATGCTCATAGAAGCAGGCGTAAACATAGACGCAATAAACATTTTCCACATCCTTTTTCGAACAATAAGCAATTTCGAATAAAAGAACAATATAAGAAAAAATGTATTGCGCACAATTCTTCTTCGACGAAAGTTTTATTTGCGAAAAAGATCGGCCAGAAGGCCTGTCAAATGTGAAAGTGCGAGCAAAATAAATTCTTGAGGAACAGCTGTTCTCGATGGCAGCAGCTGCGGCTCAGCGCTGGGAAGATCCTACGAGGGTGCTACAAAATTCACGAAACCTTGATATCGAAACATAATACGCACATTAAAGGGACGAGCCGGTTTGAATTTTAACACTAGTAGTCCGGTAAAAAGGAAATGGAGAACCCTTTGAAAAATAAAAATACACTACCAAGCGTCAATTTAAAGGTTTACGAACTGCCGAGCAAAAAATGCGTCCGATAAAATCTCATTCGCTTTTTGAAAAGTGAAAAATGAAAAGGCGGCGATCGTTTTATAAATTACCTTCCTATTTCCGTTGGCGAGACTGCGGTACATTAGCAAAGACAAAGAAACGCGTGTCAAGTCGAGCAAGGCGAGGTCTCGGCTGAAAAATTCAACGAAGTGAAATAATATATCACGGCGATCGGCATTGTCATAAGTGGTCCGCGAGTCGAAAAATTTCACCGATGGCTACATTCGGCTCGACCGATCGCTTATTTTTATGGGAATCGAGGACACCCGCCGCCCGGAATACCAACGCCGCCGTAAAGCATGCGCGAGTCCTGCTTTTCGCGCGTAAATGCTCGAAAACGCGTGTACCATTAAGATTCTTGTCTTTGCTCTGCTTTAACAATCGGAATTCCATTGTCATGAATTTTTAAAAATAATATAACAAACTAAAATACTAAAATGTGTATGTAAAAAATTACTTTTAAGCAATATGAATAAAAAAAAGAACAAATTAATACAAAGTTTAATGTTACAACTAATATATATGTATGTAAAATTGTATAAAGCGGAAATTAAAAAATACGATGAACAGTTTAACGATGTTGCTGCATTCATTGAGAATTCAACTTATTATACTGAGCCTCCGTATCCCCCACCGTTGATTTGTAGAGCGTAGAAAAGTGCACGGTTTTATCCGCGGTCAAGCTACAGAGCCGGAGTTCTGCCGAGTGGTTATTTAGTTATAATAGAAGGCTTATCAAATTTTTGTATCAACACGCCGCATAGTTTATGAATGCGCATATAAGCCCCGTGAAATTTTCCTAACGTTTCGTTCACTTCCAACAATCTTCGTATGAATATTTTTCAGTTGAAATTAAACACCAAGTAGAATATACCAATGATAAAATCGTTTCATTAAGAAATCAGAATTTAAAGTGCGTATTAATTAAAAATTCAAGTTTTCACAATAAAATTAGAGCGACTACTTTTTTTAAACAAAATCTTGTAGTGATTTGAGATAATAGAGTAACGACAAGTTTACAGATTTCACTTTGTAGGACAATTTAAAATTTTATAAGATTATATTATAAAAGAAGACAAATGTCTATCAGTTTTTATATTATTTGAAAATTAAATTTGCAGGACAATACAAAGTACAAAGTACACTTACAAGTAATTTATTAGTTGAAGTAACTGTAGAACAATTATCTTAGAAACCGAAAAATAATTCTGTTTTTAAGTAACAAATATTTCCTTGGGACAAATCTAGATTACTTGACAAAATTCACTCCACCACAATAATCTGAACAAATTTGGTCTGTTTTATACCGTCCATTGATTTTGTTCACCATTAACCTAAAACTGTATCGATTTGGAATACCCTCAAAGTCAACTAGTTTTTAAAATCTGCTACCGTTCAAGTGAGACATGCAAATTGAACACAAGACAGTCGCAAAACCGACCATCATAGTTGGGTGAACGAGGAAGGGTGTTTCTCCCCACTGGCTTCTTAATCCAATTATCACGACGGTGGCAGTGGCAGCTCTGAGGTTGCAGTCTCGTCCGAGGCCGTTCAACCTAGTTGTCGCGCATGAGCCGAATATGACGTCTGCGCATTCTTTTCGGGCGGCCACACGAACGAGAAGCCCTCTTTTACTCCGAGCTTTCAAATCACTTCCCCGTATTTCTCTATCGGCAGCGGCCACTTAATTGAGGCCTTTAAGCGTTCGCGCCGCCGCGTCCCTCCAGTGGCTAACGAATTCATTGGCGCATACCGAAAACTCGTTCTTTTTTAACCGAGTACCCGGGAGTTATGCTTTTTTCTTGGAAATCGAGTTTTTACCGCTTTACTGTTACGCCCATGCGCGAGGATGGATCGGACTCACGGGCAAACGGTCGCTTAGTGAAAGTTACGATCTCTTTGAGCGCAGGAGAGTAATTGCTCCGGCTGTCGCCGCTCCTCTTGCCGAGCTTCTTTCTTAAAAAGTAACAGCAGTGTACCTTTATTCCTTCAAATTTACTCGCTTTAGTAATTGCGTTATAGTTTATGTTTTAGAGTACCTAAACAGTTTTATTCTATTGTACTTTATCTTCGTGAATTTTATTATAATATATATCATTTTAGAATTTTAAAAATAAAAAAGGCAATTCACGTTTAAAATTGTTCAAGTGTTGAAAGCCGCAGTCAGAGGGAAAGTTATAACAAATGCAGTTAAAATGTTCACACAAGACAATGGGAAAGTACTTGAACACATCAAGAACCCTGACCACTTAACCAACTTCAAGCTTGTACGTGCACTTTCTCAGGCTTTTTCTGTAAATCTTGAACGTACATTTTCAACAGCATTGTAAAAGAATTAAATTACCTATTTTTCAACTCTTGTTATGTGTTGACGATCAAGTGTGAATATAACATACATAAGTTCAAGGATGCAGTTGCAATGTCAATGTACTCATATCCGGTCTTAAAGTTTACTTCATTTTAAAATATTATCATTGATTCCGAGAACTTTTTCTGGCATATGAATATTTTCTGCGATCATGCACATTTTAATAAATATAATATTAGAAACTTACAATATTTCTAGATAAATGCTTTAAAATTTTATGAACTTTCTAGCTATTTCATTATTTTCTTTTAAGAACAGTGAAATCGAAAAGAACATTAGAAAAATGGAAACTTCGTGTTAAATATTGAAGATATTAGACATATGTTTAATAAATCTCGCTAGCAATCACTTAGCGCATCAATAAAACATACGCAAGTACTTCGCATATCTGAGCCTTGTAGATATAAATATAGTCGTGCCCATTCTACCCATGGTAGCCATCGAGGCCAGAATGGTCAAATCTGGACGATCGTTCACGTCTATAACATATCCGTCCCTTTTAAAATCGGTAGCAGCAGCCGGTAGTCCTCTTCCGCTACGCGACAGGGTACTGCTTCGGGCCTTCGGGCCAAGCAGCAGCGGCAGCTGCGCACATGCCGCATACGTGCCGAGATCGCTAAACACGCGCGGTATTCATCGGATTTGCTCGATCACGCGGTCCTCGACCCGTGCATTCAGTACGTATACGCGCCGGATTCTATTCTCGCTTGCTTAGGGTAATTTTTGCCGCGGGCTTTCGCCGGACGCCGGGGTCGATATCTCGATTGCCGGCGATGGGAAATTGGCCGATGTTAAATTTAGCTACATGGCTGCTTTTCGAGTGGCTGGTGCGCTTGGGTGAAGGGACACGGGAGAGGTCCGAGTGGACGATGGAAATTACGGCGAAACGCCGAAATGACATTCTAATGGCGAGTAGCGAGGAGTTGCGCAACGATTGTTTTTGCACCGAGCACTTGCCGTTTTTCTCGCTTCTTCGCTTTTACACCCGATGCTGTAATTAGATTCATGAGTACTCGTTTCATAACGCGAATGCTATTTTCATCGTAGCCGCGCGTTCGCTTGGAAATTCATACTCCACCGATGATCGATGCCTGCACACTCGTTCCTGGAATGCGCAACAACGTTAAATCGGAATATTAATTTCCTCTAGCCGAGGCGAATTTGACAACGGAATTTTTTTCATCACCTCAGCGTTGCACCAGCGACGATTGCACTTCGCGGATGCACACCTAGTTAGAACTCTCGTATCTTTTCATCGAGGTAATTGCACAAAACGAAAATATTTCTAAAATCCCCATTTGTAACCCACGTGCCGACCAAAGTTTCACCTGCAATCAGTCATCTTCACAATTGTAAAGCAATAATAACACCGATGTGCGCGACCAATGACAATGGCGCAATAATTTCAACCGGAGCACCTCGTTCGGTAGGTGGAAAACAAAACCCGACAAAAAAAAAATAACGAGCGGATCCGCGAACGCTTGGGAAGAGGGGAAAAAAGCGAAGCACGCCGCCGGAGTAATTACATAATTCACGAGGCGGCGAAAATACGCGCGCACATCGACAATGGGTCTCCGCGTGAGCCTCCGCGGGGTGAGCTTTAGCGAAGCGTGGCGCCACGCATCCGTTTCCGGCAGGATGCGCCGCGCACATAACGCGGACTCGGCTTCGCCCCTTCGACCTTTTCTTGCCCGGCCGCGGAGGTGGGGGAGGCCGCCGTCACAGAGGCACGAACAATCGCGGCCGAGACGGGCGCGCCATCGCGACAGTTCGCGCGAAACCGATCGATCCCATGGCGGCCCGGCCTATCCCAGATAATCGCTGCCAAAGGCGCGCGCGCAACGGCTGCGCTTGCATCAGGGAGGGAGACCCAAATGCCCCGCATCCGTTCTGGATAATTGCTCGGCCGCGAGCGTTTAAAGAGTGCCGATTTTTTTCAATGGGCTTCACAAAAGCCGCTGATCGATCGTGCCCTAAGTCACTTTTTAAACTAACCTTTTGTTTGCAATCACTGATTATATAAATGCGGCTGTCCTGATTGGCTGTTAGCTTATCGACGGACGTTCAATTGTAAATGCATGTACATTTGGTACGCGTATTTTAATAGCAATTCAGAATAACATACAAAATCAATTAAAATGGAAATTATTATGTGTAGAATGGATATAGATTTTTAATTATGTCTGCGTATATGCAATTTATAAGGCAATGACTCGCTAGTTAGAAAAAAATTCATGTATCATATTCAAAATTAGAAAGCTATATAAACCTTTAGAAATCGAACTTAAGCTTATTAGAGTACGTTTAATCCCCTGAATGATAAGTCTACAATCATAATTTCATTTTTATAAAGTACGTCCTCATTATCCGATATCGCTGTAAAAAGAAATAAATTTTTTTTCGCGCTTTAAATTGCGCAAAAGGATTGAAAAAATTCAAGTCGTCCTTGTTAAAAATCTCCCACATCTATTTTTTCCGCCTTCTCAACTATAAAGATTAACTGTTACGTAAATCCACAGAATAGTTGCAATTACACCCGCAAAACCCGAAAGAAAAATTCCCAGTGCGCGAACAATCAAATGTTATTTCGAACACGACACTCGCAGCTCCGCTTTATCACACCAGACACCGGTAGCATATACTCGCGCGGACGCTGACGCACACCGAGCCATCTCACCCATCTCTCGGTGGATTACGTAAGCGCACGAGGAAGTCGTTCGACTGCGCTTGCGACACCGAGCCGCCGCCGCGACAGGACAAAAGAGGTAAAAAAAGCCCCGGGCTATGGTCGGGAGACGAGGAAAGAGATCGATAATCACGGGATATCTCGTGTCTGGCGCGCGCGGACCTCGGAAATCCGACGCTCGCGACTGGGCTTCTGGGTTATACGGTTACCGCGACGACGCGACGAACTCCCCCTGTCTATCGCCCGCGATCGAAACGCGAGTCGATTTGAAGCCGCTCGTCGAAGCTCTCCTACCGCTTTTTTCTCTTTCTTTCAGCGGAGGTGCTGGGGTGGCGCGCATGTGTGTCAGCTCGGCCGAAAAAGGGGCTCGGGAATCGCTTGCGCAATCGATTCCGCGCGATCCGGATTTTGCGTGACTGCCATCGATTGTAAACCGCGGCGTTAGAGCAGGATTCCTTTTGCGGAGCGAGCGAAAAGTCTCATGGGAATTTTGGAGGAGATGCACGCGCGAGGAGAAAGTCGTTTCGTTACTCGGTCTGCTTTGATGTATGTTTGAGAAAATTAAGCTGATTTAATGGTTCGACGACTTCTATTTACTTTCAGATATGTTCTTCAGACTTGCCGTGCAAATAGTTGTTTATTCATGCAAAACAAAATGTGATAATAAATTGTTGATAAAATGAATTTAATCTGAATTTTTCCTCAACATGTTAGAAGACCTCACACTTTGTTAGTTAATTACCCAAATACTACGCGTGTTTTCGTGGTCTAGCCTTTCATTGGCAATAATTCTTATCAATGTATATGCGATTCTAGCGTACATTTGAGTCATGAATTTAACCTGCGTCATTGCTGAAGCATTGAAAGTGCAGGTTATCGAGTTTGCAGTATGACTCAAATAACATTGCTCTTGTGCAGGTTTACTAATTTGGAATCGGAAAGCGTATCCGTGCAAAGACAGTCAGGGCTGGAAAAAAGGTATTTCACGATAACGAAATCGAGTAAGGAATGCGAACGCAACGCGATTGGAAAAAATGTGGAGGAAGGTTTCCAAGCTGTCTTGGCAATTTAATGTTATTTACTCTCGGATTTAAAATTCTGTGCAATTTCATAATCGATACAAGCGTGTGTTCTTGCATAATTTTTTTAAGAATTTTCAAAACAAGTTATAGTTTTCATTGTATAATTTTATACCCGCATGAGTTAATGTGACTACGCCCGCATGGATTTATATCTCGATATTAAAGAGAACAAAGTTGCGCTTTACAATCAAAGTAAGTCATTTTGATTAATACACTATCGAAATACTGTTATTTATTTATCCATTTCCACTAACCAATGTATTCCGTACAGATAAAAAAGTCCTGAGCATTATTCTCCTTTAAAAGTAAGCCAGCGAGCTAACATACGTCGCTCATTCTAAATGCAAAGGTAAACAATGAGAGGAGAAAAGTACACTGTGTCCAAAAAAAAAGCGGGGGCCTAATCAAATTCAGGAGCGAGAGCTTATCTTCGAGCGAGCGCGCGTGAACTTTCACGCGCGAAATCGCATCTACATACTCTCCTTAGCGCCTAATCTCTCCAGGTTGGAGCGCCAGTGACAAGTGAGGCGGACGCGGCGGCGCCGAGAGAGCCACTGTCTGGAAACCACTGGCTGAAGAGAAAAGGCGAATAGCTAACGAGACGATCTTTGTTTGCTCACCTTGAGGAGGCTTGCCGAGTCGATCGACTACTTTTCGTGTACAAATGAGCCGTTTCAGAGCTCGAGATTCGAACTTTACGAAATGATCTCAGTATGAAACTTTTTTTCTCCTAATTGTAGATTAATCGAGTTCTATCCTGAGTGTGCTTAAAATGACACTTTATTGGGCAACATGGGTGATCTGATGATTGAGCACTTGTCAGAATATATTCAAGCATCGAGATAGAATATCCATATTTTTTTAAGTCAAATTTCTCAAGATGTAGTTCAAGGAGTTTGTGATACTTAGGTAGAAGTCTAGATAGAAATAAATCTTATCTTTTTCATAAAAACTGCCGTAAGTCAAAAAATTCATACAGCGTTTAATGAATTATTGCTTCAGTCAAATTGATCATGTAATAAAGATTAATTCTTACAAGCAGCAAGTGAATTTTACATTGACAAGATGTTCACAAGAGCTTAACATTGAATTAAAATATAGCGATTTTATACGCAGAGCATCCATCTAGAAGCAAAAAAACTTGAATACATTTGCAAAGTAGCACTTAATTGCCGATCATTTTGACAATTATGAAGTTATCACGCATTACGTACTCGTACAAAAAAATTAAATGCATCAAACGTTTAGAAAGTAACTTTAATACTCAGGTTTGATCAGCGATTAATTTTCACTTGTGGACAGTAGAATGTGACGGCACGCGAACAAGCAAAAAGTTTACATAACGCGTGCGCCTGGAAACGTACATAGGTTAAGCCTTAATTTCCGCTTGATTAAGCCTAGGAGATCCGTCTTAAGCCGTGTACCTCGGGACAAGCGGTCCAGACAATTTGTTTCGTATCACTAGTGTGGACAACGAGCTACGAACTACGCCAGCGCTTTGTAAATGTGTTACATCTCGACTATCGAGCCCGCAATGCGACAGTACCGGAGCCCAAGTATTCGATTAGATTAGAATCGCCGCGGTAAGTCGTGTAGCTGCAGGGGCTTATGAAACATAGAATGATGATTGTGAGCTTTCATAATTTTCGCCGGGGCGGAATTTAAAATCGCCTTCCTCTGAAATTCCTCGGGCGAGCCAGCACATAATCTAATTATGTGAACGTATCGAAAGCCAATAAGGGACTTTCACGAGGAATTCACCTTTCCGAATGATGGACAATCGCGATCCGTACGTAATTCGAAATTTGCCCGCGAGTTTTTTTTTTTACAAATGACTCGTGACGAGCTAATTGCAACATGCGCGAGAGGAACGAAGTCATCCGTTAAAGTTAATAGAGTCATTGCCCTGGTACTTTGATTAAAGCCTCAGGTAAGATAGTCGTAAAGTAAGAAAAGAAAGCGCAATAAGAGCCCTTTCAATTAACTCGAAAGTAAACGCATACACCGAGGACTTCTCCAATAGTTCATTAAAAATGCAAATGCCGGATCGCCTCTCGGCAGCTTTCCTTGCGCTTCCGAGTAAATTAGACCGGTACAAATTGCATTGCGACGGTACCGCCCCCACCCACTTCCGTGGACAATGACCGCGAGCCGCGCGGTAACGGTCGCCCAGCGGCTGCATTACCGCGCGAAGGATGACGCTTATCGCCGTTCCGTTTGATGGTTAGAAAACGCCGACTTTCTCGGGAACGCCGCCTCCGATCCATCATCATCCGCTGTTAATGTTTACGTAAGAAACAGGATATTTGCCACGCGCGACGGGGACAGGGACTCCTTATCACGATTCACAACGAGCGCGGGTGTACAACCGCGGTTCGCGCCTCGCAGGGTTATGCTTTTTTACGCAGCTAAATAGCCGTCTTCGCGGTTTTTTCCTAACAGCCTACGTCCGCGCGCGAGTCGCCGTCTCGCGACCGGTCTTTTCGACTCTCGATAAATTTTTCGGTGCAGTCGAGAGGTTCATTAATATGCGAGTGACGTTTATATTGAGGCTTTTACGGTTATGAAGAGGAGCAAGTGAAATGTGGTTAGTGCATCTACCGGACGAGGTACGTGATTAAATTATCATACATTGCGCATATGCGTAAATCTGCGATAGCTGAATTAATTGCAAAAACATCGTTGTTGCAAAATATTTTTAATTTGAGGAAAAATTGTTTTTAATGGAAAATTTGAATTTCAAAATACGTTTGTTAAGCATTAGATGTAAAGTAATCAATTGGAAAAAACAAATGTTTTATAATTTACACTTCTGCGCGCTGGATTTTGCTAGTAATACATAACAAACAGTGTTTGGTATATATACGATAATTATTATTTGTAAAAAAGTTTATTATCAACCACAAAAGCAATTGTAATTCGATTAAGTAAAAAAATTGTTAGTTATTGCCTCGAGTAATCCTTTATGGTGAGAAGTTATGTTTTTTATACCAGGTCATGCAATAAATACATTCGTTTATATACTCTGGAATGTACAACAATTTTTATCCCGAGAGATATTTCGAAATAACTTCCTAGACATCACGGCACTTTATATGTAAGTATATTTGTAGAACTATCGACTCTATTAATCGCATGCCGTGATTGCGGATGAAAATGATATAAAGTAACAAGCCGCACGAGATAAAACGAAGCTAAGGAAGAGACCTGCACATGAACGTACAAACGTAGAGCGAGTCGAATGCATATAGTTTAGAAAATAAATTAAGCTTATCAATTAAATTGTTGCCTCGCGAATGTACAGCGGACACACTGCTAAATAAAAAAACAAATTGTTTACACGGTACTCAACTAGCAGGGCACTGATTGTAATTATGCAAACAAGACTTACGTAACGAGTTTACACGTTTTCCCCGCGTAACAATCGATTATATATATTTTGTTGAAAATAAATTGGTCTCGTGCTGGGAATTACATACGTCAACAGCGTTATTCGTTCACAATGGCGCCCTGGCAAGGTAATCGCTTTATGGTGGGAAACACTAATCCAATCCTCGTCTACCGTTTGGGTAAAAAAAATCGTTTTTAGAGCGAAAAACCGTACATAGCCGTGATTATTTTAATTGTAAACGGATCCGCGTTGAAAAAAGTGAGAAAACAGCTCGCGTTGAAAAGAAGTCGTCACGCTCGAACTGCTCACGGGGACCGCGCTTCAAAAAGCGATTCATTCGTGCAAGCATGAGCGAGCTTGAAAGAAGCGACTGTAGAGTAGGAAGAGAGTCGGCGACGAAGCTCCGAAGTGAGAATCTGATGCTCGCGAAAGAATCCAGAAAAGAGTCCGGGGAATGCCAAGGGACGAGGACTCGAGGAAAGAAAGAGACGCCAATTACGCCGGAAATTAAAACGCAACGAGACTCGTCATGAAGCGCGTTTCTCTTTCTGTTGGCTTTTTTGCAGTCGGAGCCGTTTGTCCCGCTGTTTTCGTGCCTTTTCGCGGCTTACTGGAGTTCAAGTTCCGCATTTCACTTTGACATTAACATAATTAAAGCGGAGTGACGGTTGTTCATTAAATATCCTTTAAATGATGCTTTAAATATTCTTCTGCGTGTACTTACAACTGGTGGAATATGAAGGGTTCGCGGCATTGCCTTATTATACCGCCAGAAAAAACACTTACCTAAAACAGAAAAAAAAATGAAGAGTTATTAAAATGTAAAAAGTATCGATAAAGATGTAAGTAATTCTTAAGAGCTAAAGTTGAAGGCTCAATTTTCAAACAAAAAAAATATGATAAGTAGTTTGCTTTCTAAAACTGTTATATAACTAAAGTTATGATTTCGTAGGACCTTGATCTGTATTTTATAATGTGGAGTATTCAGGTTACAAAATAGCAGGCTCGATTTTGTAAAGTATTCAAGAAGCTGTCAACGAGCTATCTAATATCCTGCATACATTAAAACGATTATGGTGTTATCTCATTCGGCTCTTGTATAACTGTAAATTGCCGCAAGCCCACCATCATATTAGAGTGTAATAGATAATAGTGCAACAAAAATTCGTCAACAATTCTGAGAATCCACCGTTTACAAGCAAATCTTCCACGGAGCATTTCGCCACCTCATTCGCAAATCTCACCATCCTGTCGAGTTCGCATTATACGACAGGTGTCGATGTATCAGCCGTCGCGTCAACTTCTCACAGTCGACAAAAAAAAACTGTTATAACACTTGCAACTTGTGTCATAGCACGGACTACTCCATTCTTGCTCTCTTTTCTCAGGACACCGTTGTCGCCTCCTTCCGGCAGAGTTGGCGGCGGGTCTCCCTTCGGGCTATAGACCGGTCCTCTGCCGAGCGCGACGCTGGCCCGTTTTCGCGCGGTAATGGGCACGCGATCGCGCGCGCACCGGAAAAAAAAAGAAGAATGCGAACCCAGATTTAATGTAAGCCAGTGTGCCGCGCGTCGTCTTTGTATCATTAGACCCGAGCACCGTCTTCATTACGTGCTCGCGTGCACGCTTTTCATTCAAGTGTTGATTATGAAGCAGACGGGTCGCCTTTGACTGTTATAATCATTGCGCGATTGCGCGGGATTGGCCTACACTTGCGGTTAGGCGTGCATTTTGGTAAGTGTCGAGTGATTACCAGCAGTATGGACTGGTGTGGAATTAGGCCCGATTTAAATATTTGTGCGAAAAAAGGTTTGCAAAAGAGTTTCATTATGACATGGTCCGATCACACGATGCGGTTTAACATTTAAAAGCTCGCGTTCGAAGCCCAAATTCCTATGAGTACAATGCAGCCTCATTAATTTTTAATCGCGATCCAGGAGCAACGACTCGGCCGCATTAGCTGCGGAATCCGCTGGAATTCGCATTGTATATCGACGACGAACGGTTAAAACCTCTGCCCGCCTACCGAAAGAATAATAATCGATTTTAGCGCAAGAGCGCCAGAAGGAATCCGCGCAATTACAGACGGGTGCGCGTGCGTAAAAACCTTCGGAGAGCGTCGTTGCCGTACAGCCGTTATGTCACATTTGGCATATGGGTCGCTTCCGACCGCGCCATGGCGGTACGTAATACTTTTAAAATCAAATGTTTATTTCATCGGCGACAATTAACGCTGGAGATAATTGACAATGGCACTGCCGAGCTTTTTTTCCTTTTTTAGTACAATGAAAAGGAAGTGGATGAAAAAAGGCGCCGTTATTTACTAGAAACAAATATTTTAATTGTATAAAATCAATTCCCCTTACTCAACGTTATTTTTAATTATCATTACTATGAAAATATATCAAACGTACAATCTTCTTATAAAAAATTCTTTTATTGTCAATACAGTTTTTAAAATTATTTTCAATTTTTCCAATTTTACTAAAAATAATTAATCACCAGCGCATCTACATTGGGTCTTAAAAGTTTAATTTGATCTCTTCTGTACTTCTCTTACAATCAATAATAAGTAAGCATTCGTCATCTAATCTGCATCAGTTAATAAAGCAGACTAGAAAACTCTGCTTTCATTGCTTTCACGCATCGCTGAGCATGCAAGTTGCACACAGACAAACACATGTGGTGTAAGTTCAATGCCTCCGGCTTCCGGCTTTCCTGCCCCCTAATTCAATTCGACGCCGTTGAATCTACAATCCTCTCCTAAAGCAAACGCTCACTTTTCATCAGTGATATTTCAACACTTTATATTTCGGACCCTTTTAGATCGAAACCCTATCGGGAAAGGAGTTTAAATAAATGTTAAAGAAGAGCTTCCTGTGGATACAGGGAAGGAGCGAGCCTCGCCAGCCAAGGCCCCGCTATAACTCATTTTTCATTCTCACTTTCGAATCCAGCGGGCGAGCATTGTCACAATTAAATTTTTCCGGATGTCCGAGGTAAGTGCTCCGCGGCGCGAGGTAAACTTTCACGGCGCGAGCTGCGGCTCGTCAAAAACTTGTGGAGGGTACACAAGCGAGTGCTTTCATAAGGCGAAATCGATGGGCTGAGCCGTGAAAAAGAGGCACGTTAATTAAACGCGTGCGCGGGGAATCTCCGATCTGCCGACGATTGTCATCGTCATCGAGGGCTCGTCCACCGCTTTATCGGGCGCATCGCTACAAGGAATCGGAGCCTAAAAGCCACGTGCGACCGTCGGCCAGGAACTCGAGTGTACCTGAGTCGCATACATTACTATCGTTATCCGTCGCTATCGCCGTCTCGGATCTATCTCCCTCTCGCTTGCTCGCGTCTATATATAAACCGTCGCGCAGCCCGCAGCTGTACTATAGAAGCGCTGTACAATGATGACGCGACGATGATGACCCCCTCAAATGCCGGGCTTCCTCGGCGGACGTGACCTTTCACCGAGCGCTCGCTTCGTGATGGATATTCGAGTTTTTTTTTTACTTTTTTGTTTTTGTTCAGTGCACCGAGGCTTCCGATTAGCCTAGCGATTTTCGAAGAGAGAAGACTTCACGCTCGCTGAGGTCATCGTACTTTGATGAATGAACATTCTTCGCCGAGTTTCACACGAATATTTATAATAATAATTCCTTTGTCATAGCCACCAATCTGTTACATTCACTTCACCGTAATTTTTTCCTTCGTTGTATAAAATGATAATGAAATTTTTTCAAATGACATAATGATCACTTATTGACTTTAAAAACGTAAAATACGCAATATCGCTTTTTCAATGCCAATCACTAATGGCCTTAACCACATTAGACAAAAATGTGGCATTAGTTTGAACACCGATCCTAATTACTATCTCAATCGATCAACATTTGAAATCGAGCAATTCCAGTTACGTCCTGCACAGCGATGAAAATGCCTCTTCCGATTGCGCAATCCCGATCGATAATAAAAAAACCTACTTGATCATAAGGCCACCTGGCAATTTCCAACCAATTACGCAAATACACGCTATGTGCTTAGCTAGCGACAAACATAAAACAAACAGCCTAATCGGAGTATACACGGGTTATCCGCGTTAGCAAACGAAAAAAAAAAAAAGAAATAAGCCGTGTCACGGAATGCGCGGTGGTCTTCGAGACAATGCGTCGACTTTTCGCTCAAAGAAAGTGCGACGGTGCGACACGCAGGAAAGCGAGAGTCGGCGGGCGCGTGCAGGTAATTGCGGAGCGTGCCACTCGACTCTTTCTCGTCGACGAATGGCTCGAGATCGCAGGGAGGGCCTTCTCCCGCATCTCCTTTTTTTCTTCTCTTGGCTCGATAAGGGGTCGCGCGGCGAGTTGCGCAGACGGCGTCGAGACGAGTGAACGAATTAATGACGTCGGGCTTGAGCTTTCGAGCTTCCAGTCGAGGAGTCGCGCAAGATAGCGGAGAAATTGCTCCTTCTCGCGGTCGTGCCTGCTCCGGGCACGCTGCGGCATTTTATGCACATTGTGGAATCGCTTTGAAATTGTTTACAACAATTATTAGATGGTTAAAAGTGACGAAATTTATGAGCGTCACACGACTACGATTACGGCGATTACGTGCTGTAAACTGTAACTGAAAGTTATTTATAAACTGATAGATTTTTTAGATCGTTTTTAATATTTTTTGGACACTAACTTTATTCTTACGGCGCGTAATTTTCGTTTTAGAAATAGTAAGGTTATATTTGCAGATAATCTGTTTCAAAATTTCTATCGAACTGTGTAATTAGCGATTGTTTAACTAAGAAATGAACGGTTATTTAAAGGTTTCGAAACATTGCAATTTGTAAATTTCGAAAGTTTAACATTATAAACGTGTAATTAACTTTAAGAGCCTCGGTTACCAAAAAAGTACAGGCGATGCAAAATCTACAAAATCGGTCAGCTTAAACATGTCGGCACGATCAACTATTATGATCTCCTTTTTAATGGACAAATTAAATAATAATTAAAAAGGAATTACTGTGCTTCACCTAAATACAAAATTGAACCTAAAATCTGATGTTATTTTACTATTAACGACATCCTTTTCAATTATTTTAACTTTTAAAAATGTCAAGCTTAATCAATAAGTATGACTTTGCAAAAGTAAAAGAGTAAATCAATGACGTCAGTTTTACATCGCAGAAAACCGAGATCACGGCAAGTGGTATTTTCTCGAGACAGAATTTCCTAAATATGGTATTTAACGTATTTTTTTGGTACAGAATAAACGCTAAAAATGATCACTAAAAAATATTGCGCAATATGTGAGCAGGCTAAAAAAATTGCAGTAAAAAGCAACTAATATAGTACTGTAATACAAATTGTAGACATTACTCATCACGACACTTTACATCGAAGAATCATTAAAAAGAAATGTCCACACCATACATTAAATACACCTTGCAGTAAATGCACAAAAAATAAGTATTGCCTCTTTCGATTAATCAATCACTCGAGAGGAAGTTACGTTACCTCCGACTCCACTGCAGACGGAGGAGTATGTATCGGTATAAATATGTAGTCAATAATACCGACACTCCCACTCAGGAAGGATGCCCACCCTTTTGACGGTCTTCGTATTTAGTTTAATTATCACGCGGACGTGTTTATAAAGTTCTCTAGCAACTGCGGTAAATTGAAGGAGTGAACTAGATCGAAGGACGGACAAAAAGGCGTCCAACCTTCATGGGCGGAATCGCTGAATTGAGCCATTTCCGTGATTCATGCACGTTAAAGTTTTCTGTGCCTTTTTTGGGGTCTCGGTCGACGTTTGAGAAAAAAAAAGTCGAACTCGAGACCAACGTCCTTTTTTTTTTTTAAATCTCCGAGATAATTTTTTTCGTGTGCGCGCGCGAAGGATCGAGGCTATGTACTTTTTACACGATTGGCTATAATGAAAAGTTTAAAAACGAGCGTGTAATTTATATCTGAAGTTTACGCCGATGGAAAGGAGATAGCACTTTAATGGAGCCGTGCGTTTAAATTTATAATGTTCGCTTAATTATTGGATGAACGTTTAAAAGTTATTTTCGTTCCGATGAATATTGATTTGACAAGTGGCGCGATTTATGGAGTCGGTAACCCCTCCAAAAAAAAAGCGGAAAACGGATCTTGCATCCGTAGACAAAAAGATGAAACTATCAGTGGATACGTTATTCGAGATATAAATATATCTTTGGGAGAAAAAGCGATCGGAAAAGATCGAATCGCAACATTATCGTCGAGCCGAGTGAAACTTGACAAGAGAATGTCGCATTACCTACTATTTCATACTCCTTCATTTAATCCGCCAGATTTCATCTGCAATATATAAAAAAAGCTGCAATAAAACAATAATTCTATCTCGTAGATTCTCTGGGATAATCGAAGCGGTCATTGTGCGTTTAACAATAACAGCCACTTTCTCCATTTTTATCAAACTATTCACAGCGCTTTATCTGCCTCATTTCATCTAACCAAGGAGCTTTGACATCCACTAATTCAGCGATAAGCATCGCGATAAATGAAGGCAAGCAGCTGGGACGCGTCGCGTCTCCTAAACGAGGCTCAACTGCAAGCAACGCACTTAGCGGCAGAATCAACGAGGAGGCCGCGACCTCGCGTCACCGCTGAAAAATGCAAATTGCCCGTGAAATTCACGAGCGGTCGCGTTTTAATTCACTCAGACGGTAATTAAGAGCCGCGCCGACGACTTTTCCCAGGGCGACGTCGTGTGCGAGGGAAAAAGCTCGCGGGCAATTCGGAGCGGCACGACATAACTGGCCACGACAACGCGCGCGTCGCATGCTCATTGAAAACGAGGAGTGACTAAGGGGAATGAGGCGGCGAGCGGTGGGGATACGCCGCCAGCGGATGAGACGAGCCCGTCCGTGGACTTGCTGCTGTGTCGACATTTAAACGTACGTCACGAGTTTCAAAAATATTCGTACGCGTCTAAAGAAAATTGTGTTCGTGAAATTGGACTACTACGTATAATTGGAGTTGCTTGCCATAATCGAGTTTGCCCAATTTTCTGTCACTGCAATAAAGTAACATTTTTTCGAAGTTTATTGAATTTTAACTAGTTATCTAAACTACGTTGCTTCAATGAAATTATTAAAAGCTGTAGATATTTATTTAAAATCTATAGCTCGCAGAATTTTTAAAATGTTTTTTTCATGATGACTCATTTAATTGTCTTCGCGTGGTAAATAGCTTTATAATAGCCACTCCGGAAAAGGTTAATTATATTCTTTTCTCGTGTGTTCTTTGCCCATATGAAACTCTTAATGTTTACGAAAGTACCTTTGATATGACATCATCAGATAGTTTTTGTATTAGGTAGTCTTACATAATATTCATTTTCATGAGCAAGTACAGTTTAAGAATTTGAAGCTGAAAATCAAAGTCGCTTTGATCAAAGAAAAGCTTGCATGAGAAAAGTTGGAAGTCAATCCAATGAAGCATTCGTTCATTAATAGTACAGATAGAAGCTGGGATCGCGGTCTCGCCGACTCCCACGTCCCGTTTAGCGTCCGCGCGCGCATCGGCGCACTCCGCAAAACGCTAAAAGCCTCGTAAAAAAGGCGCCGGGGGAATGCGCGGCGAGTAATCGGCGGCTACCGCGCCGCGAAACCATTTCCACGCGTCGGCTTTCCCGCGGGGCTCCTCGTCTCGCACGAGGGAGCCAGGAAATTCGTTGGAAACACGATGATATCCCGTCCGCGGAGTGAAGAAAGTGTGCCGCCACCGCCGCGGCCGCCGATCGAAAGCTCGCCGCTGTAACGGGGCCCGTGCGCCGCCGACAGAGAAAGTGAAACGCGCCCTGCTGCGCGCCGCGAAAATCGAAAAATCAATTTCCATCCGACGCGCTCCTCGCGAGAGTTATGGGTCTCGCTCCTTTTTTCGCATTCGCCTTGGAAATCGAGATTTTACGGCTGCCGATGCAAATGAACGCACTGTTTTCGCTTTGGCTCCGCTGCCAGAGATATAAATTTCGCGATAGCTGCCTTTTTGTATTTCTATTGCCACGTGTCATTTTGCACCACGCTACATTAATTTTCATTTAAACAGAAAAGTTGCAAGGTTAATTGAAAAGTATTTGCGTCGGAGCTTTTGCTTAACTATGAATAGACCTCATTATACAAATAAAAAATTTCATTTCGTATCTGTGTAATTAGTTTTAATTTAAATATTGAATTTTTTATCTTTAACCTCGTCTGCGTTCAACTAAAATTAAATTTCATTATTCTGCGTTACTATCGATAGTTGTGTATTATTAAACGAATTAAACATATCTAGATAATTTGATCTATGAGTAGAGTCAAATCAACGAACGTATCAAAAAGTTTTAATACGTGCTTTATATTTCATGTCATGTATTAAACTTCACTACAGAAGGTAATTTATTTTAATCTTACGCATTCAGACCACATATAAATAGTAACACGCGTGTAATAAGGTAGCCCCTTCAGAAATTTAGGTTGACTGATCAATAAACAATAACATGATTAAAAGCCGTAAAAATTTGTACTCTACTATTACAATTACTCAATACGTAATAGAATAAAAAATCGTACTTTCTTTAGCTTTATAATTTTTATAATTAACAATCACGAGCAATGGATATATTTGTCGATTTACCATATGCCTTATCGATTTCTATTGAGGCCAATCAGGATCGTTCGCGTATCAGGGTCACACAGAAAATTCTCAATCTACGTGCGATGCAATACTTTCGAACTAGACGAAAAAAAGCCGAGGCGCGCTTAATCGAGCCGTACTCTGACTCATAAGAGGCGCGACGCTCTCTCGCGCGCGCGGAATTGGGGCGGTCATCATTAATTTGCAATATTAAAAATATACTTCCCTAATAAACCTCCCATTGTTCCGCAAAAGCCTCGTTGAAAGTGTCGCCCGGCACGGGAACCGTGCAAAGGCGCAAAGTGGGTGAGCACTAACGACTCAATGCGTCGAGAGTGCAGCGCGCTCGATAAATTTTCCCCGGTCGGATCGGCAAATGCGGTGGCGACTAACGAGGCGGCCGCTGTGTTACCCTTTGCCGACGCACCGACAAAATTACATCGGCCAGCGAGAGTAATAACCGCGACGACTTTCGCGATCTAATCACCGATCGTCCGGGCGCCGGTCCATTAGCCGCGGCAAAAATTTATATGGGACGACTCGACAAGTAGAGCGGCCGATATACTTTTTTTCCATATTAATTCAACGTATCGATCGTTTTTGCGTAGAATACGTGAAAGTAACGCGAGATTTTGATTGCGAAGGGAGCGAGGAGAGCAGCGGCGAGTTGATTGCCGCGTAGGCGCAGCGCCTGGATTCGGAGATAAGGATTTCTCATTGCCGGCCGCAGTCCGGTCTTTCATTGACGAGTTTATTAGCGGCGAAAGCAAGGATAATGGATGAAAAGTTTTAATGAAAAAGTCTCGACGTCGAGATGAAAATTTATATTTCATTTATTCAAATGAAATTGACGATTTGCATTCGATTCATTTGATGTGATTATCTTATGTCGATTAAAATGTAAATAAATAACGCCCTTCTTACACGAAGTATTTTGTTAAAAGTTTTCTCTTATAAAATTTGGAAGCTTTTTCTATCTTTACTCGGTAATCAGAAATTCTGACGCTAATGAAGACTGATTATCTGAAATGATATCCTAATACAATTTACATATTTATAAACTTATCATCATTTTTAGTTACCTACAATCGTAACGCGTTTATCGGCAGATAAGATTTTCGCATATATGACATACAAGGTAGCTAAGAAACAAGATAAGACTAGGATTTTTCGAAGGTGAAAAAACACCGGAACGCATAATAAAAAAAATCGCACAAAGCGTGAATGAATGAATGAAAAAGGGGAAACGGAAAAGCGATAGGCGCACTAACTGAAAAGGCAAGAAACGATATCGCGTGCGGCTTCCCTCTGTACAAGTTGATTTATATCATTTTCACTGCAGCGATGCTTGCAATAATCCACCGTGAGTTTTTATCTGCCGCCGTTTCGCGAAAGAAAAACTTTATCTAAACTTAAAGAGCCGCATTTGCATGCGCTCGAATCTAAAAGATTACGGCGAACAGCCGATTAGGTAAGTAGCTCATAACTCAGCGCCGCGGGCGAAATATTACGAGTTCGCGTGCTCCTATACCAATATCCCGCGATTATTTTCCACCAGCGAGGCCGAAGCGGCCGCTTATTAATTAAGAGCGGATCGCCATTGGGAAAGGCGTTTCCGAGCGAGTCGAGGATGGGCCGCTACGAAATCGGGGAAAGTTTTCCACGCGCGAAATTTCGACAATGCTTCTCGCCGGCAAAAAGCGCGGCGCCGGAGGCCGCGCGTAAAACCGCCGTTAAAACCGAATCGCGGCTCTCACGCCGGGGGTCGCTTGTTTCCTCTCACCGCGCGAAGCATAACATCCGTCTCGACAATGGCACTTTGGCTTATTATAGGCGCGCGCGCGCAACGTCGCCGAGGAAAGCGAACGTGATAGTTTCACCACTGCAACGTAAAGTATTGTCGCCTGCGCCCACGAGTTTCTCCGTGGAGGCAATTGCTGGATCTCGAGCTTCGTTGTTACGCTGTCGCGGTATCGGAAAGAACGTCGAAGATTCTATGCCGGCCCTAATTAAATATTGGGAGTAGATTACTCGGCAAGAAGCATAGTTTTAGCTTCCCGAGGATTTTTATAACGGTCGTTTAAATCTCTTGGTTCGCCGCAAAGTACGTGTAACTCGTGGAAATGCGAACGGCCTCTGCAGATTACAAGCAAAATCGAATTAATCGGCTGTTATCCGCTTAATAGTTTTAATTGCAGAATTTTCTACACCACCTTATATAGGTGGTGATTATAGGAACTTGGAGAAATTCATTGATAAAGTAGAATTTAATTTTAAAACTAACTTTTCAAAAGTCACGGCTAAGTAGATTAGTAGTCGCTGCTCCAAGGTACGCAGGAGAAAGGAAAAGCCTCGGGACGAATGAGAGCCTATCAAATTCGATTCCCTAATGCGGCTGGCAGGATCACACGTGCATTTTATTGGGTCGCGTGTAGGCTCCTCCGTAAAGGAAGACTTACGCGTCGCGGAGGCGTACCAGTGACACATAATGTTACTAGGGCCTCTTTCCATTTTTCTCCCCTTCTTTTCTCGCGGCACTCTTTAAACGATGAATCATCCAGTATAACGACAATAACGACGACTGCATGAGATAATAAGCGCGCCATTGAGACTTTCATTGTATTTAGTCGAGTTCTGTTGCGAAAGTGAAATCCGCAGCGGCGCAGCAGCCACGCCAATTTGTTCATTTCTCGAAGCGCTCTCCGGCGCATAAAATTCGACGCGTCGCCGTGAATTATATTCGTAGACGTGTGAATGATGTTTTCACCTCCATATCAATCAGTGCTTTTGTACTTATTTATGGCTAAGTAATTTCATGTGGAACGAGTACATTACTATGTACATGCTCGATAATTAATGCAGATAACAGTGCAAGTTATAAATCTTCAATTAGAGACATGTAAGCTATGCGTTTACTTGATTTTTTTAATTATACTTTTTCAATTCTCCGGCAATTGTGCATAAGCACAAGTTTAAAAAGATTGCAGCAAGAAATTCCAGTATTTAAAATGTTATGAAACTCGCTAATCTTGTAAATTACTTTAATATTTTGAGCTAAATGAAAAAAATTGTAATGTTATAAATAAGTGATGAAGCTCGTAATTGCTTAAAAACAATTTTACACAGCACAGTTTAAAATATCGACTCGCGTCACAAATTAAACTTTTTACGCACTATTATAACAAGAAACCGAAGAAAATCGATACAAAAGAACGGGGTACTCGTGATTTGCAAATTAGCATTGTAAAGTTACTAAGAATCGATTGCATAGGTCTGTTCGTCGAGGAAACACGTACCGAGTGAAATTCGCCCAGCAATAATAAGCAGTAGTCAGCATTGAATCGTAAATCGGCGTGATATCACGGAGAAGTTGTAAAACATGGAAATAGACAAACGGCGATCGATCAAAACATTAACAATTTGAATTTCGATCTAAGCCCAGCTAGGAACAATAAGCGTTGCGCGCCTTTACGATATGAGTCGTATCCGCCGACGCGAATCTTGATGATCGCACATGTCACTCCTACAAAGCTCTAACGGCACTTCTCGATAAATATAATTTTGCCGACACTGACGTTGCATCTGAAATTTTACAAAAATGAAATGTATCCGTTACAAATTTAAAATAACAACCGGAAACATTCGAGCAAATTAAACGTATGTAAATTGAATAAATAGAAAGTGGCATTTTCAATAAACAAACGTGCTAGTTCAATTTCTAATTACACCGAGCGTATTCACAAAACAAACATTCTATAAGCTCCTTTCTTCTTCTAATGAATAGAAACATCTCCAGCGAGAAAATACAAGACAATGAAGGCATTAGAGCCGCACTTTCGAAATAAAAGAAAAGCCCTTCGTTCATCGGAATCGACAGCGCCGCGAGCGCAAGGTGATCGCGGATGTGCCAGAAGGTATCGCGTATCCGAGAGCCGCCGAGGTTCTCGCGTTATCTGACGATCGACAAGCCGAAGCCTGGTATTCTTAGCCGCTCGCGATATCGGCCGCTTCGACTCGTCATGATTAGTCGCGCTGCCGAGGAGCCTAGGATGACGGAGTTGCGCGCGCAATTATAACGGGCACGGGAGACCGGCGTCAGGTGGCGGCCGGCCGCTGGTTCGCACTCGCGCTTTCTAACGATTTGCGAAGCGAGGAGACTTTTTGCCAGGCCCGGTATGATTGACGCGCGAAATGGACAACACCTGGGACATTACCACGATTTCTGAAGAAGATATATTGTTATACGTGGGGCCTCGTGACTGGCTAACCGCTAAAAGACTCAAGTAGATGGTGATTGAGAGGTGCAAGTGAAATTTACGGAGAAAGTTCAAAAAGTGCTCTAATGAGATATGAAGAACCGACGCGCGCTTTGGAATACAAACGGTTTTTTGCAAACGGAAGTACAGAATAAGAAGTAACGCTAGAAAAACAGCTAGCACCGAGTACGCTGATGATGCTCCTTTCGAGAATGCTGATTCTGGACGCGTCATCTCGACTGCAATTATAGGCACAGTTAACACTTCAACGAGTTGCAGGGAATTAAAATTGCTGACACTCGAACGCCACCGAATATATAATTCTGATAATTAAAGATGCGTTAATTGAAATTAAAAGAAACGCGCTCTTGTGGTTACGATTCTCTGCTAGCGGAGTAGCATACATTGCAGATTGGTGACAGTAAAAAAACGAACCGTAAAAACTAGCCGCGTATCGAGAAATGAAAATACATTTCGGAACATAAGGTACAACAAAATGTGCAGGCACGTTGCGGCGTAAATTAGAAAATGCACCGGTGCAAAATCAATTATTAAGTCACCCCGGTCGGGCCCGGTTGACTTGTGCAACTACGCGCGCACTGCAGTTAACGAGCAGAAATGCTAATTACTGCCGTAATTAAGCTGATAAAGCAGCAGCGCATTTTGATGCAGCGATTTTGAACCGATTGATGCGCTTTGATGAATCATAAAATAAATTCCCTTCTAATGAACGTGCGAATATTAAGTTTCACTTCCATGCGAAAATTTGCTCCGTGTATTTTTTCCCTCCATAAAGTCGTTACATCGATCAAAATGTCAACATAAAAAATTTTAATCTTCGTTAGTACGAATGTCGTGCGTGTCAATAAATGGGCGAGTCGTCGTCGATGCGCCGGAGTTGTTTGCGCACCCTCGGCTTGACGCTGCTGTCGTAGTACGGCCTCGCGTAATCATTCTCGAACCTCCGGCCGCCGTCCATCGTCTCGACGATCTCGATGACGCCGCTGGTGCTGGTGCCGCTGCCACCGGCGCTTGCTTCGCTACTCCCTTCGCTCCTGCAACGGGTCGCGTGTCTATTTTCAGTCGTCGAACTCATCGCGAGCGGATGCCTCGATTATCATAAAGTATTAGCATCTACGCTGGCTCTTTTTTTCGAAGCGCTACTTCGCGGGAGGTACGTTTGGGGGTGGTCGAACAAAGGATGACCGACGCGCCCAAGGCTCTTAATTATTATGTCACGGTTGTTAAGCGTTCGATATGGCTTTTTACAGAATTTTTTATCGACGACGCGTAATTTTCTCTTGCCTCACCCGTGATGGATTGCTTTATGAACATAGTCGGACCGATAGAGTTAATTATCTGACCCCTGAATGAGTCTTTTAATATCCAGCTTTCCATATACGGAGGTTTCGAACTGCGAGATGATTATCCAGTGCATTAGACGACTGAGTAACTAATCATGTGCAAATTTGATATTTATCGAAGAAGTAACAGAAAAAAATACTTCTAACATTCCTTTATCCGCGACATCAAACAAAGCTAAACGCTTTTATGATGGCATGTTGACGAAGAAAAAACGCGCTTCGAGCCAATATTAATTATCCTTCAGAAACCGCACGGACAATAATTTCGAATCCCCGCACGAGAGACTCGCGTGCCGAGTTAGCAATATCAGAGCCCCCGGCTGCGTCCGCCCACTAAATCCACCGCGGGAACAAAAGCGATTTTTCCAGGCGCAGACAGTCAGTCTCCTTCGAGAAAAACAAGCGAGCCGCGAATCGAAAGTGTGCCTACTATTAAGCACTCTTTCTTTTACGCGAGACAATGCGACTCGTAAATGTGGAGGCACCTTCCACGAGAGGGGGCTCGCGTGTCGGACGCGCGTGGGCGTCGTCGGAGCAGAGCCGAGTGGGAGGCGCAAGAATCGTCGGCGGCGCGCAAACAATCTTTTGTAGCGCCTTCTTTTCCGCGACGTCGCGGGCGTATTGGGAATCGCTGCCTCTCGCACCAATTATCATGAGTCACTCGCCGAGTGATTCCTCATTTATATGTCGTCGCGGCACCGCGCGCACTCGAGCTGCATTGTGCCTCTTTCTCTTTCGGCAAGCTTATAGCATTTAGCAACCCGTCTCAATTGAAACTTTATGGACTGCCGGAAGAACTGGTTCTCCGGTATAACGCAACGCCTCATCCCATTGTAACGCAAAGCCTTGAAATGTAATAAACGAAGAATTTTTTACGAGAAGCTTCGAATAGCTAAAACAAACAAATCATTGTGATGACAGGGGAAACAATAAACAGCAGTTGAAGGTCGATAGAAAAAAAGGTATTGATTCCACTTGGGATCGATGTTTCAACGCGTTCGTCCTTGAGTGATGGATTGAAAATCGATCACCGATGCACTCACTTGGACTCCGTACGGCAAACCAGCATTGCAATTTCCTAATATTATACGGTCGCCCGCGCACTCGCACTACACAAATTCATTGCGATATAAAACGCACTCTCGCTTTCTAAAATAATTGTGCAAGCGCGCAAACTTGCCCATCCGAACCTAAGCACGCGATGCCGAGCTTACCGCGCGTGCGTGCTTCTAAGTTCAATTTATACGATACTTGACGTGTTAAAAGTAATATGCAGTTTGTCACGGAAATATTAGGAATAATTGAGTGGTAACCGTTTAGTTTTTTAAAATACTTCCTTTTAAACAAACGGGCTTAAACTGTGTATATTAAGTTATCAACCTAAAATTCATCGTACATAAAGTTTTGGCAGGACTAGGAAAGAATTCATTTCCAAAAACTAACGCACTCGTCGAAAGAAAGTAAGCTGTTCTCATGAATAATTTGAGCGTAAATAATGAAAACGAAAGTATCCTAAATTACAAGACACCGATGCTTGCCCTAAACGCGATAAAAACCATCGTACGAAGTCCATTATTATTCAAAGCACCGGCATTCATTATTCATGTATTCTCTCGCGTGGCCGATGCCGATTGCAATAACAGTACCGATGGAAAAGCGACAAAAAGACGAGCAAGCCGGAGTGTACTGACCTCCGGCAGATCTCCCGTTTGAAAAAATTCGGCGAGAACGAGTGCCGGCTTATTGATAGCGCAACAATAAAGCGAGCGGTGTGCGTGCGCGCAATCCAAAATCCGGCCCGCGAGAGATTTTCGCGGACGAGCGAGCGCGGGGAACGTTCATGCTTTCTCGTTCGCGCGATAATCGACAGGATTGCAATTTTATCGAGCGCCGTGCTCGGATTAGCGGAGATATTCTCGCATGCCAGATTGCAGCAGCGATTAGCGAGACATGAATTCGTGAGGGATCTACACTCTTTTTCATTAGTGTGATAATTTAGCAAAACTGTGATTGGATGTAGTTAAAGCGTTAAACTCAATAATAATTTGTTAGACTATTATATTTAAATGCTCGACCCCTTTTTATATTTTAAGAGATTAAGCATCAAGCTCCATTTATATGTAATAAAACTGCAACCGAGACAATTGATTTATGATAAAAAAAATGCTAATGCATTAATTGAATGCAAATTAATTTCTTCTAAATTCTAGAAGATAGCAAACTATATAATTAAAAAAGTTTTAGCATTAATTAACTTCCTAGTTAATCAAACGCATGCATTATCAAAGCGTTACGCAAGCGCTTAATTATAAAGAATACCAGAAGATTAATTGCACGCTTCAACTAACCATTACCGGAGGACTTTTTAAAAGCTACATTTGTGCAGTAAGCAGACTTCTTCGCAGGCGGATCTAAAACATACTAGGCATTAGCAAGATTTGCTTGCACGAAGTATACGAGCACATAAGTATACAGCGATGAAGGAATCGCGAAAGTCAGAGCGCACTTGTAGGACATTGTAACAAAAGTACGAAACTAGATTAAACACGGATGTATCGTGTGTGCGCTCGAGTATGATTCATGAAAACTCGGAAAAAACGAGGCAGCGATCGAAGAAACGCACTTGAACATGTATCTCGATCATCTTACGCTGTTAATAGTTTGTTATACGACTCCGTTTCCGACTCGTGCATTTACCTATGATTTATTATTTTCTTTTGTTTGCTTCCATTTCTTTTGTTGCGAACTTAACATGAGATATTAAGAGTACGATTCGCTTTTCGTTAAATAGATTGCGGTAAATAAAAGTACAAGTAGATACAAGTTGAGTATAATTGCACGATAGAAAATATAGATAAATAAGAGTTACAAAATATTGTACTATATTGTAGGACAGTCTTTGAAGAATTATAAAACTATTATGTCAGATTACAGAACTAAGAAGAGACTCAATACTTAAAACAAAGAAAAATTACGTTTCTTCCATATAACGTCGTTTCATAATAGTTTTGTAACATAATTAAATAATAACAAAAATTAGTTCGACTCAATACACAAAAGAATGCATTCAACCTGTCGGTATAATAAATTTCGTAAAAATTACATAATGGAAAATTGTGCAATCATCTTCTACAAAAGAATTCGTAAAACGTTCAAAGGTGGTCGTAAAAATGATTCTAAATTGCGAACGGAAAAAATACCGAATTTATCTACCGGCAGCTCGGATATGCTGGAAGCAGTTTTCAATGAGCAAATCAATTAGTCTGGCAAAAGTAACGGAAAATAGGATATGCGAAACACGTTCCGGACACTTGCAATTATGCAAAACATTTCTAAATAGATCACAAGCCCGTTAACGTTGCACAAAAGGCAATTTGCAAAACAATGCGATATGCGACTTTGAAGCGTCAGCCCGAGTGGGAGACACGGGCGCCCGACCTCAAAGCAATAATATCCGCACGGTAATAGCGCGCACTTCGGGCTTGTATACTTTGCGGCGAGCCGAAGATTTTTCGTACCTGACCGCGCCGACAATGACTCGTAAAAAGTCTCGTGCGCGAGAACTTCGACGGGCTGCAATTAAGGAAAAGAGCTGGCTCGCGAGACCGTTTCTGTGATTGTGCCTACCTTCGCAGCTGGGAAAAAGTTGGGTGGTCGACAAAAATTCGACGGGAGATTCGCGTATGAATGATAGGGTAAAAACTTTAAATTATACTCGTTGTTTAGTTTGAAAATATATGATTATATTGTTTGCCGGTTAATTGCTAGGGTCTTGTACGCCCAGACAGCACTGTTGGCTTCGACCGCAATTTTTCTTACACGTGATGATAAAAACAAGCTTTGCTCTTAATTCAGGATGCACTTTTTCAAGATTGCTATGAAAATAATAGTTAAGTAGTTTATTTTATCTACAAACTAATTTACAGAAGATATTTTATGATTTCATTCATTTTCACTACATGTTCTATTTTTATTTTTTACATACATTTTTTTACTACAAATAGAAAGTAGTATACGTGAGCTCTAATTAAACGTTGTTATAACGAATAAAAAAATGTATATTTATCAAAATTAATTCAAATTTCTCCTATTCTAATATTAGATCGCTTCGAACTATGTAAAACTTATCGTACTTCAACTTTCTTTAACAGAAAATTTGCATTAGTTTTATCAATTCTTTTGTAAGCCTTTTTAAAAACCGCCCCTTTAAACCTGTTAAGGAAATGAAGTTTCTCGTTACCGGTAGTATACGGTCACGCGCAACTCGGACTATAATTGCTTTCGTAGAACGACAGAAAGAGGAAAAAGTCTAAGTGCACATTAACAAATGTTTTTACGAATCCGTTTTTTGCCTGCAAATATACGAACTACACTCGGGCATTTTTCATAAAATTTTAACGACACATTCATTCCCTATGATTTTCCGAAGTCGTGCACACTCCGACTTCAAAACGATTCGCTCGTGCAGCTCGTCGGATACCGCGAACGGAGCGTAGACATCATTTTCCCGGCGACGACGAAATCCGGACTGCCGGTCGGCGATGGCGCGGGTCGAGCGAGTTATCGGCACGGCAACCGCCCTTCGCTCGGCATGCCGCCTAAAAACAAAAACGGGCCGAATCCATAATCCGTGCCAGCCGGTGCGGCCCGGCCGCGCGTCCCCCGAAAGCGCGCGAGCGCACGCCATCGCGGACGGTTTAATGTGCCGCGCGCGGTATGCCGTTACACGCGCAGATCCCCCGTCCACGATGGATTTTTCAACTTTTAATTGAGCAGGCCCGCGGGTGAAAGTCGACTTTTTTTTAGTTAATGATCGTCGATCGAGGGGAGAGGCAATTGATTGGTTCAAGGCGAGGCGAGCTTACTCGAGTAGGGAATAAAAGGTGTTTATTTTTGGGATGAGAAAAGATTACGAGGAAATCGCGTAAAGCGAGAAAGCACCGGTCAGACTCAATTTCGGTGCTGGCCGATGATTAACGACTTAATTGAGCCAGGATCGGCTCATTATTTGGTTGTCTTTACATGATAATTTCGCTATTATCCATCGAACCGATTTTTTTTTAAGAGCGAAACGCATTTCTGGAAACTTGTTTTAATGTTTTCAATAAATTGCTGATCATTAAAGTAAAAATGTTTTTATTTCAGTAAGAAAAGCTTATTTAGTAAAAATATTATTATTAACAACTAACAAGCTGTCTAATTGTACAAGTTAATTTTTTTATTCGAACAGACTAATTTTATGTTTGTACCAAAATAGAAATTCTTATGAGCCTCTTACTGACACACTTTCACATCATAATTATTCGCGTCACATGTAATCGTAAAATTATTATAATTAATCTAGTGATTTTTAAGATTAATAAAAAATCTTGTTAATAAAACTTATATATCTTTTAAGAGGTAGGAAAAATGTAAATCCTACTTGCCGCTAATATTTTTACAAGACCTTTGTCTTGAGCCGACCATGATAAAAATTGAATCGTGTGGATAAAAACTCATTTCACTTTTAACGCAAACAATAATAGAAAGTCACGTTTATTTGGCGGGTAGCGTATATAAAAACCAGGATAAAAAGTCAGTAAATATTTTACAGCTGCATTGGAGCAAAACTCAAATCTCCACACGCCGCTCATTTCTTTACTTACGACCTGTCGGAATAAAATGAAATTGATGTTATATAAATAAAGAAATTGCGCTGGTATCGATAAGTTCGTGTTCAACTGCACAATAAATTTCCACGTTACTCTCATTAGGCTCCAATGAATAAAAACAAGCGCGGACTTTTACTGCGTTATCAATTACGATTAACAATACTTTCCTGCACCAGGAATTTTTTTTATCCGCGTGTGAGTTGTCTCTCGCGAGCCTAGTCGTAAATTACGCGCGCACTTAAAAAATACCGCGGAGTCTCCCGCTGTTCGCCGATACCGTGGTTCTCGAGTGAAATCAGTGCGGTGCCGATGATCAGGGGAAATAAGTGCAACGCGGGATGGCCATCGGCCGTAGTCGAGGAAACGGACGAAGAGGCGAAAGCGAGCTTGGCTCCGAAAGAAAAGGCGACGGGAAACGTACTTTTACACGCGCGAGCGGTAAATGATTTTGGAGCGCGGTAATAAAATCGACACTGCGCCGCGGCTCGTAATCTCTTGATATAATAACGAGGAAATCCATCGAGCGCGCGAGGAAATCGATAACGCGAGCGCTGCACGCGTACAGTAGAGCAATCGGGAAAAAAACCAGTGACTTCCGTGAAAAGTCGCCGGTCTGCCCGTGCGACCCGGCTAAGGTGTATCGCGTTGCACAATCCTACTTTAAATCCTACTTTTATCCGTTGTATTACGTGCGCAACCACGGAAACTGCACAGATTTTTTTGTACAACTAAATAGATATACTTAAAAAAGTATTTGTGTTTTTCAAAAATGAGTTTACTGAAAAAATAATGTAATCAAATTTACCATAAATTATTGAGGTTGGAAAATTATCACAATTCATGGAACAATTACTATTTACATTGTAAAAAATACAATAATTGTGACAATTTTACTATATACAAACTAGAATATTTCCAAGGACTATACTATTTTTTTTTATGTTTCAAGTTTGTTCCGCGTCTTAAATAATTTAATAGTATTTTTTCCTACGTTTTTCTCAGTGTAAGTGTTAGATACAATAAGAAATTTTTACTAATTTTACGTAAAAAATATTACGGTATTAATTAGATAAATGTAATATTGATTTGGTGAAACGTATGAAATGGTCATTAAAATTCTAATTGTTAAAAAAAAATTTTAATTAAAAACACGTCATCAAAACGTCTACAAATTTTAATTATATTTATCAATAATTACGTACTCAATAAATGTTCATAACATGCAAATCAAGATCGTATAACGAAACAAGCCGAAGCTATTGCGAAACTGTATCACAACAGAATGCATTGCCTTTTTTTCCGTAAAATATAACTTTTCATTTTCAACCTCTGGAAAAAAGATCGAATCGTACAATATATAAAAGTGTCTCTCGTTAAGCAACGGTGCCCTATTTTTCCCCGACCGCGAAAACCCTAACGTTTCGACATCTCGCCGGTTGATTAGGCGTCGCATAACGGATGAGTCACGCAGTATAAATCGAACGCCTAGCGCGGCGGCGTAATAAAGGCGGCCGCGGGATCTCGCCGTGCGTGCGCCGGCGCATGTGAAAGTTCATAATCACCTTCGCACGTGAAATAACTCTCGGTGAAACTCGCGAAAAATATGGTAGCAAGAAATTAAGGATCTCGCGCGCTTGCGCCGCGCCTGGCTTCGCCTTCGGAATTTATCAAACGTATCCCAGGCGTTGCAGACCCGGCACGTTTTTTAAAATGTGTGAACTTTGCGGGGCTGGGACGATAAGATCATTTATACGACGTTCGCGGAATATCGAGGGTTTAACTATATCCAGCTTTCTACGGATTTTAAGATCTTTATGAACTCCCTGTTTATCGTGTGGAAATCATGTGTTTGATATCAATTATACATTCATTTTATTACAGATTAATTTATGATCAATCTGATTGAAAAGCTTGTTTTGATATTTACTATCGCATATTTAGCCTTTATTTATTTTTCCTTCATTTGTATCTGCTTGCAGTTTATTTACTTTGTGATTTTTGTTTTATTTAAAAAAAATAAGTATTTTTTATATGAATAAACAGCGTAGCAGAAAGCGTGACGAAAACAAGCAGAGATATATAGAGAGTTTGATTTATAGACGAGCCAGCTTCAAACGCAAACATTTACAGAAGCTCTGCAGTTTGTACAGATGCCACTATATTTCTATTTACGCGAGGTGAAACTAATAAATAATGCCTAGACTTTATTCTAAAACCAGAGAAAAAATGTTGCGATGATGTTTCCTTTGTGCAGTCATAATATGTAAGTCGAAAATTTATGAAAAATTTGCTACATTGTAAGTTGCGTGAATTGAATTCGATTGTCAACGCGACTTTCTCAGATGCTATCAAAGTAAGAACACTACTCATGCATCTAAAAATATGATATAATCCATTGTCATGTAGTAGGTCACATGGCTTATTTGCATAACCGAATAAAGAAAAAACGACTGTGTAGAGAAAAGGAAAGAAGAGTAATCGTATAAGGCAATTGCTTCGAATTACGATGAATGAAAAGTTCCCAATATCTCAGACACCCATGAACTTGATTTATTCATTTTTTCATACTACCTACAACGATTAAACTTTAATGCACTCAATCAACGGAATTTTGACTATAAAAAAAGTGAAAAACTTTAATAACAGCAATTTATTCTTACCCTAGATAAAACGCTTATTCTTATGCGACCTAAAAGCCGTAAAATATTCTTTTCTCTTCTAAGAAAAGCCAAAAACGAAAAAAAGTTGGTGTCACAGCGACCATAACCCACATAAAGACAAACCTGCTAGACGGGAGTATCGGTAGGAGTCGTGAGCTAAATAATCGGCGCTCGGCGTTGCGAAAAATTGTATCGTCTGTCGTTCCGCCGGGGACCCATGGGCTCGCCTCTCCGCGACCGTATACCGTTATCGGAGGACTTTTAACGTGGTCAGCCGTCGGCTCGGTGCCCCACGAAGAGGGGCGACGCGCCCACATGCACAATCAGGGGAGCGATCCCGTCGAGCCTCGAAAATAGACGGCCGTTTATTCAATTGGCTCGGCCCCCCTCGCACTGCACTGCACGAAAAAGACGTGGTTATGCGGGTACCGAGAAGCAGGCGAAATGAAATATACTCTCCGGGGGGGAGAAAAAGAGGAGGCTGAAGGAGAAGTTTTTCTGAGATTCAGCAGAATTCATTCCAAGAAAGTCTCTCTTTAGAGAATATAATAGAGGTGTGATGCATTACAATCGAAAGCTGAGTAAAAGTGCAGTTCTAGACTGAAATAACATTGCAGGTAGTTTTGATAATAAATAATAAATTAAATTTGAAAACTACTTATTGAGAACATTTTTTCAAACAAATGAATGTAAACGATGATACCGAGAATTTTTACTTTCCAAACCAGCAATTTCACCTTGGATGCCTAAAATTTTTCCAGCGCATAAAAATCTTCAAGTTACTCAGTCTACAAGACTTGCCAATTCATCCGTAACTAGAATAGCCAGCGTTGGAAATTGGTCTATAAAATTTATCCGCAAGCGAGAAACCATACTCTTCCATCACTTTGTTTTCTCCTCTCGCGCAATAATCCGATATCTTACCCGGCCGAACTAGACGCGAGGCTCCCGTCCGTCACCGTAGATTGCGTGGTGTCATTCCAGCTGCTGATACTCTCGCTCTGGATGTACAGAACAGGAACGATGTCGAGGATCCAGGCTCCTCGATTCGCTGCTCTGGAAGATCGTTCGATGCAATTTAGTGAGCGCATATCCATTATTCGCTACTATTTTTCGCCTCTCGAGGATCACGAATCGAGATTGCTCCGAGTGTCACGACTTGTGAAAATCCTCGGAGATCGACGTATTTCGTTGAAAAAAGTCAAATCTATCCTGTTTATCGCTTAATTAAATGAATATTTTTTGTAAATCCGATGATGATTTTATGGGTTTTAAAAAGTGTATAAATTATACACTGTTTAAAGAGGCGGAATTTCGTCCGAGAAGTAAAGAATCGTTATCTCGCGTTAAAAAAATAAGTAAAACGTAGAAGACACTTCCTGAAAGTTACGAGAGCATAAATTAAATTCTACAAGCGACGTTTATAGTCCAATCTCGAACTGGATGTGCAAAGTGCTACTTTCGCTTAACACACGAAATCTTTTCAAAATAACCGTTAAATTGAAATTTAAAGTTGTTACAATTATGAAACAAATGCAACAATATTTAGCTCGTAAATATCTAATCGTTACCAATGCGGTTTGGTTTAACAATTTATGATTACCTCCATACCTCCATGTAGATTAAAGTATCGATGAATCAAAAGAAAAAATCGTACTGTATCTGAACTCCGATCACAGCAGAAGGTATTGTTAGCGCGTCACCGTCATTTATAGGATTTTCTTCATCTTCGATATTTTCTGCTGTAACATTTGTATCGTCGACATCGCTCCTTGGATTCGTTAACTCACCGTAGTTAGTGCTGGTTATCTCTGTGTCCTCATTAGAACAATCTAAATGGATTGCAAATTCGTTACAAGCAGCTCTAAACCGTTCACTTTCAAATAATTTATTAAATATTACTTTAAAGTGAAAATTAAGCCTAAACGGATTCTTAATGCACTTTTTCACTGCGGTTATAGCACAATAACTATTTAAAATCTCTATCAAACAGCTATCAGTTAATTTATATCGTGAAATTTTAAACCGATTTTAGAAAACGCGCTCGCTCTGGAGTCTGGCCCATTCCCATAAAACATCCTTAACTTTAATAGCCGCAGATGTACTCTATATTGGCATTAAAAAGATCGATAAATGCTCCTGCGGGGTTTCACTAAGAAAATTGAAATCCGTAGTAGCTGAAAACAGCGAGCGGGTCGCTCGGAGAGAAGAAATTAAATCCTCAATCGGCCTGATGCACGTCCGATATCCGCGGATCGGCCGCTTCAAAGGCGCAGCGGCATTAAGCCGAGAAATTATCGTCGGCGAAATGAATGGGTAAATTACGAGTAGCGAGCGCGAGCACGCCGGGAGAAATTAAAAGGTCCGGGAAAATGTGCGTGCGTAATTTGCGGAGATACTCGCGTCGAAACGGGGTTACAGCGTTTAACGCGTTTCATTCCGTTTATGGAACGGCGGACCCAGACACCTGAAACCTATCGCTTGTCCGTCTCTCTCCTTGGACCGAAATGCATTTTGATTTTTCCGGGAGAGGACGTTGACCCCGCGGCAGAAAAGAGAAACGAGAATCCAAGTAGCCATTACTATGGGTAATGATTCGGTATAGGGGGCTTCTAATGAGTCGAAGTTGACGACTGCTGGAACTAATATAGGATTCGTCGTATTTGCGTTGATATCTTCGTGCGAAGCGGTTTAACGTTTGTAATTATTTGTGTTAAAATTAAATTTATTTAGAAATAATTGTAAAATATTTGCATGACCTTATGTAATAATAACGATCAAAATAACAATTCGACATTTATAGTCTCAGAAAAAACTTGAAAAATTAAATCACGCAAGATTTTTCAATAAAAATGTAAGTACCTGTAGAAGAAGGCATTGGATCAGCAACTGAGAATATAGACGTTCCGGGGTCAAAAGAGCTCGAAACAAGATTACTCTCAATAAGATTATGCGGTACGCCCGACTTATTTTCCGTGCTTTCGATGTGGGATGTATTTGACTTGTTATTCGAATTATTTCCTTCCACTTCTATATAATTAAAATGATCAGTTTACTAGCAATAAACTAGAACACTTAAGAAATGCATAACTACTTTTATTATACTATTATAATATAATATACTAAATACTTGCTATAATAAAATTTTAATAAAAAAATCTTATTTTTGGTATTTAAATGAAAACCATTTTTGTACAAAAGAAACTTTTTAACAGTGAGATAAAGATAACGTAATCGTTCGAGTATGAGTTAATAAATTCATAATAGAAACGCACTTCCTTCAGTCTTGTTATATTTTCAGCTCACTGTAAACTACTTTTGAATAATAACCATTTTTTTCGCACGGAAGTGTAACAAATAACAATGCAATGATCTATTATGAAGCGATTACCGGTCGGCATGGATTTCAGTGGTATTGTCGACGACGAGTCGGTTGTAAGCGCTGATCCCTGCGCCCTTAACTTCATCCCTTGTCTCCATTTTACCAAGGATTTGAAGCGGCCGGACATCAGCGACGATCTTATCTGTTTACACAATCAGCGCACATTTTAGTGCTTGCTCGGTAAAATAACCGAGGTATTTTTATGACGGGCATTAAGCACGTATCGATTCGCAAACAGAGTATAAGAGCTTCAAGCGTCAAAAACATTTTTGAAAATTTATGGGACAGTTTAAAGTGTCGATCATTTGCAAGAGTAATATACATATTGGTAGATGAATGAAAAATTTTCTTTCATAACTTTTAAAAGAAATATTGATGCACATTGAATCATAGACAGAGGTAGAAATTTTGCTAATGGACTGCCAGCATAATGGAAGATTAGATAAAACTTAAGAGGGAATATCCGTAAAATGGAAGAACAAAATATTTATCTCCTTCATTACGGTATTTCAAGAAATTTACGTTTTTCACAAATATCTCGGCTCAGGCTTATCTGCAGTACGAGATACAATTACTTTGTCGGATTAAGAGTATAGAAAGAACAGATGCGGGGCTTTCAATCTCTCTAACGATGCCAAATACAGGCAGAACAATGATGACGCTACACTTGAGAAATGTTATTCCTTCAATTGCACCGCTTCTTTTTTTGATAGTTTAACAAATATAATTGAGCAATAAGTAATATTGAATAAATTTAGTTTAAAGATAAAAATCATATTTTCACGAACTTGTTTTGAAATTGAGTAAAATCTACTAAAAATACAAGTGATCATAAAATACACTTTTTTAAATAATTAAAATAGATATTGTTATTGAAAGGAAACTTTTATTCGATCGCTTATTTTTATTAAAAATAAACTTCTCATAATTGAAACAATTGCGCAAAAATTCTATTTTGATATGCCTTAAAAATATTACTTGCACCTCGTAAACTTTTATGTTTACACTCTTAGTGGCAAAACAATTTATTTTATATAATGTTGAAAAAAAATATAATAATAAAATTTTAATGAATTCCATTTAAAAATAAAAAAGAATATAAAAATATTTTGCACAGTTAGCAGATAAAGCATCTCACGAAGGCGACAAAAGCAATATAGGTTAACCGGTGTGTCTCGAGTCTTGCGCAAGACACTCGGACCAGGCTTTTTGCGAATTTGACTTGCGGTGCAATTTACCCGGTCGCGAATGCTGCCGAGGACCGAGGCTCTCGCTGGCGTCGGCGCCTCCAACGGCGAGGACCTCTCTCCGC
This sequence comes from Eurytoma californica, assembly GCA_035586675.1. NCBI lineage: Eukaryota > Metazoa > Arthropoda > Insecta > Hymenoptera > Eurytomidae > Eurytoma > Eurytoma californica. Next base: position 10,911,324 of record JAXIUT010000021.1, on the reverse strand, counting down.
TAGCCGACGACGAGGCCGCCGCCACCGCCTCCTCCTCGCTCATGACGCCGCAGTTTCTCCCGGCTACATGCTCGCTCGTCCGCGCTCCTTCCGACCGGTCCGGAATCTCGGGGTGGCTTCCTGCCAATAGCACTGCCGCGGGCAATGATCGCCGCGACGACGGACCACGGCAGACCACGACAGGCACGCTCGGCCCCACCGACGTCGAGCTTTTGTTTTACTTTTTTTCTCTTTTTTCGTGCTCCGAACGAGAAAGCCTTTTGTGCTCGCTCTCTTGTTTTTGGCTCTCGCTTTTATTCTTCCTTATTTTAACACGCGGCGATTGCTCTGTTCCGGCTTCATTTGCGCACTTAGGTTTGTGAAAATGTTAGCGCATGTTATCGATTCATGCAATCAGTATATTTAATTCGTAGCAATGGAAATTTTCTGAATGATAAGATTTGCCACATGGGTTTAACCATGAATCAGTGACAGTTGTTTCGAGATTTTCTAAAGATTTAGAATGACCAATAACCGTTATCTTAAATTACTGCTTATATTAGTTGGCGTAAATTCAGAAGTGAAAAATTAATTTCGTTCGAAGTAAATAAAACTATATTTGTTTACAACTACAGTGATTATAACATTAAAATTTACAGGATTTTGAAATTTTGAATATTAAGAAGAACGCCTTTACTTCTTTATACTCTTAACTCTGATGTGCCTCGCCGGCCTTATGGTGTCCATATGTTACTAGGCGGGAGGTACCTGGAAATGCCTTTACCGTCAATTTGACCTGGCACCGAGCTCAACCATCTGGAGCTTCTTCTACATATTCGTCAATGTGATACATGGAATAATATTTTCTTCCATGTTTAAACTTCCAGTAGTTCCAGTTAAAAATCACAATATTGCAATATCCATATTTTGATAGTAACACTATCAAAATTATATTAAATTAAGCAAATGAACGTTTTTAAGAGAGTGAAAGTTAAATAAAGTCGGTTTAAAAATGTCCGCAAAAAGATAAGTAATCTGTCTTGTTGCTCAGCTGATCCAAACTAAAGAAAAAAAACAGTTGAAAAGAAAATGAAAAATAAAAGCGTAAACATCATATCTCTTGCACACACACATAAAACGAATTGCTCAAAGAAATCCATCTGTTATCTGGGCGAATAATTCTCGAACATTGAAATCGACCTTGCTCTAGCTTGCTATATGTATATAAGCTGTTACCCTCATGAAAGCTATTACACGCAATACTCGACTCACTACTACTATACTAAACCAGCGAGTGCATACAACATTTGAATAGAGTATGGAAATTGAGAAAATTGGTCTTGATAAATACTTTCATGTGACAACAGGTATCCTAAGGAAATTGTGCTTGATAATAATTAATAATAATAATTAATGATTATTGATAATAATTAATCTTTGACCATCAGTTATTAGATTATAAGTACGTTTATCGTTATTGGATTTTCATACTTGTATTATTCCTCTGGATTTTGTACTTTTGTTCTCTTTATAGATTTATATTTATACATTCTCTCACGCAGGATTTGTAAAGGGCATTATGTCCGTCTATAAATTTTAATAAATAAATAAATAAATAAATAGATCCTCTAAGAAATCTTGAATTAAAATTTTTTAATATAACAGATTAGTTGTTACTGGAAATTCTCAGAAAAATAACTAAAAAATAAAATTAATTTTAATCTTAATCTATTGAACGTGATATTTAACCGAATAAATGCTAATTAATGTGTCTTGGCGAATTCCACATTCGTCTCATTCGAGTTTACTTAGCGAAATTACGTAAACGTTACAGTGTTTCGTGTCATTTGGAAAAAAACCTTGAAAATCGAGAGGGCCATGAGTGTGTACAGTAACAGTGAAAGCAATGAGAATATTCTTTTGTAGCTGTTATCTTTTATCTTGCGGTGTTGTTATAATAGGTGCAAAACGTGATTGTACACATGATGCGTATAGATATTCGTTGCAGATCGCGCCTATAATCATGCATTCGTCAATAAATACCTCAGTTAAAATATCAGTAATAAAAGAACATTGGTTTGTTTAAAACTTTTAAAATTCTGAACCGAATGCGTGATAAAAAGTTATACTGTATTTTATGTAAGTGATACTAAACTTATTCATCTCTTCCTATAATTTTCTCAATATAATTATGAATCAACAATGATTCATGTAGCTATTGATTCAATATTTATGTTACAATAATTATCGATTAAAATTTCTGTTCCATGAAAAAAGGAATTTTAACTTCGCATTTTGTAATAATTTATAATTATATACTAAAGTCATTTATATGAATCATTTACATAAATCAAAATTTTAATTGCTCAGATTTTAAACCTACTGATTTTGCTAGCTATTTTTATATAAAAAGCAATTTATTCAAGTAGCTAAAGAAATATGTTTTATGCACGAGCTTATTTTTATTTGTATGTAAAAAGTAAAACATAAAAATCTAAAATTCTATGGTTCATCTATCCTCATTAATATTCAAGTTTACAGTTCTATACGCATCAACACATCAGTAAAATGTCATAGAAAAGAACGGTTCCTGTAATAACTATCAATCACTATAAAATAATTATTCAATGTATGCACAAGTACTTCAACCTCGAAATATTAGCTCTTGTTTGTAGTTCATGCATCTGTCTGAACCTCAATTAAGAAAATTGAGAACGAGCGTCGTAATCAAAACCTACATTGAATTTTCATTTGAATTGAATCTTATGGAAATTACACTTTGTGAATAAAGAATAATTCAAAATTTTATTATTTACAAATACTTATCGTTAAAAATATAACTCTAAAATTTGATTCAAACTATCGAAATATATATTGTAATGAATAGGTGAAAATGCATAATATTTCTTCAATGTTTTAGTTTAGCTAAAACCAAACTGCTTTGCAAGGTGCCTAATTGTCAGCTAATTGTTAAAGCTCCACCCCGATTTGGTTGTGTTCGAGAACGTAAACGAACTGTATGTCGTAGCAGCGTAATGCAATATCATCAGTGTTTCTGCATCGAACGAAACTCCGCTTTGCAAAGCCTCGTAGCGAAAAATTCCGATTCGTAAGGAAACGTTTGGTTTTTCCGCTCGATATCGTGCAACTCGCAAGTTCCTTTCATTCGAATAGCCGCTCCTTATCCGGCTTTTTCGATATCAAGAACCGCACCCTGTTCGTTTTCAGTGTCAGGCGGCGATGTATTGAAAAAAAGGAAATCTAAAAAGTGGCGTAAGGTCGAGAGAGCGAGCGGTAGTTCACGCGTCGTCGGCTACTACGTCGGCTCCGAAATCAATAAAACAGCTCTCGAGCGCAGCGAGAGAGCGAGACAGCGCGCGAGAGACACGCAAAGCACAAACTGTGCTCTCCACGCCTACTGTGCGGCGGGAAAAAATATACGCAGATCGTCATGACAGCGAGCCGCGACCGCCGCAGGTGATCCTGCAATAGGGTGAGAAAAAGACATTCGGCCGACGGGGGCACTGTTATGGGGGCTCACCGGATATGCGTAAGGCTGGCAGGGCACGTAGAAGTCTCGGCTCATAATAGAGCTCGATCGGAGTCACGGGCCCCTAGGTCGTCGTCAGCAGGCCGCGGCAGCTCCCCGCAGAAATAGCCTTCCAGCTGATGACATTCGCTCGGTGCCCGCCGCTCTGGGGATGTGTCAAAACGCCGGTGGCGCCATCTGCCCGCCGACATCGCCGCGCACGCCACTCCAGCCACTTTGCTCCTTGTCACGAGGTGGGACGTTCCTCTGCTCCGGGCGGCGAGGCCGCTCTCATCCTCGAAGCCGTCCCCGGCGCACCTGGACACTCGCCGCGGGGTCGCGCCTGACGCACCGTCGCCGCCGCACTCCGGCGCTCGCCGAGGGTCGCTGCCGACGACACAAAGGCCGAAGGAGGCCGCGCAACGGGACGTGGGGACAGCGCTGTCAGAGCGGAGCCGCGGACACTGCAAGTCTTTCCGCCTACGCGGTGCTGGCGACTCCTCTCGGTGGCGATCCGCGCGCACGCACACACTCGGACACTCGGCTGCAAGCTGCGACGACCGCGGTTGCGATGTACAAAGGTCGCGGAAAACGGAGCGCGCCGCGCCGTTCCCCGATCGCGTCCACTGCCGCTCGTCTCGAGCCAGACTGCCGATGATACGCTCGGCGGCCGTCGCTACGCGCTGCGAGCTTCGTATCGCCGTCGGCTCTGCACTCTCCGTCTCGCTCGCGCTCGACACACCTCCTTGGCTCCTTCTACTTCCTCGCGCCGAGCTGGAAACCGTGGGGGGCGTGGGGGTGGATGCCTGCGACTGCGAGTCAGAGTGCAAGGCGATCTCAGCGACACCTACACCGAACTCTACTCAATTACCCTGGAGAGATGTGCTCATGCGGCTGCGTTGGTAAGCTCCCTGGGTGTGACGTATGTATACACCAGTACACGCTCGGACTAATGTTTGGCTCATTTTATGACTCTATTAGTGATTATTGGTGAAATTGGTAGCTGACTCGTACTAACGCACTTGTTGACAGTTAGCGATTGGCTTGTCAGAAAACTTCATAGCCGACTAGCCGTGCACCACTGATGAGTGATAGAATGTGACTGATAAGTGATAGAATCATAAGTAGTAAAATTTATTTTTGTTTGATGTTAGAGATAAGGAATCAAACTAATATAATACATGAATCATTTTGTCAAGCTTTTTTAACTTACTAAAAAGGTTTAACTTCTTTTTATAAAAATGCCATTTAATGAGAGTAGTGCAAATCTTATTAAAAAAAAAAAATAATTTGTATAAATTTATAAAATATTAAATCACTATAACATTCTTGAAAGTGTTATTTATTGCGTCTGAGCACAGTTTGGCAATGATACTTCTACTTCATTTAATATATACATTTGGAATAATGGTTTTAGAAAATAGAACTTAAGATGTAATTTATCAAATAAAAATAGAATAACTACAACCTTATATATAATTATATTGCCCTCCTTTCATTAGAACTTTCAAATTTTCTTCTAATAAAGTTTAATATTGAATAACGTTTTCATTGAGAATTATTTTTAGTATTTACTGTTTTATTGATATTTGATTAATAGTTTTTAGACCAGTTAATCATGCCAATCAGACTACAATAACAATTTTATTTTATGAAATTAATTGAAAATTTAAAAACAGCTATAAATAAGAAACTTCTTGAAAATATTTGTGAATCACTTGTATGTATAGAATAATATATACTCATATGACTGACGCCATCTCTAGCCGAAATGAGCAGTTTTAAAGGACGGCGAACAATAAAATTTAGTGAACATTCAGGTATGAAGATTAGCCGTCGTGCAATCATCTGCAATCTGGTGACCGACGTCACCCCCTGCGGACGTCGATTCTTCGGTCTCTCTGGCAATCGGCGGAGTGTCTTGTATTTGCTTGACCGGCTCCTCAAGCGGCTCTTCGTCAGCGGCAGAAACAGAATCGCCAGCTCCTTCGCCACCCATCATTGCACGCAGCTGCAGCAAGTAGGCGCGATGCTCGCTCAGCGAAATCAATTGCCGGCAAGAAACGCCGAAGCCGACACTCGCCTCGGTTTTTTCGCTCCGTAAATGGAGCAGCGTCGAACTTTCATTTTCGTTCTTTTTCCCGGGCGCCTCTCCGTCCTCCGTCCCTCCCGCGGCCCCCTCGCCAATGTCCGGGCTTTTTGTGCGGCCGTCACCACCGTCAGCTCGCAGCTGCTCATCAAAGTAGCTCAGAGCCGCTGGGCCGATCTCGGCCAGGATCGCGTCGTCGCCTCCGCCGCCAGGAGTTTCTTCTTGCTGCGGAGCCACCGGAATGGCGCTACTGTCCTCAGGACGGTTCTGCCTTCCGCAACGCGGACTGCTCTTCTTGTACGAGTGCGATCGCCGTTTGCGCAGCGTTTTTATCCTTTGAGTCAACAAAGAAGTTGCCGTAAGAACAAAAGTGTCACTGCCTCTGGTGAACCAGCGCAATCGGATGTAAACAAAGGCCTCGTTTAGAGGATGACAATATTGTGCAAAGTAGAAACACAAAGTAGAACGACAAATTTTTTAATTAAATTAGATATTTAAATGATTTATAAAAAAGTTTACCGATTAACTCTCTAAATTTAATTCAGTGATAAGTCCGCAACTGATTTGAATAAGTGTATATACATAAAATATAAGTTTACTATTTATTAAGTGAACATTCACTTATTTTGCAGTGATATAAAACAGTTGCTGACTTATCGCTGAATGAAATTTAGAGAGTAGTTTTTGAAAACTAAAAAAACAGTGAGAAATTTACCTTGGTTGAGATTTTCCTCTGCGTGAATCCGGCGAATCTATACTGCTACTTTGGTACGATTTTGATGTTCTTGGACTGCTTTTTGTGCCTGACGATGCTTGATCCTCGCTTAGTAGTTCGTGCGACACGCTCGTTGCTCTCGTGCGTTGCTCACATTGCAAAAAGTTAACAAACGTATCTTTCTCCTTTTTTATACCAGTAGCGTTTTCAGTTTCTTTATTTACCGACTTTGCTTCATCCTTAACACAACTTTTTGCACAGTGTTCGAGCGATGACTCATGATTGCTGAATCTTTGAAAATGCTTCTTATCCACGAGTCTAAAGCCACTTGTACTACAAAAGTTACTACTGTCATCGAAATTGAGTCTTTCCCGATAGGTCATTGCACGAAACTCGGCTAGAAGTTTGGACAACATCAGATTGAGAGGTTGCAATTCGTGGTCTATGCGTAGGAGGGATTCAACACCACTGTTCCGAAGTGATTTTCGCGAAAACTGAGATTTTTGAGATGTCACACTTTTTTTAATTATGGCATCGACTTGACTTGCAGTTTCCCCTTTTGTTTTGATGACGGACGGACAATAATTGATGGAATTTAAATGGTGAAGACCTGATTTAGAAAACAATTTATCACAAGTAACTTGCGCAAGATTTTCCATTATTTTATTCTTTGTCGCATGGAAAGTACTTTCATTGGCGTGATTTTTATCGCACGTGTTTTTTTGCATGCTAAAATTATGCTCTTTTTTTTCTTGTATTAATTTGCTCAAATTTAGATCATTGCACTCCTCACTCTTTGGATTTAAAGAGTCCCCGCAGTTAATATCCATTTCACATATTGACGAATCCAATGAATTACTGTTTGAAAAAAATTTAGAGGTAACATGATCGATTGAGTCTTGTTTAGTCACTAATAAATTTGGTTCTGCTGCATGCTGCATTTGTGCCCTTAATACGTCATCCATGAATTCCGATATAGCTTTTCCTTGTTGTGATAAGCAACTGTCGCTCTTTATAGTGTACCCGCATTTGCTAGCTTCATATGACATAAAAGATTCTTCATTATCATCGAGTATACTTGAATTTAACACATCAAGGTAATTAGTATCAACTGAACAATGAAGACTAGAGGAACATCGTGAAATATCAAAATTTTCGTTGGTCACCGTTCGGGGACTAAGTAGTTCACTAGAAGTTTCATAATCGCCATCAGAAAAAGTATATGATGATTGAGCCGTCATCAGGGCAGAAGATGCTAGGCTCATCTCAGATACACTGAAATTCGTCTTTACAGAACCATAGACGCTCATTTTTTGCTTCGTTTTTATGAAATAGGTAATTACTTGAAGGCCTTTTTAATGCTATATTTTGAGAATTAATTAAACCTGTACGTTTAAATTTAAAGTTATGCAACATACTAAACAAAACTTACATGACGTATGAGGTTAGACAGTGCATATAAGGTAAACACCTATTTATCATTCATCATTCTGAATATAGTAAAGCAAGTAACAAATGATTCGCGAATTGCGAAGTCTATTTAAATAATTATTGAATAATTAATTTAAAAAATATGCTATTTAGTAGAAGTTTTTTTTCAAAATATAATATTGCCAGAGGCATTTTTACTTGTTGAATTTATAATAATTGATTCTAATTTTATTGAAGTTAATTTGAATAATATCGCAGAAAGTGGGACAAATTTACGATAAACAAAATTTTATTTTAAAAATAGAAACGTCTTTAGAAATCGATTATATATAATTTTGTTGTAGATAATGCGATTTATATATTTTAAATTAATGCGAAATAAATTTTGAATTTTTTTTTTTTTATTTCAAATTTGCTTTAAACAACCACATTCTTTGTACCTAGTTTTTGGATAAAAAACAATGTTGGTGGGAACTAATAAATCATTCCATGGAATTTCCACTTCATCTTTACGGCAGGCTCTTAAATCTTTGTCAGAAAGTGTGATTTTTACATTCGGATCAAACATTATATCTTCCCAAGGAATCTCTAACGATGAATCACATTGATCCACTTTTAATTTAGCATTTGCCGATTGTATAGTGTCCGTTACAATAAGTTGCTCCCACGGTATGCACATTTTACCGGAAGATACCTTTCTTATCGGCGGATTTTCTCTTGTTTTAACTGTCCTTTTTTTCTAAAATAATATTGAATTTCATTTAATTAATATTTTATATTTTATATCTTTATTTCTTTTTTTTATTGATCATAATTTAAATATAATAAAACTAACGAATATAATATATATATGAAAATTGCAAGAAAAAACTGCAATTGACCGTTTGACAAACTTACCTCTTTAGGTTCATCTTTTCTATATTTTTGTAAATCAGATTCTTTTATGGCAATATCCGTCCAAGGTAATTCTATGCCCGATGGGCATTCAGACGGAGCAGGAGAAAATTCTTTTCTCAAATGTTCCATATAAGGTTCATAGTAATAATCTTTTTCTGGATTATAAACTAGTGTTGTTCTCATCCTTGTGCATCGTTCTCTCTTTTTATTAGCTAATTTTGCTCTTCTTCTGGAGCAGTTGCATTTTCGCTGCTTATCATCCATTTTCTATTTTTTTATATTTTTGAATTTTTTCCTTTTATTTACTCGATCATAGCCTTATTAAAAAAATGCTTAAAACCTTTTAAAAATAAATTTTATTCATTTTATTTTGTTGCCAAACATTGTTTTTGCATTTATAACCTAAAATTTAAACTATAAATATAAATTTGAATGAATTATCAGGAATGAACATCATTTGTTTTATTACATGTAATAAGCTTTCGAAAAATGTGATGCTCCAAAATGACAATTATAAATTGTATTTTATGTTTTACACATATGAAAATAATTTAGTATTCATAATATAATATCATATCTATGATATGTAAGAATCAGCCTTCAGTCATTCAAAAAAGTTTTGCAAAGAATTACAAAAAGTTGTCAATGAGGTTGATAAAACTGATAACATCTTTTGGTTTTTTTAGGTATGGCTGCAATTATCGCCGTTTATATTATGCCATTTAACTGCTTTAACACTTAATGGGTAATAATTTTTTTCTTATTGTTGCGATATGAGGAAATCCACAGAACATTTAATTACTTTAAGCGACCGTTTTTTAAAAGTACGTTTGAGCCTATACGAGGCACACAGGTATAAGGACTGGGCTAATTAAACTGTGTGCTAAGCTATGTTATTCATTTTCTGATATTTTGTATTAATGTGCTGCCAGAGCTCAAAAAGATATCTCTATAAATGTGTAAAATATTCGTTTGATAGAAATATCTTTTTGAGCCCTGGCAGCAAATAAATAAAAAATATGAGAAAAGGAGTAAGATACCTTAACACAGAGTTTAAACCCAGCCCTCCCTGTGTGCTTCGTAGGCTCAACCGTAGAATGTAAATTTTAAATGGGTACCATTACAAGTTAAAAATTCTGTGGATTTACTCATATGCCCTGCACCCCCTCATAAATGTTTGTTAGGGAACCTACGCAAGTCGTGCGCATATCACAACTGTCTCCACAATTTAATGAAAGATTCGAATGACGTCGCAGTTCAAGGTAGGTTATTTATTGACTTATCAAATTGATTTAAACCGACAAGTCTAATAATTCCGAATTTACCACTTTAACAGAGCCACCTAACGCGGAGCCGGCAAAGTCCAATTTAAACCCGCTCGATCACATATTCATACACGAAATAATTAATCGACGGATTTTTCGCATGACTTTTGTATGTTCAATAAATCGTAATAATGCCGCTTTCCGCGACTCAGGCACGCGCGACGTGTCCGCATTGCTCCCACCGCTATTCAACTTCGTAAAAAATTCTCGCAGGGTCGCAGCTCCCCCTTTCAGCCTCGAGCCCGTAAAAATAAATCGAGAGCTTATAATTTTGTTTTAAAAAAGCTCGAGCAAAAATGTGGAAAATTTCTATATTCGAGCCCGGGAGTAAAATGCGCCTCTTAAACAGGGACGCGATGACGAGCCGCGAGTATAACGTAACTCGACAACACGTCACGCAAAATGGCAAAATAAGCTAGAGCGAGGAAGAAGAAACGGAGCAGTGAGCAGTTGAGCACCCGACAAGCTGACACACGTACTTAGCGCTTGCGGGTGTGCGCGGTGCGCGTGCAGCCTTCCGTGTTGCTCCGTCTCTTTCCTTCCCTTTGCCGGCGCGCTTGCGTGAAATCGAGCCGAGGCACGACTCAGCGGCCTTAGCGCGAGTTCGTCCGCGAGAGGCGCGAGCGAGGGGCAGGGGGGAGAGGCGCGCGACGACCATACGCTCGACGTCTTGGCGAGCGCGAGTCTCTGGTTCGCCCACGTCTGCGTACATCCGTGCTACGTACATCATCCTATCGGCCGTTCGGGCCGTTTCGCGCGGTAGTCACCGACTGTCGTACGAGTGTACTATTCCGCAAGAGCGTCCGTGGTCCCTCGTTCCGACGATCCGACGTCTCCTCGAATCTCGCTCTCGCGAACTCGCACTCCACAGCTCCCTCCGCTGTCCGCAGCGAGCCGCTCAGCCGCAGCCGCCGCACTCCGCACTCCGCAGGTCGTACCGCGAGCCGCCGGTTTCGCCCGCGAGTCGCGCTGTATCGCCCGTAGGTACTTCCCTCTCTCATGCGAGCGCGGTGGCCGTCGTACTACGTGTGCCTGCCAGTGTGCTTGTGTGCGTGCGTGCGCGCGACTGGCTCTCTCGTGGACGAAAAAGCGCGGAGGACATCTTGAATCGCGTAGTGGAACGACGTTTTAGACGGCAGCCATCTTGCAATCCCTAATCAAAGATCTCCTCTCTTGTCTGTGTGCTGTGCGGGCCAAGCGGCTGTTTTCACGAATCCTCTGCTGTCCCGGGCGAACGCCGGAATCCCGAGTAAGCCACAACACACGCACCGCAAATGGCTCTGAAGCGGATTAACAAGGTAAGTGCGTGCGCGCAAGCGACCTCCTCGCGCCTATCGTGCTCGCGGCGAAGCGGCAAAGCGCGTCCGCGGCCTTCCGTGGCCCGCCTCGGCCCCGTGGAGCGGCCCCGAGGGCCTCGTCGGCGCGGGGCCGGGGAGCGAGGCCTAGCGTGGCCGCCCGAGGCCGAGCGTGGCCGCCCGAGGCCGCGCCGCCGTCGCCGCCGCTTCGGAGCGGCGAAGGTGGGGGCGACTCCTGGTGCGCGGGCCTCGCCGGCGTCCCCGGTGCTCCTCTGGCGGCCGCGGCACAGGGCGCCGTGGCCGAGCTCGCCAGCCCCGGTCGTCGTTGCCGGAAGTAGCGTTAGGCACCCGAACGGCTCTCCGTGAACTCTTCGCTATTTCTTCCTCTCTCGCACTCGCGCTGTCCAACGGCGCCTACACGCCTGTGTACATGTATATATAGAACGCGCTCTCTTGCACGTATGCTGAGAGAGCTATAGATAACTCGGAAATCGTTGAAATTCTCGCGATGCCAGGCACCCTGGGCTCGTCTGACCTCGCTCCCGCGAAGGCCTCCGCGGGGACAGCGTTGCCTTCTCTAAGCGAGAAACTTGGAATGAGCCTGTTCGGCTACCTTCTGCAGGGCAGGAGTAAGACTTGCCAAAGCTCACGATGACTTCTGACTATTCGTTGGAATCCATCCTGAGTCATCGACTACTTTGCTCTTGCTTCAAGATGAGCGTTGTTAAGGCATCTGTGTACCGGGTTCTAATTTTCTGTAATTCCATTACCAGAAAACATGCCAATTCACTCTACCAAATCCTAGAAAAAACAAATGATTTATGCAAGACATCGTTAAAAAGTTTTAATATAAATTTTTATTTTTTTTCAACAGGAACTTCAGGACCTTGGGAGGGATCCACCTGCACAGTGTTCCGCTGGCCCAGTTGGAGATGACTGTGAGTTTTGTATTATTTAAAAAAGTAGTTCATATTACATTTGCATTATGTTTTAGTTCTGATAAATATACAAAAATTTAAAAGCTTTTTATTTGTACTATGTGGTTATAATAAAATCTTCAATTATCAATCAATTATTTTCTACAGTTCCTATAAAACCAATAAGATAATTACACGAAAACACAGTCATGAGTATTATTTAAAATAATGATTAATGTTATTTAGCAATTTTATAAAAATGAGTAATATAATTCTACTCTTTAATGATAAATAACTATTGGCTTTCTGCATGAAGCAGAGTAATAGTTACTTATTTGCAAAACCATTGTACTTAAGAGATACACAGGATAAATTTTAATCTTCTTTTAGATTTTATTGGATAACTTTAATTTTAAATTAGATTATATAAATAATTTTTGCAATTTTTGTATAGGGGTGTTATATAATCATATTTTATGATTTTCTACATTTTATTTACAAAATTATAATTAGTTCTAAATTTTCTGAACTATTACTGTTTGAGATACAAAAGTATAGTGAAAACGTACATTTTGTCGTAGGTACGGATTTCATGATAATACTTTTTTTTTTTTTTTTTAATAATTTTTAATTGAAAAATTTAAATAAAAAAGTCTTTTATAAGTGTTAAAAGAAATGTTATACAAGCAAAAGAAATTTGTTTAAAAATTTGTGAAGTAATATTCAATGCATGTGTCACAATTTACTTTGTCAGCATTATTTTTAATTAATGATTCTTATTTATAAATATGTCAATATGTTACAGTATTTCACTGGCAGGCAACAATTATGGGTCCTGTAAGTGTTAAAACTAATAAATAATACATTCCCTTTGTTAATATTTATTATTTAACTTAAGGAGAATTTTATATTTGCAGCCTGACAGTCCTTATCAAGGAGGAGTTTTCTTTTTAACAATTCACTTTCCTACAGATTATCCTTTCAAACCTCCAAAGGTATTGTACCAAATTATTTTAAAACAATTTGAATTTTCATGAAAATAAAAGTACTCATTTCACTTAAAGAGATTAAAAACTGCATGAGTCATGGAAAGAATGATAGCTTATTCATCATATGTACATTTAGAAGCATAGAATTTTTTCCTTAAGAAGTAATATCATTATTTCTTATTTTTATTTTCAATTTTATAGGTTGCTTTCACAACTAGAATTTATCATCCTAATATTAACAGTAATGGAAGTATTTGTTTGGATATTTTGAGATCGCAATGGTCTCCTGCGCTTACTATCTCAAAAGGTAAATATTTATTTTAAAATTTTACTATTAACATCTAAATTCATATTTTATATTGGTATTTTCACTCTATTAAAAAAAAGTTTAAAAGTTATTTTTAAGTCCTGAAAGCTTTAAAGTAATACAAAATTATACTTAACATTCTTGCTGAATTTTTACTCGATTAGTTATCCTGTATCAAATAGCGTAATGTAATGAGAATACTTTTTCTGTTCTAGTGTTACTGTCAATATGCTCTCTCCTGTGTGATCCTAACCCTGATGATCCTTTGGTGCCGGAGATAGCTAGGATATACAAAACCGACAGAGAGAAGTACAACGAATTGGCACGTGAATGGACGCGCAAGTATGCCATGTGATGCGCCAATATCCGTTAACCTCAACATCTGTACATCACCATCAAACAGTCCCAGCCTAATTGCCATTTACCAATCAGCACCGATTCAACCTAGCTATGGCTCGTCTGTCCTTTAAGTAAAATGATTAACAACATGTCGTCTAAATCAGACTTCCGGGCTCCGCAGGGCACCACAGGCCAGCTGTGATCGTTCCATAGTAAGAAGTTCCCTCCTCCCTGGGTACCCTGCGAATTTCCAAGTCGGTGCCATAATGGCAACTAAAGGCGATTTTCTAAGGATAAAGGATAAGGTGGTTCATCCCTCAAATCATTAAATATGAAAACAAATTTAAAATCTAAGGATCGAGGAAGCAACTGAAACAAACAGAAATGAAAGATAAAAATCATCATATTGTTCTCTTTGATTTTCGCAGAAATAAACGAGAATTTTAAAAAAAAGAAAATAATAAAACACTAGGCGAGTGAAAGTAGGATTTGTATTTGAATTTAATAGTCTAATTTTTATGATCGTACTTATAACGCTGTAATATCTTTGCATATATGCCTACTTTCTCCGTGGAAAAATACAGAAACAAGCGTTAACACAAACGTAAAAGAAAAGGAATACGAAAGATTATTGTGCAAAGGAAAATAACTTCAAAACGGCAGCGCACCGATTGTTAGTTTAAACGCAATGAGAGATCGACGCCCGTCCCTCGATACGATGCGGTCATTTTTTTTGTAAGACTGGGCTCTATATATATAAATACTTCTGAAAAACGATATTACTCTTGTTTTTTCTTTATTCTTTGATCATTAACTTGTTGATTCCTTTATAATTTTTAAAAAAATTTTAACATTCACCTTGTCTTAAAAACAAATTCTACGAGTAACTCGATCGACGCGTCTGTGGCTTGGTTTGACGGTGTAATGTGCGCGTGCGCGAAGGCGTAAAATAAAATGAACAGAAGTTAAATGGAAACATTGATAACTGACAAAAAATCAATCTAGTTGTAACATGTTTCAATGATAATGTACTACATTTGCAATTACACTGATAAGAGATAGAAGTGAAGTCTGAAGTCAAGCTCTAAGCTTACGAATAGCAGAGGGTGGGCAGATATAACATTCGTAATTCGAGAGTACTCAGAGCCGGAATATTATAAGTACTGTTTGAAAGGGGTTTTTCCCAATATGATCTACACTTTCAATGAACGTACCTGTGTATCGGAATGCTCTGTCGAGATAAAAGAAATAAACTCTGTACAATTCGCCGAGACTTTTAAGTACTATCGTGGAAGTAAGAGAGAAAAAGAGAGAACGAGTGAGCGAGAGAGGTGGTAATCTTAAAAGGGTATTGGCTGAATCACATGCCCGGTCGTAAGCACGAAATCGCGTTTGTACTTGTAATAATAATAGTACTAAGCTCTCCGGAAAAATAAATTTAAAGTAAAATCAAGTAAATTATGTCGTCGCCGTACTACCGATGTTACTGTGTACGCCGTGTGACTTAGGTGCAGATTTTTTTGTCGGTCGTCCACTACAGCGTGGTATTCAGCTTTCCTTTCGACGCATATCGTGCCCGATTATACTTAGCAAAGCTTTCGAGTGTTTCTTCTACAATTTTTTTTATCACCGCTTGGATTTTTTACAGTTTTGATTTACAATTGTTGCGAATAAATTCGTGTAAGAAAAAGAATACAACCACTGTTGATGTTTAGTCATGTACTTGTAAATGTTCCATTGAGAAAAAGAGAGGAAAAACGGAAAATCTTTTGGTATTTGATATTTTATTTGTTTTTCTTCTTTTTTGTCGTGAATTTCACTGCGATGTGGAGGGAATCGACCGCCACGTTCATCGAAATGTCAACAATGAGCGAAGATAGAAATGAAATTCATGCGTCGTTGTAACTGGTTCCATTCGATACGAATATTTTTACGATTTAGAAACTCTTTGCCCTGCGTTGGCGTCCTTAGGATTGCGATGCAAAGCAAAGCAGTTTTTTTTTCTCTTTTAATTAAATTATTATTTGTAGATACTGATCAAAAAGATAACTAGGAAAAGGTTCTCTATGCGTGGGTGCTATGAGCTGTTTCACAATTTCGTTGCTCGATCGAGATCGCGAAAACATCTTTACTTTCTAACGATGATGATTCAATAATATTGTGAAAATTTAGCCGGCTTACAGTGAAGGGAGAAGAGGATTTACAGATTATGCGAGACGAATCAATGCCTTTTGAATTTAATTGTAATCGAAAATAACTTGTACAATGTGGTCTTTTTAATTTTTGTCGTTTCTTTTTTTCTTCCGTGTCGCAGTGATGTGTTATATTTAAATGAAATAATTGAAAAACGTCAAAATGAAAAAGAAATTTGATAGATAAATAAAGAAGTAAAATAGAATGACATTGATTAAAAAATATGAGCGGCTTGAAGTTTATACACTAAAGACTTTGACCCCGATCGTACACATCTCCACTGGAAATGGATTTAAGAACAAAAAAAAATGATTGAAAAAAATAAAAAAAAAATAGAAAAAAAATACAATTGCTCGTGTGTAATTACTATTGAAGACGCAATAATGAACATTTTTAATAACTTATCTTGTGTACATTCTAGCGTTTAGCTCTTTATATAAATAAAGTCCACATAACGATCAAGTTCAAGACTCTGTGCTTTCTCGAAGAAAAGAATCTAATAAAACACCGTGTAGCCCAAAAGCTAGAGCGACACACGCAGGCGTTCCTTGCGAAAAGTCGTCGTACGCATTTGCGAAATGTTCATTGACTCTCGTGCCAAAAGCCCGCGACAATATCCTCTTTCGTCGCAAAAACAAAAATACGATGAACGCGGAAAGCCAAACCCTCCGGTCGCTCGCGTCGTCTAATTATACCTATACGGCGGCAGGGACAAACAAAATAGGATTGCGGCTGCGACCCAGTGACTGCGCCTCGTCGGTCTACTCGCGCACGATGCAAATTATCCGAAGGCTGATCAATGTCAGCTGCGAGCGTACAACTGCGGGGGCGTTTGGCCGAACTCGTGATTTTCGTATGATACCAATAGCATGTCGTAGCGGTCAACGACGAGGCAACCGAAGTGGACATTAATAATTACATCTTTTTCTTTCTGAGGAGTTTTTCGATCGCACTGTCGAAGTATCCGAAGTGACTTTTACATCGTACCTACTTTGTCGGAGTTTCACATTTGAATTAAAAGATAAATGACTTGAATGATAAAATGGAGTTTCACATTGTATGAACAGTTTTATATGGGGACAATTTTGATAAATCAGTATTTATTATTGGAAACGCAAAAATATATATTTTCTATAAATATTCAGTGCAAGGGAATATAGAAAACATTAAAATATTTTCCAAAGATCTATTTGAAACTTTTGATTACTTGATAAGCGATGTAAATGTTACAGCGATACTTTTATTGGTTAAACCAATACACTTGTCGAATACCTTCTTTTGATTTGACTAGAAAAATCAACAAGTTTTGTTAATGTTTTCAAAAGTTGTTAGTTTATCTCAGTATTGTAATGTACACTAATACTTAGTTAGCTTAATGCTGAAAAAATCTTTAGTTGTGCTACCGAGTGAAAATAGGCAGATAACCGAGACGATGAAAATTTAAATGAGAAAATTGTCTTGCAAACAGTCTCTTCCAAGCTGCGTAGTTTTTTTTCTTTGCGTTTTCTGTGTAAATTATATTATAATGCAATCAAAGTATTTCGATAAAATTTACACAAGTTTGTCGATTCCTTCAACGGTAGGTTATACGAACGGTATAAACGAAGGGTAACAAATTTGCATTTGCCGCCGTGGAAGGATCCAGAATATCTTTCGATTGAGATTAAGCTTGTTTTACATTAGTAGTATGACATTAGTAGTATGTTTTATATGAGTAGACATTTTTAGTAGTATGTCGACGATCACAAGAGTGAGTCACTTAACTATTATTTCTCTGCACACATTTTTTCTTTCATTTTTTTTTCATTCGGTAATATTTGCATTCTTATGATTAATCAAATATTGACTTTTTCTTTTGCAATTTAAATAATCATGGTGGTCAAAATTATAAATAGCTTAATCGTTCACTAGACGTTGTATTATAATAATATTATTAATAAATCTCACAACTAATGGTTTTTATTAAACATTTTCTGGACGATTAAAGACTATGAAACAATTTCGATATTTTATAATTTTATTGCATTACACTTACGTAAACCTTTTAATTATCTACGATTGAAATAGGAACGATGCATAGTTTTGGTGTTAAAATGTACATGACATAATAATTTTACAGGGTTCTGATGAAATATTGAATTAAAATTTGACGCTGCTTAATTGTAATGCATTTGAAAACATGCATTTAGGTTCCAAAGAAATAAACTGTTTACTATATTGCGAATATAGTAAGATAATGTATAAATAATAGTAAGTAATTAATTAATTATATTTTATACATTTAATTATGTTAAACGGCGACATTTCTTTTTAGTATAACGAAATTTTTATAAGATTTTAAGTATATTTATTCACACGTTACATGAAAAAAATATACTTACAATTTTAAAAAAAATTACTGTCTTTAATAATTAATCCTAACCATAATGTTGAGAACCTTAACAACGGGAATACGATAACCGATAGAAAAAATTAATACTATACAGTTTGTTACAATTTTAGTTCAATTTAACAGCATTTATTATACTCCAATTTTTACAAAATCAATATTTTTATAGATATCACAATTAAAGCTTAAATAATATTTAACCGATGAAATGTAATTTTTACATAAAATTCAGGTGTGAACATGTTAAAAAATTTAATTAATTAACAATGTATCTGAATTATAACGTATATTATAAAAAGTGATTCAATTATCATTAATAAAATCTTCGTTAATAAACTTGTAACAAAAAATTCATAGTTCAGTACTGAATAATTTTTATACAATTTATATTATTATTATGTTCTATCACTAATAGCCCTTTGAGTGTTATATGCCACTCATTAATTCGTGTAATTTCCCCCCGTAGATAATCTCCGCAAGTTAGAGCGTATATATAGAATGTTTCTGATAATATCCAAATGTGACTTTAAATCTTCAAGGTAATTAGAGCAAGTATAAATTGCAGTATTCACTTGTCAACGCGATCCTCATAAAAGTAGTTATCAAATTATTAATAGTTCAATTTGCTTTTATTAAGTACATAATCGTTTGTAAGAACCAGTTTGTGACGAGAGGAATTAAGTATTTCTAGTACCGATTTTACGTCAGTTTTCAAAGATCGGAAAGACGCTGCGTTTCGATAAATTTATCACTGACTTGTTGTAATCTAAAAAGTTATAGAAAAAAAAAACACCATCCATTACAAACAAGTGATGATCGGTTGGCATTCTAATTTATACCTATACCAATTATGTATACTGGACTGAAGTAAAATTCCAGAAATTAATTTTGCAGATTTATTTTTTTTAATCGCGTAAAATAGTATAGGTTATATACATAATCAGTTAGTAGTTCAGCGTTTGCTGACACATTTTTCGGATTTAATCATTGCTAAGGCTTTTAAATTACTTAAAATGGGTTTCCAATAATTTGCAATTAAGAGTTTAATAAATAATTTGAATTCAGTTTTTATTTAACTTATATAATATATAGTTAGTTATAATGAAGATTATAATTTGAACACTTATGATGTTACCGTGATATATAAAACTACTTTATAATTTTCTTTTTAGTCTGTACACAAACTGCTTTCACCAGTAGTACTTTTCCCGCGTGAATTCATTCAACATTTTATAATAATAGTTATAAATCGAAAAGAGAATTTATCGTCGAGGACCACGAAACATCAAAGAAAGGAAAATCGTAAGCTTCTCTGCGAACATTATAAGGTTACGATCGGAATGTTTTTTGCGCATTTCAGGTTACATCGACTAGGCACTTTCGCTCATTTTCTATCTCCCCTCAGAAAAAACTCTCATCTGAATTAACAGCCACGCGAAGACATCTGTGGGATAGGAATTGGCCGGACATGCGCCTCAACGTACGAGTACGAGTGCTGCGGAGACAAGCGGTGAGAGTGTCGCTGACGCAAGAAGCGGGGAGGAAAGAGTCGACTCGATAGCTTTGCCCGGATGGGCCTTCACTCTTCTTTTCTGAGACTTCGAACGGTCGGACAAAAATTGACTGATGAATCGCGCCGGAGAAATTGGGAGAATCAAGCGTGCTTCTTTTTGTATACACAACTCTGCTGCTCGGTTATGCACAAACAAATTTTAAAAGATTTTGTTGGAAACTTATTGGTTACGCTGTCATTGTTTAGTTAATTAATTTAAAAAATGTTTCGAATTTTTATAATGATCTATTAATATAGTTTAAATAAAAGGTGCTCCCAATACACTGGCATATTAGCTTCCTCAAATTGAATTAGTTACTTTCTGATAGAATCTCCTACAAATTTAACAAAATACGATTGTTTTATATATAAACATAAAATACAATTATAATATTTACATACGAATTTGACCTCCATAAGTGGATTAACCCAAGTAATTCCATCATAAAAATATCGGTTTTCCTTAATTACTAATGAATTTTAATATAAATATTCAAATTTAAGAAAAATCGAATTTAGCCGAGAGCAGCGTGAAATTAGGTTCTTTATAAAGTTTTGTAAAGAAAAAGTTATTCGTAATATGGACTTGATCGCTAAAAAATTGAAAAAATTAAAAGTATATGTTTTGACTTTAAAATGTAAATTTCGAAAAATGTTCATTTTCTCAAAAATGGCTCAAAGAAATTGATCGAAAATCGAAGTTAGCTGGGAAGCCGAAAAACTGAGACTGTAGAGCGGAAAATGTTCCATCACTAATTATAAGCATAAGTGTACAAGAAAGACAATTGATCAGTGTCCAAAATTGAAATGAAGATCAAAAGAATGAAAGGAAGTCGAGCGTTCTTAGCAGGTGTCGAGGACACCTTTAGCCGGTTCGGCTGAAGACAGAGAGAAAGCAACGAGCGGGTCCATGTAGCCACACGCTCGGCCGGCAGCCCGGCACACGGAGTCCGCGACTTTTACGCAACCGATCGGCCAGTCCGAGCGCGAGCGCAACTCGCTGGCGAACGAGGGAAAAGGAGAGAGGGAGGCAGGCTCGGCTGGTAGCATCGGCGGCGGCCCGCGGCATCTCTCTCGGCAGTACTGCCTCTCAGTGCCAGCGATCAGCTCGCGAGGTTCGGCTGCGTCGAGAGAGCGGCTCGGGCTCACCTCCTCCGGCTTAGTTACACGTGCGGCCGAATCATGTCGCGGCTACCGTAGACCCGCACCCGACTGACCGTCAAGCCGCCGCTAAGGCCCGATACGCCGTGTCGGTGGACCTCATTTTATTCCTCTTCGAAATTTGCGTCACTTAGGTGAGTTCTCTTAGATAAGCATAAGGATGAAAATGCTCATTTTTTAGTAGCCCTTGTAAAAGAAGCCAAGATCTTTGCTACTTGATATTGCAGATTAATCGTCTTTACCGCGATAAAAAACTTTATCGGCCAATGCTTATTAGCAAATAATAAAAAAAGTGTTCATTTTTCTCGCGGCAGAGATTACCTGATCTTTTTCAGCGGTAAAAAGTTTTTCGAACGCAAATGATCAATAATAAAAAAAAGTTTACTGTTATTCAATGTTTCTTTTTGCGCTAACGAAGAAAGTGGATCCAACGCGCAATGTTAACGGGGGACTTTCGAAATTCGTTCATTTGGCGGTTCGCTCATTGCACCGCAACACGCTGTAAGGTCTTTAGAAAGGCTTTCTCGGCCCCTGGCTTTCTTATGTTTTGCCGTACAGATTAATTTACTTTTTTTCCATTTCCTTTCGCCATAAAAAGGATTCAGGTTTTACTTACGTCTGATGATACCGTTAGGTCAGCTCCAAAAATACAAATGCAAGGTTTATAGTTTACACTATCATTTCGTGATACTTAGGGCATTCCAAATACTGGACACAAATGCAATATTGATTAAATGTCCTTTAATTTTACTTCCAAGCTTTTTAAACTGCTTTGAAATGGATAGATTTTTCTTATAAAAGTTTAATGATTTACTTATAGCTAGCTAGTGTTGGCTTTTTTTGTAAGTGTGACTTCAGTGACCTTTTTGTGACAAGTTTACCAGAATATGTATGTGTTCAACACTAAAGTAATGAGAAAAGATTGACGTTGCGCAACACATAAATTAGAAACTTTTTTTAAGTCAAATTATGATTAGGTCTAATCCAGCTTCGTTGTGTTACAAACTCAGAAAACTACTAACAACAGTAACTACTAATTTATTCGCAGACAGAATGCAACGATAGCAAAAGGATTTGTTAATTTTTGAAAATAAAAAGTGACTGCACTAATAGAGCAATCGCTCACTACCTCCAGTCCAAACACGATCGATCCAAGCTTCAGTGCACTTTCTCCTGTGCCAGCGAACTTCCGCAATATATTATATTTCAATCTGCAGTGCGTCAACGACCTATCGTATTTAAAATCGATACGCGCGCTCGCTCCGCGCTTATCGTACAAGCTTAAGTAGATAAAGGCGCGGTGTAGCTATACGAAGGGCTTCGCGGCGTTCGACCCGTCGCAATTATTGCGGGCACTGCTGCTTTGGTGTGAAGGTCTCTGCCAAGGCCAGTCTTTGCAGTCTCTATTCGCATTGTTTACGCGCTAAAGCGAGTGAAATGTAGTGCGCTAGTCGTATATTTAATAATAAATGTAGGCTCAATGTTTCAAGAGCATCGTTGAACTTAAACGAACTTACTTTTGCACTTTTGCAGTTATTTTGTCATATGTATGATGCTAGTAAATTTTAATGCAAAAGCTGTTCTAAATTTAAGGTACTGATTGTCGTGTATTTTTAGCACTGTTCCTTCTCGGACGACAATTAAAAGTGAATAGCATTAGGTGTCATACAAAACAATCTATGGAAGTGAATTCTGTTGGCAATCTTCTCACGTATTCTTAATATCTCGTTTGTACCCCACAACAAGGTTTACCTGTCCGCCGCAGATAAACGAATTCGTGCTCGAAATCAAAATAAGGATCGAAATCCAAGCGGTCGTCGAGAGCTGAAATCGAAAGATCGGCAAAATTATGCTAAAATAAAGCGTAACCATAGCTGCTTTCTATTATAAATCCAAGGCTCCGACGTGGCTGCAACTCTCCCCGACGCCGTGGCCGGCGGCGGCCACATGAAACGGCGGGCGTCAGTCCGGTGCCGCGAGACCCCGCGATCGGCTGGATTATAAACAAGTTCCGTTTCGCGTGCAGACGCTCCTCTCTCTCTCTCTCTCTCTCCCTCGCGTGCGCGCTCCCATTTCCTCGGAACTTTCACGTACTTTGCCGCGGCGGCGAGAGATCGGGGAGGTGAGAGTGAACGGAAAACTCGCCGCGCTGAGGTGAGGCTTTCTTTTTTGAGCAGCCGCGTGCCTCTCCTTCGTTTCCGCGTGTGTTGTTCTTTTCGCCCGCGATTATGTTTATTTAAAAGCTGCTTTGCTTTGTCACGTAAATCTGGATGCTGTCACAGTGCACTTGCACGCGACGTTTTTTTTATTATTTTTAATTCGATTCGTGGACAAGGTCAATATCACATTCGACATGCGTTCGAAAAAGCTTCTATCGCAAAACCGTTGGCAATCTTCGAGATTATAAGCAAAATAATCGTCCAAATTCACGTGTAATCAATATCAGCAGCGATCAATCGAAAACGTCAAAAAGTAAAAGTTCTATATAATAAATATTTAAGGATATTCGAAACAGACCCGTTAAAAGTACAGAGTAAAAAGTTTACATTTAAAATAAAACTTCCAGGAATGCTTAATTTTCGTTTCACCATGCAATTCTTTCAAAGTAGAAAGCTTTTTTTATCGCCGTGAAAATAAACGTCTAAAAATTTAATACAAGCTAATTTATGAGTAACCTCGCTGGATGAACGTTTTCCAAATTTGTGCGGGAGAAAGTAAAAGATGGCGTAAAGTGCATGAAAAAGAAAGTAAATCTATAGATATATCTAGAGTCTAAGTCTATAGATATGTGTAACAGAGCAGCATTTTCGACAGCAATTGGTGTTTTTTAATTTACTTTTCTAACAGACACGCGGAAGTTTGCAGTAGTAAAATATTTGCGATGACTGCGACAATGTACGATAGCGTCCATTCACGTTATGAAGTCACAAAATCACCCAACAGAATTGCACAATGTGCGCGAAGAGCAAAAGCAATCAATCTGTTAAAGCTTTTATTTCGAATAGTCGAATCTTCAGCGTGAATACTTGCAAGCATTATACAGGCCAATGACCTTAAGCGGTACACTTTATCAATGAAAGTTTTCAAGAGCGATCCTGCGCTGCCTCAAGCAATCGCAATTGATTTACTTGCAAAATGTTCCATACAAATAGTTATACCTATTGTCAAATTCTTATGCATTTAAAGCACGATATTTTTTCCAGAAACTTTTAAATTCATCTTTTTTAAAATGGTTAACGATTGTTAACATGTAAAATGAATGTATGTAATGTCACGTTTGTAACGATTACAGGTGCGCAGACCCTCACCGGCCGCTCCAATGATGAAAATATTGGCAGGCGTGGAGGAGGTCAGCGAGGAGACAGTAAAGGACATAAACGAGCACCATGTGCATAACAACAATTCGCTTGAAAAAGCCAGGTTACCTGAGAAAACGGAGGTCGAGGAGCCGTTTACGGAGAAGGTATTTTTTCCGACACTACGTTTGTTTAATCTTTGCTTTCTTGCCGATTCCAAGAAATCATTTTCCTTAAGCAATTGATCAATTGACATTAAAAATCGCAGCGACAGTATAGGTAGAGGATTGATCTATTTAGTATGTTGCTTGATTCGCTGAATTTTCAAAGGCACCTAATTGATTAGGTAGGTACATTTTTGAAATGAGGAATCAACAAACAAGGAATACGTATGTTTAAGTTTGCAAACAAAAATAAATTTTTGTTTAAATATTTCCTAAAATATAAATTTCTTAAAAACATTAATGGTAAACATTTTAAAAGTAAAAAAAGAGGTTGCTATAAAACAACAAAGGTTTAACAAAAAAAAATATAATACCGTTTTAAAGTCAACAGCTATCAGAAATTTTATTTATTTTTCGATAACGTAATTACGTCGTTCATAAGCAAGTAAAAAAGATAATTTATAATTGGCAACATTTTACTAAAAGTATTGCAAGCATACACAGTTGGCTCCTTTTATTCGAGGCGCGGTTTCTCTTTAAATACAACTTTGGACACGGATCCATTGCTTACTGGGTTGAAGCTGCTGCAATCATTACTCCTTGCTGCTCTTTTATCTTCAACCTGAAGAGTAATAAGTGCTTGAACTTAACAATATTCAGTTGTATTAAAATAAATTACAAAATATATATTTAAGTTTATAATATAAAAATAAATATAATATTAACTAAATGCGTACTAGATATTGTTAAATATTTGCTCATAGCTCAAAATTGATTTAAATTATGTTTTTATAAAAATGTAAATTGAATAAAATAAAGCAAAATCAAAGTGGAGAGACTTAACTAAAACGAAAACGAAAATTTTGAGTCATTATACAGTGTTACAGAACAGAATCTCTCTTGGGTTATATTCGTACAAGAAATTCTCAAAAAGAATACGTCAACTGAATCGTCCACAGGAGGTGTGTAAAATTTCGTTTATTCAAATAAATAATTTAAAAAGTAAATTCAACGAAAAAGTTTCTTATAATTTTTATCAAATCGGGTAGACACCTTTAGAAAAACAAAATGATAATTTACAAATCCGTCGAAGAATTGAATATCTGATATCCTTGAAATTCAACGAAGTAATTACCTTACTTAATTTTTTACGAAGCTGTCTTTGATTCGTTAAGCTTATAGATTTTACTATAATTGCAGAACTTGTGGAAGCTAGTAGACTAATGGTAACTTACACAACCTCATTCTATAGAGATTGTTAGAAAAAGCAAAGTAACTTTTAATTAAATATTATCAAAAAAAGTATTTGACTCACACGTGACTAAAATTAAATTTACGTAATATGATATAAATTTTGACTTTTTGTACCTTTTATTCAGTATGGCACTGAACGCAATATTAACGATAAGAGTCTTTTTATGAAATGGACTGAAAATCGCAGCTTGCTCTAGCCGAAGCCTGTAATCAATAACTTGTTTTAGAAACCATTCATAAACAGCCTCTCAAAGAAAAACAGGCAAACAATTATAGTACCAGCTAAAGTACCACGGAAGAGGAGAACTCGATTTCGATCGGTAAAATAAATTTCTCCCGGTGAAGAAATGCAAAAGAGCTAAATGCTCGCGGCTATGGAACTTGACACACAGAAAGGAGAGGATCTCGAAAGACGTGTCCCGTTGTGACCCACTTACCGCCTTCTCCTATTGCACGCGTCTCTGCGTGTGTGCTCAAGCAGCATCTTTATCTCTCCTTCCTTGTGCAACCGTCGACGCCGCTTGATTTTGCTAATTAAGTTTTTGGCTTCAAAAATTCTTTCAAGTACACGGTCAAGATAATAATTGTTAAGTTTCTCGATCACAGCTTTTTTAATTGACTTCTTTCGAAAAATTTTTTTATATATAGCACTATCATCTTATCTGTGATAATGCTAAATGTTTAAATTATTTGCAAGTGGTTTTTGTTTTAAATCAAGTTTTGTATTCAGTAAGGCTTTATTTTTTTATCATGTCATACCTAATCAACAGCGGATCGTGTAGTCTCATGAGAATTGAGAATTAGTTAAAATGTTATTGTGACCTCTTTGTTCTACCTCAGCTTTCTAAATGAGAATATTATCATAAATAAAAACTTAATAATTGAGATAATTGAGTAAGATCAATTATATCAATGTTGAATTTTATACTATTCGAGTTACAAATTCGAGTTATCGTCAGAAAGAGAAAAAAAAATGTTAAACGTAAAAATGTAAACTGTCAGAGTGTAAAAATTACGTAAATCGCGAGTATGCAACTCTTTCTCCGCGCTATTTTCCTTAGTGATTACGCATGGGTTTCGCTACATGCGTACAATAATTTCCTATAACGCTAATACTGCGACTGTCGTTTGTGCATCAGTAGACGTCACCTGGAAAAGTGCCGCTTCTAGACGTTACGGAAGCTACGCAAGACATATCACATCACATAAAATTACATATTCATTATCTGTCGTCGTCTACATATGTCCCGGGGTTCACTAGTATCTGGGAGAAGGTCATATATAATGTAAATTACACCTTCTTATTTGTTTGAAAAAAATGTAAGATTCGCATTGATTATTTACTATTTTAAAATATTCGAAAAAGGCATTTTATATTCTTAATTTTTTATAATTAAAGCAAAATTATTTCCTTCTCATGTTGCTTATTATATTTAGTATTTACGGAAACTAGTTATGAAGAAATTTTTAAGCAAAAGATGGTCAATGACACATTAAGCTAGCAATATGTGAGGAATCGGGAGATAATCAATTAGTCCAATACCTATCAGTCTATCGAACTATCGATTAGTGCGAGTATCTAAAATATTCCGCCAAATCTCTCATTCAATTTGCAATTAACTTTTTTTAGGAGAATCACTTTTAGTATGTCTTATTTGCAATGTGAAAGCATAAAATAGATCAAGCGTACATTTACGACTCTAAGCGTTTGCCCAGCCTCGGAAATTCCAATGCAAGTAAGTGGAATCGAGCGAGTTATAACTGTGCAGACTATCCTCCGCTCATTTCGTTCGCTACGTCTTCATTGGCGCTTTCCGAGAGTTAGCCGGCCAACAAGGTCAGGATATTCGCTGCACTCAGGTGGATTTCACTTACCCCATAAGTAGGCCGATTCGCCGTCGTCTTCGTTTTCTTTCTCTTTCGTTTCGCTGTCCGAGAGCGGCGATAGAGGATCAATGCCGACTAGTATGTTTGTAGCATTAGGCGTTCTGAAAGTGGCTTGATTTTTATGTTTTAGAAAAGAAAAGTGGTATCAACTGTAAGTCGTTAATTTTCACGATTCGTTCCTTTGACGCGCAATAGCTCACCTGGCATATCTCTTCTTGTATTTGAACACGACGATTGAACTTTAAGATGCACTATGTTCTTCTTACGGTGGATTAACATACTTTTCGTGGTCGTTGCTTGAGGAGCTTGAGAAAATAGAAAGCGTAACGTAATTGATTTTATAGATTACTGTATGATAACAACGTGGAGAATGCATTTTTAAATTAACGCGGTTCAAATGAAAATTCATTAAAGTTTATGAATCAGTGCATTAAATTTTGACGAACAATTAAATTGTGATTGTTATAGACGATATTCGAGCGGCCAAGAGAATTAGCAGATTCACCAATCAAAGGCCCAGTTACTCCAGAAGATGAAGCACGTATGAGGATACTGTTACCGTTCCATTTAGCTCCGGAGTATTTAAAATTCAATCCTTATATTCTCAGTGGATATAGGGGATATTTAACGACAAAATTATGTATCGAAAGGTCAGTTTACAAAAATTTACTATTGTCAGCGAAAGTTTTATAATAAGAAATATCATTGAAAAGAATTAAATATTGATTTGCAGTATATTTTGGTGGACCAATGAAACGATTAATATTTGGAGCCATATCTTTGGCTTCATGCTCTTCTGCGGACTCACCTTCTACGATCTTTATCTAGTAAACATCACTGCTCCGTTTGGTGATAAAGTTCTTTGTGCATTACTTTTAGTTTGTTTCCAAGTAAGTTGAAAAATTAAAAACTCTTTAATTTATGCAAGTTAGCTATTTACTGTATTTGAATTTAATATAAAATATTCTTGTGTTTTAGGCATGCATGATACTTTCGTCGATTTACCATACGTTCTCCTGTCGAAGCGAGAAGGACTATTGGTACTTTCTATCCTATGATCTTTTAGGAGTCGCGCTTAGCCTGTTAGCAATTTATATGTCCGGAGTTTACTATGCTTTTTGGTGTCATAAGGTAATTGGTCAATTATTTCTAGAAAACGAAAATGCTTTCTTGTAAATTTTTCTAAATAAACTTTTATTATCGTTCGTTCAACTGCATAATTTAGCATTGTGAAATATTGATAGGGTCTATAAGCGAAAGCAAGCGATAAGTAAGCTTTATTTTGAAACAAATGAGAAAAAATGAGAATTTTCTGATTAACCGAGACCTTTGAACAGTTGTTTGATTAATATTTAGTTTGATATATTAATTAAGAATATCACCATCACGCGAATGCCACGTGAAGTAATAAAAAATTTGGATAAATAAGTATTGTATGTTTTATTTGTAGACGCTCCAGAGATTTTATCTAGTTACTGTGCTGGCGATCTTTATTTTGGCGATGCTAGTGCAACTGCCGCGATACAATGTGAACGAGCATGTGAAGCTAGCGGTGTTTGTTGGATGGGCGGTGTACGGGGTACTGCCCACCCTCCACTGGACCGTGGCCATGGGCGGCATGCAGAATCCGGTGGTGAGTCTGCTGCTGCCTCGTGTCCTCGGCATGTACCTCATCAGCGGAGCAGCCTTCTTAATTTATTTTAGCAAAATGCCGGAGCGATTTTTCCCTGGTGAGTAAATTCAAAATTGTATTCTCTCGGTACGCTTACAAAAGTGAACGTCAGTTTATAGTTTATATTTTTTTACCTCAGGTTGGGTGGATTACATCGGCTCCTCTCATCAGTGGTGGCATGTCCTAGTCGTGGCTGCTCTCTACTATTGGCACAACACTGGCATGATGTACGTTGAGTACCGTCTCAACAACGGCTGTCCCAGTCTTAGTCAATTATGACATACGGCGTATGACGACCATGCTAGTAAGAATAAACATCTCTTTCTTTTATCCTTTACTTATATTGCAGTATATTCATTATAGAATTACAAACCATGAGAAAATAATCAGAATATAAATGACTATATGTGTTATTTGTATAGGTAAAATAAAAACTACTTGTTACAAAGTATGGATTTTCGGACAAGTTCGACTTCAATTTTTATTTTGGAGACAATTTTACAATTTGTTCAATAAAAATGTTATTATTAATAATCGAAAGAAATAAAACTACCAAAGATGACAGATTTTTCACTCTTCTTTTTTTTGTCTTTCTACTATTTTATGTAAGAATATTGATAATAATAAGCACAGTAATTTTGTCCAGAAAATATTCATGGACACTGTTGATTAAAATAATCTACTAATTGGTCTAATTAAAATAATGACATTATAATTACTTTTAAAAACAGAAAATATATATTAATTTCAGTGATAAACTTTTGTTTACCTAAACGAGTATGAATATACTTCAAAATTATTTTTTGGAATAATAATTTATCAATTGAAAGGTAATTTGTCCGAAATGACACAATGACAAGATAAAAAAGTTAACTTTGTAATCAAGTTAGTATCCAGCTATGCGCTTGTACATACACTTACACACGCCGATGTTATTACAGCTCCAGCGGTATTCTCAATGGAGTGCGCTTGCGAAATGGAGCGCAAATGGTCGTCATGGTATCAGGAAACGGTGATCCCCTACTACGCTCAACAGGGAGTTGTCACCTGTCTCATGGAAAATCCTTTGAAAGCTTACGCTCAATTACAGAAGCTGTGAAGCGCCTTACTACTCGAGTCTACGCTCAAATCTCAACGTTTACAAATTACAAACTATATAAGTTAAATAGGTGCAAAAGTGATTTTAATACAGGAGGACGCTTTTTATTTATTGCAGTGGCAGAAGTGAATGACGCCAGTGTTGAATATTGTCGGCTCGATATTAGTGTTCTTTTTTAAAGAGCACATGCTTCTTATCGTTATGCAGGAACAAATGTTAGAATTAATATTTTAGAGCTTCGTTTCTTAAGTAACTCAGTTTTTTGTTAAAAAAAAGCATGGTGCATTATTAATTAAATTTTTATATTTTTTTACGATCGATTTAAAATCGACCATATTATTGGTCTACAATTTAGAATGTACTCTATTCAATTGTAGGCTAAACTACATATTTTCAATTAATCGTAGAATTTATTAAAACTCTTTTATGCATACATTACTCATAAAAATTGTTAAAAAAAATATTTTTTACAGTTTTTAATAATTGCTCTCTATATTATCTGTTCTTTTAGTACCTCGTACAATTTTAGAACAAAGTACACCTACGTGTGTTTTGTTGTATTGCTGGAAAAGAAAAGCATTTTAATCGTTTTTACTATTATCCCATTTACGGATCATTGTTTGTGTTTAATGTAATTGTAATGTGATTGGTCTCGACGTCTGCGACGTCGAATTATAATATTTTAGTAATTTTGCATGGATTTTGTACGAATGCATTCTAAAAAATATTTTAGATACAATTTACCTTTGAAGCTAGGCTGTCTTAGATAATAAGATATTATCCAACGATGTTATTTAGGGGCTTCATTGTTAAATGACAATTTATCTGTCATTTATTCAAATTAAAATTGTTATTTATTTAAAATTGTGGTGTTTATTCTGCTTATTAAAAATATTTTTAAGTTCTAAGTCAATCCACTTAGAATAACCAATGTTCTGTGCATTGGAGTAATCATAACTATTGTTGACATTTTCAATTTAGCAAAACTAATTGAAGGCAACTAAAATTAAACCAATATCCATTAATGTTGATCCGATTGAAGTGAATCATTTTCCATCTTGTAATGAAGTTATATATTTATATCCGCAGAACAGTACAAACGGAGAAAATTAACATTTTCAAAATTTCCATTCAAGGAAAAAATTTACTAAAGACTTAAATGTATAATGTACATACATGATCAGCATATTTTTTTAGACTATTTATACCTATCTTGCAGGAACAATTTCGGATCTGAAATAATTAGATAATGAACAAAATACTTAGTTGTTTACAATAAATGAACTAATAATATGCAATAAAAGGTAATATATATAGGATGTTTTATTACCGATTAAGCTGTAGTCGAGAGCCTCAATAAAATTACATCAGATGTCGTTGTAATAGATTTTATAGAACAATTTAAAGATGTAATTTTCTCAGATAATAGAAATATATGTTTTTTACGCAACAATAACAAAAAATATTTTTGGAATCGATTTTTTTTTGTAATTTTGTATAATTAAAATCCATTCGAGAAAAAATCAAGTCAGAAACAATTTTTAAGGATAAAAGTGAACCGCTTGGTATCTCCGAGAAAAAAGCAACAGTAAGCCAATTCAATGTTTCTTCATCCATTACAATCCACGGGTGCACCCCATCGAGTTTTTTTCGCGAGGCTCAGGTTTGCGCAACTAAGATAGCCGGTGCGCCGGCAAGTAGCCGGGCCATAAAGAGTTGGCGAGGGGGAAAGATGCAGGCGATTTTTTATCCCGCAAAGGTACATTGCGCCGGGAGGGAAAAAAGCATGCAGCCTAGGAGAGGAGGGGGGTAGAAGGGAAAGAATTTACGTAGCACTTAATCCAGGTGCTTAGAGGTGCCGGCAATATCGCTTTACTTCGCATTCTTGCTCGCAGGTATATATCCCTCCGGGCTCCGGCCGGCTCTCGGCAACGTAAGCGCCTTCCACTTCTTGGGTGAAAGCCACCCTTCATCGGACCGGTCGATTATATATACGTGCTCGGCGCCACCGCGGCCGCTCATGTAGGCCGGCTAGCCTTGCAATTTTCGGTTTGGGG
This sequence comes from Eurytoma californica, assembly GCA_035586675.1. Classification (NCBI taxonomy): domain Eukaryota; kingdom Metazoa; phylum Arthropoda; class Insecta; order Hymenoptera; family Eurytomidae; genus Eurytoma; species Eurytoma californica. The sequence continues at coordinate 10,878,788 of JAXIUT010000021.1, read as the reverse complement.
CGCGCGCTGAGTTATTGACCGCTCGTTAATCATATTTTGCGCGCGCTACCGCTTTTCTTAAGTCTCCGCTTTTTTCTTTGCGATTTCCGCGCTGAGGCGTGAGAATGGAGGCTCCTTTATACAGGGATCTGCCGACACATTGTGACGCTTGTCATTGAACGATGGAACTTTCGAATATTTCGGTACAACGCCAAGATTGATGCGACGTAAAATGAGGCGGATGAAATTTATTATTCGCGTTATGGTTCAATTACTCACGTAATTATAAACGAAGGGGCTACAGTAAATGGATGATTGCAATAAATAAAAAAGATTTTTATTTGTTCGTTGATGTGTAAGGTCCAAGTGAGAAATTGTTCCACTTTGCTTGTTCGCCTGTCTTTAGAAGATAAAAAGTGCAGCAGCGATTATCGAAGCCGATCCTCTAATCGCCCAGCTCACTAGAGCCGTTATATTACGCTCTTAATCGCTGCCAACTATATCAGGTCTGGATAATCTTGTGATCGTAAAGTGGTTTTACACGTACGTTTAGAGGAATCTGCTACCATGGACGTATTATGAATATTATGAATATACGTCCATGTATGTTAATCTCAAACTTTTTCAGCAATGACATTCATTTCGGTCAGCTGTGACAACAAAATGGATTTATTTAGTGCATTTTCGTTTCAACGCTGCAGCATATTTTGAAATATGCTTCTGTACGTGACTTTTACGCATGTTTACAAATACTTGAAAAGTGATTCGATATTAATTCGAAAACAACAAAGTAATTCGTCGCTTCAGTAAGATATAAAATTGAAGATTAGCTATATCGAAGAAAAAAGAAATTTGCCCGCCCAGCTAGTTTCAATTCCAACCGAAATGAGATTTCCAGCGGGGCCGCGAGCGAACTTGGCGGAGCGTCGAAAGGTTTAATCGAAAAAGCCGAGCGGAGGAGCGCTTGTGGGAAAAGGTGCGAGAGCGTACAGAAAGCCCCCATCCATCCGCGCAGACGTCGAAGGGCGCGCGTCGAAGATTTCCCAGCGGGGAAATGGAAAGAAGACGAGAGCGTGTACGGGCTCGTGCACGGACCGAGCGAACAAAGAGAGGTCCGATAAGGCGGTGCTCGGCCGATGTCGCTGATACGGGACGGGACGAGAGCGCGTGCGCCTCCCAAGTCAATAAACATCTGGAGAGGAGCCGCCCGGTAAGCCCTGGACCGCACTCTGGATTACTGCAGCCCGGCCAGTCGGCCCCCCGCCGCCAAGGCATTTCCCGCGCGGAGGCGCGCGCACCGCGTCGCACCGACCGAGTCGAGCCTCATGCGCGCCTGGTAGGCGTTTTCCCGCTCCGAGGACGGCTTGACGGGATCTGTCACCCTGGACACGCGGCCGAGGCAGCTCTGATGTAACGGCTTAGTCAACCTCTTCCGCGGACTGCTTTAATTCCGCGCGCTTTTCAATCAACGCTTTACGTCTTCCTCCTTTTTATTCAATACTTTCAGATGCTGATGCTACACTTGCTGTTTTCAATGTTTTTCTACATTTATTACGTGCATCTGTGTGTAAGATTTTATCATTTATCATTTGTATATAAAGTGCTTACTATGTAATGAATTTTTCACGAATATTTAAATTTATTTTTTATCGGTGTAAATGATCACTAAATAAATAACGTGAAGTAATGTCAAGAAATTTTCGCTTCAGTGCGTAAATATAATTATGAAATATATATCATTCAGCGGACTTTCGGAACGAACATGCGCAACCAGCACGACTATTGCATTTGTATTTATAAGTGAACAATGCATTTCGAATAATTTGCTGATGCAGAATTGCATAAACGCAAACACATCCGTGAATTCTTTCGAATCGATTTGGTGGGAGTCAATTCAATTTGTATATGTGCAATCATTTTTGCTACAGAATTTTGAAAAAAGCAAACCATTCTCAAATTTATACACAGTTTGAAATTGTCATTTAAGAAAAAGGATTAGGTTCAGTTTTTCTCGCGAATAGTAAGGTGAAAGTTTTATTCTTATAACGGAATAACTATGCTTTTAATTAGAAGCGAGCTTCGTTGCTATTACTTTTGAGGTACTTAACATACCTTGCCAAGTTAAAAAGGTTCTTCGCACCCTCCTTTACTGAGACGCCCACTCGTTCTTTACTTAATTGTAAAAATCCGCTCACCTTAAGACGGCAATCTTGAGAAAACCGGCGGCGCTTTCTTCCCTCTTATTCGAAATGCCGTTTAGAACTAGCGATTACGTATTTTAATGATTATTTTCGACTTAGTATTTTATACAATAAATTCATTTTTACTAGAATTGGCTTCGTTTACTTAAGTTTCTGCTGTTGCTTTATTAGAAAATAATATTTTTTTAAATTTGACCGCCAGTGTTATAATTATATATCTCTAATTACAGTAATTTCGAGAGAGAAAAACACATAAGACGCTCGAAATTTAAGGTCGCGGGGCCTTCCGTCTTCGTATCTTGATCTTCGTCATCAGCTCTTCATTTCCTTTTTACCTTGGCGGAGGCGAGCTCCGCGCTCTCTTGGCTTCGCTCGCGCTTTTAGACGAAGGGAAGAAGGAAGGAAAGCGCTGGCGTAGAGGGAGGGGGTCTCGACTCCACTCGCTGTGTCGTGGAGCCTCCATTAAATTCATTAGGCCATTAGTGGCTGGTGCCGCGCTGCAACCCTCCAAGATGGCTACCACCCCGGGGTCGCTTGGCAACCAAACTGCTCCAGAAGAAAGAGTAAGAGCGCCGTCCCTGACTCCGCCGTTCGCTCTCCGCCTCTCTCTCTTGCTCTTCCCTCGCCCGGGCTGCTGTAATTAGATTCAACGAGCGAGCGAGCGGGCTTCGAGGTGGAGGAAGCGAAAGAAGAGAATACTGATGCGCGCCTCGTCTCTCCCTTTGTCTCCTCTCTCTTTCTCCTCCTTTTCCCTCCCGATTTTGCAGCTGAAATTTTCATTTTCTTCGCCGCTCGGCATCCTCCAAGCTCATCTTTGACACTTACAAAAGACGCCGTAAATTTTTAACCTTTCGAAAGCCGCGAAATTTTAAAGGCTCGGAAAATTCTTCGCTTTTTCAGACACTGCCAATTGACTAGAATACTAGTCACTACAATAGAACATTCCAGTTAAACGCGTAAAGTAAACGTAAAAAGTCGGGCAACTAAAGTCGCGGATGCTTCGAGGAGTCTATAAATGAAAAGTAATGACGCCCGGGGAATTTTCAATTCGGCAGCCGGGGACTTTGCATCGGGAATACGGAACGGCGAGGCACGCCCGACGGTGGTCGCGAGCGTGTACCAAGTCCGGGGGCTGGCCGACATTACGCGAATGCATTAACACTTTGCATCGCGCCTGCGGCCGCGTAAACTCGCCGGCGGCCCATGCATAGATGCATGCCGTCCTGGGCGCGGGGATCACCGCCCCCACCTCGAGTTACTACATAATACATCGTCCCGCGATTTTTCCCGCCGCGGCGAAAACGCTTCCCCCGCCGTTTTGATGCTCTGCTTTACAGAGGGATACTGCCCAATGCTATTTTCTTTTGTTCGCTGACGCTCTGTGTCGTTGTCTCTCGCTTCTTAAACTCTCCCTTTCCGTCGGTTGGCCTTTCGTTTTGACTGAAAAAAAATACAATATTACATTTTCATGTAATTTTGAACTATTACCCTGCAAGAAAATAGTCTGGGTTTATGGGCATAATATGCCATATTTTATGGTCTGTGGCCATAAAAAACTCCATATTATTCCCATAAACCCTGTGTTAATTCAAGAATTTATGGACAACTTATGGCCATAATGAA
>JAXIUT010000021.1:10857638-10874885 GCA_035586675.1 Eurytoma californica | reverse complement strand
TTGACATGGCATTGTTGGCCGCATTATTGACTAAAGTTTTGACTTTTTTGACGAACTACATGTTTTAATTCTTTATTTCTAATGGTCAGTAAAACAATTAAAAGATAGTGGGTTCTCTTTTTGAGCATCTGTAATTATTGTAGCGCTAATTATACATTTATGTTACTTGTAACCATTTATAGCTCTGAAGAAGGCACTAATTCAAGTGACCGAAACGTCAGAATAAATTGAATTCTCAAAATTGTGTTCGTCGAGATCATTCGAGTCCTTCAACCATCCTAAGTACTAAAAACGAACGTTCGAGTCTTTACAACTACAATAAAAATTTCTTTCTACTAGATCTTCAGCTAACTGTACTTTGTTTGAGTTAAACGTTACTGGGCACAAACGACTCCCGACGACGTTCTCAGTACGACAATGCTGTTCTGTTGATTCAAACTTAGAATATCAACCGTACGTTGTTGAATGAACTTCTCCCGCGCATGTAATTCGCGCAAACACGACTGCGATATCGCCACGTCAATCGCCGCAAAAGCAGGTCGCACGATAACTGAAGCTCGCAACTAGCAGCAGCTTGGGCAAGCGCAAAGAGTAGCGGCTGCCTTAAATCCGGCACTCGCTCAAAGAGGCGATACCAGGGAGCGCGGGTCTCGCGTCAATTTTACGATCAAAATTGCGGGCCGGGCTCGTTTGCTCGCGCGCCGGGGGATTCTTAAAATACTCGCGCGAGATTCTAAATCACGAAGGCTTAGTCGCGCTCGCGCCCGCGCGCCCGGGGATTACTCCACCTTACTTCAAAGTGGCCTGCAGGTGCAGTCCTTTCTCCGTCTTTCTCTTAATTCTGCTCGCTCGCGCGACGCGCCGTCGGCCGACGCACACCGCATACGCGCGCCCGCCGTCGGCTCGATGCGTTTATCCCGAAGCGCGCGAGATGCGACGAGCGTCGAGAGGATTAGCCTATTAACGTTACGGCCTCTTGTCCCGGAATTTGCCATGTTTTTACAGCTTACTGTCAAGGTTTTCGCCATAGCTTCTTTCTTGGTCTTGCGGCGAAAATTTCGCCACGATTTCAGGAAGTTCACTGCCAATTGTTAAGATTCATTTACTAATTGCAAATAAGAAGGCAGCTGCAGTTGCTTTTTTTAGTACTTGCATTTTTATGTTTCTTTTTTTATCAGCAGTTTTTTCTTTATTAAACGCACCGAAATGAAAAATGATCAATATTAAAAATATTTGTAATGTATAAAGCAGACTTCATTTAATGAATTTAACAAAATTTGGTAGATTTCTAAAAGAGTTGTGTTAGTCCTTGTAAATATTCGGATAGCACGTTAAATATGGTCCGATCTATATTTCGGCAAAACAGTTATACGCGAGAATGTCCTATAAAATTTAATGGCTTGCCCGTAAAATTATTGACAGTATCGATTTATTAGGGAATTATCTAGTGCGAGTAATAATTGCAATATTAAACTATAATTTTGTGATTTATTGTGTATTGGTCGAATACCTTAAATTGTAAAAACGGTAAACACATTTTTTCTAAATATTTATCAACGATCAAGAAAGAATCTGAAGATTGATTAAACCCATCTAGCAGACGATAAGGTTTTAAAATAATTTTTCTATCTAGCGCAGCTGTAGCAAAAATGAAAAAAAATCGATATTTTTTGAAAGCGAAAACAAAGCAATATTAATAAAGGAGTTAACCGAGGCAAGCGACGCTTGCGTCCAGCGCAGCAAAAAAGAAAATATAGAGATTACACCTCGACAAAACGAATGGCGTGTACTGGGAAAGTTGCAAGCTAGAGAGGAGGGAGGCGAGAGGGGTGGATGCAACGCGTATAATACGTTTTGAGCGAGCGTCGGCGAGATCTTGATCCTGGAGCGCACGTATGCATAGGAAAGCGAACAACCGAGCTCTGCACTCTCGCTGATTGCCATTTGCATAGACAATCGGCAGCCTCGCCGAGCCGCCCTCTCCCCTTTCCAAACGGAGCAATCAACGCCGGCTTTGTAAATGTATCTAACGTGTATGCGCCCGCGCCAGGGGACTTCGCTAAAGGAGAATCGACGGAAACGCTCTCGCAAATACGGCCGATCTTTTGCTCGAGCTTTCCGCGTGTGTTAACGCTCCGAGAGTCATAAGCAGATTCTTTTTGGCAGAATTTAATTTCAGAATTGCTGGGAGCGGACGAGTGAAATTCGAATTTTATTTTCAAGCGAAATTCAGTCTACGAGCTGGTCTATGCAAGATAGTCTTATTGTACACAGAACGCTTCTACTTAAAAGGAATTTTTATTTTTTCTACTTTTTTTATGTAGTGCCTTTATTTAATTAAGTCCATGAAATTGGTTAATTTTTTATGATATCTTGGATAGCGAGATGATTAAAAAAAATATAAGATATTCTATTTTTAAACTATTTTAATAGGGAAATTGTAATTATTAGAATAATACAGGAAAATCTCTTCATTGTGATCTAGAGCGATTTTAAAAAATTTCGTAATAAGCTACACGAACGACGGCGTAAGTCTCCGGCGTAGCACCTGAATGTCGGAGGTATTATCGAGAGGACAAAGGTGATCCGCGCACTCGAACCGCGCGCCTTGCCTGCTTCCGGGGAGCCGCTGGAGGAGCCCGCGTACCGCCAATAAATAATGTCGCGTGCGCGAGATCCACTCTGCGGATCCACTCGCGTCTCCTCTTTCTCTCTTTTCCCTCGGCTCCGCGGAGCTCGCATCGGCTTCGACCCGAACGCGAAAAATTTCTCTGCGGAATAAAAGAAGCGGGTAGCGGAAAATTCGGATGGAAGAAACCCTTTCTTTTAAAGGGATTGTCATGTCAATGCTGATGTTGCTTTCGTTGTATTTTGGGAGTCATTTTAAAAATTATTCAAGTTTTATTATGATCAAAATATTTTTTTTATCTGAGTACTAATAACCTGGCGCGTGTCCGATAAAAATGTATTTATTAAATTTAATTCTTTTGAAGAAACTGTAAATCGTATTATACTGTAGTAATTTGTAAGAGATCAAGTTAAAAGTAGTGTCCCAGCTAAACAGTGAATGTGCGAGTCAGGCTAGTACAGATAAGGTTTCAAAAGATGATGGCGTGATGCGGGGAGATATCTTTATTACCTCTCAGAGCTCGTGCATTTAATGTTAATTGCTCTGCTTTATCTTCTTCAAACGCGTATTTCCGACGAGTCACACCGTTATGATAGCCGACATTTTAAAATAGGTTCACTGAGAAATGCGACTCAATTTTATACCAGAAATAATGATCTGAAGTAAAGTATTTTTTTAATTTTAGAATGCTAACATTCAACTTTTATTATTAAATTGCGTTTATTGAAAAGCTACTCTTAATCGATTCAACCTGTCCAAAGTAAATATGCAGGGATAAAAATGCAAAACGCAAAATCCTACGCTGCATCTTATAATGAATTAAAATATCGCATCCATCTCGAGGGCGATCGAAAGACGCTACTCATCTATCCAGCGCGCAAAACGAGCAGCATACGGCCGCCGTAATATCCCGTAATAGGTATAACATTAACGCGCGACGATATTGTAATAAAGGCGCTCCCGCGTTTACTTTGGCCTATGGCGCGTATAATGCGCGCCGGAGAGGCCAGTCCGCAGGGGTGCATAATTTATCGGGGCTCCCCGGCGCCGCTGTGCCCAACCCCCGGCTACGTCCCCGTATAATGGGATGCATTACACGCGCGGCGGGACGAGCCCCCGAAAGGACCCCGCTTCGCGCCCACGCCCGCGTTATTCTTCGCCCCCGGGATTATTGCACTTTAATCGATTCCGAGCGTTCGTCACTTGCGGTAATGAATCGATTATGACTTTCGATTATCTTAAGAAAACTTTGCATGACATTTTCAACTTTTTTATAATGAACATTTAAAAACATAGGAAAGTGCTACTTTTAAAATCTTAAATCATAAATAGTATACTTCGTAAAGAAAATGAACACTGTAATACCGGTTTTGAGGAAACATAACGTTCTTTACTTAATAATGGCAAAATAATATGACGGTATGTGCATGAATAAAAGTGAGACGCTGAAGTAGAATAGAATTGGTTTTATTGTGACTAGATTACAAATTGTGCCTTCCGACGTCAGATACGCCGATTAGGAACGTGTACACTTAGTAAGCGACGTGACGCAACTGATGAAAGATGACAATTTTTTTGCAATGCGCCCGTTCGCTATTCACCGGACCTTGATTCGGGATATGTAATTCGAGAGATATTTTTTGCTTTAGTTTATCCACTTTAGTTTTTTCTTCTTTTTTTGCTTCTTTTGTACGACATCGGGATCCATACAAAATATCGGTCGTTTCTTAGCCTCTAAAACTTACATGACTATTTAAATTCAACCTATGGCATTGCTACCTCGCGTCGACCTTTCACAATTCATAATCAACTTAAATTAAATAACATATCTTTCTTCATATGGTATCTTTGCACACAATTATTGCATCGACGTTCACAAACAAATACTCTTCACTTTACATACTCCACGCTTTTTTCTATATAAATAAATGCTTAAAAAAAGAAAGAATAAATTCGGCGCCCTTAAAAAGAAACGTAGGTTATAGTTAAAAGTCTCGCGAGGTGTAACTTGTAGGGATACCGATTACTGTTTACAACTATAATTTACTGATATCAATAAATGTATTTATAGCGCACGCCTAATCGGTAGTAATAACCCGTGCCCCGTACACTGTACACGCTGCTTCGCGCCGCGGTTCTCCGCCCCTCCCGGAGAGGTGGACGGCGGGCTCGAAACACCTACGTACGCGTGGCATCCTTACGATCTAGGACATTTTTTGGTATTTGCCGAAACTCGAAACTCGATTAACGTTCACTCCTCTTCTCCCTTATCATTTTGAATTATTTTTTATTCGTCAACGTCGCGACGTAACAATTTTTCTGGTATACATCCATCATTTCGCGTGAACGAACGTCTACTATACAGATATCTACAGGATAGTGAGTAAATTCGATCCGTCGATTATTAGTTGCGGATCCGCACGCGCACCTTATCTCCGACGCTCTAATCGATATATGTATAAATAACTCGCTTCTTTCTGTCTCAATAGTTGATTTCTCACCGCCGCTCGCCCGATCCTATGTTATAATTACAGTACGCATTCTATGACGATAATAAAAGTCCAAATAAGCGGTTGAAATTGAAAGTTGCACGTCTTTCTGAAAGAATCGCCGTCGTTTGCGCGAGGCTGCCCCCTCACTGGTTGCGGGTCTCGTCCCGGCCCGACGGCTGCAGGCTCTGCGAGCCCAGCGCGCTCTCCGACCAGTCGTAGATGAGCGGCGGCCAGTAGCCGGCGGCCGAGGCCGAGTGGTGCAGGTAGCCCGCCAGGCCGCCCATGGAGCCGATGCGCTCCACCGCGTGCTCGTGCTCCGGCAGCTTGCGGTCCGTCGTCGCGCTCTCGTCCTCGAAGAGGTAGTTGTTGGGCGACGCCATCGAGGACGGCGTCGAGGAGAGCGCCGGCGAGTCGACGACGGACCCGGGCCTGTGTCACTCGGGCGGCGAGGCCTGCGGCGGCGGCCGCAGGTGGCCCTCGTCCGGCTGCGCCGCGGGCTGCTGCTGCTGCGGCTGCTGCGGGTGGGGGCTGCCGGAAGCCCCCGCCTCGCCTCAAACCTGCGCCCGCGCCGTGGCGCTGCCGTGCTCCGGGCCCGGCGAGTGCGGGTTGGCGCCGCCCGCCGCCAGCGCGTACTGGCAGGCGCTGAGGCCGCCGCCCGAGGAGGCGCGCGAGCTCACGGGGCTGATGCTGCCGGCGGCGCTGCCGCCGCCCCCGGAGCCGTTGGCGGCCGCGCCGGCGACGGCGCCGTTGCCGAAGCCGGAGTAGGCGCCGCTGCTGTGCTGCTTGGCCTTGAGCCGCAGCGAGGCGATGCTGTTGGACATGACGGCGCAGGTCTCGGAGGGCGCGGCGCTGCGGTGGTGCGAGTAGACGGGCGGCCCGTAGGGGTGGTGGGGCGCCGCGGGGGCGGCGTAGGGGCAGGCGGCGCCGGACGCGGCGACGGGCGAGCCGGCGACGCCGAGGCCCGAGCCCATGCCGGGGATCATGGAGGTGGCGGCCTGGCCCACGGAGACGGACATGCCGCCCACGTGGCTGCCCGACAGCGAGCCGGCCGAGTTGAAGCAGTTCACGGGGCTGACCTGGGGGTGGTGGTGGTGGTGCCCGGCCGACTGGACGACGCTGCTCAGGGGGTTCACGGACCAGGTGAAGCTCTTGCTGTTGAGGGGCGAGGGCACCTTCGACGCCCAGTTGTTGTAGGAACTGTAGTTGTAGAGGGACTCGGGGTCGGCGAAGGGCTGCCCGATGAAGCTGTTGAGGGGCGTGCTGCCGAAGCCGGCCTTGAAGTTCTCGGCTGCGGCCGCGGCGGCGTTGATCGCGTTGCGCTCGCGCTTCCGCCACTTCGCCCGTCGATTCTTGAACCAAACCTGCAACAATTCAAGCAACGTTTATTATTGCATTTTAACTGCTTTTTTATTCGCTAACAAAAGAAAATTCAAGTTTGGATGATTAGTGTAACGAAGGTGACGAATTCATTGAATTTCGGTCGAAAACAGCGAAGCGCCCCATTCCTTTCCCTCTGATTAAAAATCTTCACGGCGCTAGTGGGCGACGTGTGTGTACCGCCGTTTACGGCGTATTACTCATGAAAGCGCCGCGGTGGAAGTGAAGGAGCGGCCGAGAGCGACGGAGAGACAGGCCGGAGACAAATGGCGGAGGAAGCTCCCCTCCGGGCGGACGCTCGCCTCTCCTCTCCGCCGCTCTGAAATATGACGGCGTTAATTTAAGGCGGCATGCGGCTCGCTCGATACCGTCCACCTCTCGGTGCACCCGCAAGAGCCCCCTGCGCCAAGTAAACACGCTCACCGTCGAGGTCTTCGCGAACGGGCCTTACTTTTAATAAGGGGAGGTGCGAGGGATAAGGACTAAACTCATTTTTTCGACTTTTCTTTCTTAACTAACGTGAAGACGTGCTTACGCGGAGTAGGGGTGCGGCTCCAGGATTTTCTTCAAACGCTGCTGAATAATTCTTTGCCCTCAAACTAATGAAGCTGCGTTACAGAATTTTCTTGAAAAGGTGACATTTTTAAAAAAACTGTAGGGTATAAAGACTCATTTTCGAGAACATTATAATTAAGCGGCAAGTAATAGTCGTGCAAACGCGTATAAAAAATGAAAATAAAGTAGAACATAAAAGTTGTAATTTTAGATTTAAGAGATTAAAATAAATGGAGAATATGTATATTTTTGATCAAAGTCAAAGATCTGAGTGGTCATTTTCAATAAACAAGTATATCAGTAATAGGAACGTACAAGTATTATAAAAACTATCTATTTGAATTTGCACGGTAGAAGAGTGGGAGACATACGCATCTCGCGTCTTCTTCAAGAACCTTCAACTGCCTTGGTAACGTTGCGCGTGGGTCCCACCCCCGAATTGGAGCACCTCAGCCGTCATCCGTCTCCCTTCCATGAGCCAAGAAAGTTGGGAAAGCGGGGAGGGAGAAACTCATCCGTCGGCAATTATACGGCTGGCCGCGCTCGGGTGCGCGTCCCTCTCGCGCGTAAATGTCGCGGGGTGGGAGTAAGCGCCGGGACCGTGGGGGAGAGAGAGGAAAGAATGGAGGCGACGGCCTAGCGGAGGCTGTCGGGGCTGCGGAGGCCACGAGGAGAAAGAGACACGGAAAGAATCGCGGGGATCCTGGCAAGATGGATGGTCGGGAGCGATCGCGCCTCGCCGCCGCGACTGCGCAAGCGGCGCGACGACTCATTGAAAGAGGGGCCGCTTCTAATGAAGAGTAATATGCCACGGTGCGGGCGCCGCTCTCCCCCGCCCGAGCCCCCCGAGAAGGAGTGCCGCCGTCGGCTTGATTGCCGATTTGCCGGATGCTTTGTATGCAGTTGACGGCGCCGATGAAGTATAAATTTTCTCCCGGCTCGCGCGTGCACTGAACTTCAGATTTGCTGTCAGTAACTTAATGAAACAGGGAAGACCTCGGCTTTGTGTTCTTAGTTTCCTACTTCTGGAATACCGAACGATTGATAATTCACTGACGTACAGAAAATATTCGTTTTAATGCAAGGTGCACGGTACTTTTGGGTTGGGAATATTGAATGGAAGCAGTAGTTAGCGTGCCGTTTGGTCAGACGCAGCAGCGTTACTCGACATTTAAATGCATAAGCGAAGCAAATGAGAGTAACCGAGCGAAGCACCGTCGTCAAAGCTCGCACTAGATAAGAAGCGCGTAAAAGCCGGCGAATGATGAAGGAGGAATAGAGGACGCCTACGGGACGCTCGGCGTATATATGCAAAGCTGGCCGCAGGCAGCGTCTCTCCGGGGGAATCAATAAGCTTCGCTCCTCGCGCATCCCAGGCGTAGATGCTCGAGCAGGTGTGCAAGTGTATGTGTGCAGGCGCGCGTGCGTCGCTTCCGTCGTCGTCCTCGAGGGGAGATACACCGGGAGTATACCGGGTATACCGGGGGTATATACAAGGCCAAGCCCGTAAACTTTAACGACATCTAGCGCAAAATCTCCGCGTAGTTTCTGGCTGCGCCGCGCTCGTAAACTTGATGAATGAACTTTCGAATCTTTATACGGGCTGCGCGGGCCCGAGTTTTCCGCTAAGTCGCGACAAGGCTGTTGCTCCGATGGATGTGCTGCCCGCAACGAGGATTCCATCCAATTTTATCCCGACTCTTTTCAAGTTTATCGTAACGGCTCGTGTGCGATTTTATTTCTTTTTATCAAAGCGCTACACCTATCAAATATTTATAACTAATATTTATAGTATACGCTAAATATTTAATCGATAATTTATTGAGTTCCACAATACGACCGAAAAAAACATCCTTCAGGAGGAGGGCGATTAATTGCGGAATCGGTGCAGATTAACGCCAGCGGAGGCTTGCAACGTCTGCGAGTCGAATCTCGGGGATGAAATTACGGGGACGTTTCGCCGCGACCCCGCACCTCTCGCTTCGGCTTGATGGCTCGTTTCGTCTGCGACCCCTGCCTCCTCTTCTTTATCGCGCTGTTTCACTCGGCCGCCCGGAGAAACGCGATCTTGACTGACTTCATAAAACGGATAGGCGACGGGCGCGTATGTGATTTCACGAAATGAGATGGCGCGCTCCGGCGCAGTGTTGGTCGACGTTAAGGTTTCTAAAATCAACCTTCCAGATTAGGAAAGATTCGTTACGACAATTACAGAGGCTTTAAAGCTAAGAAAAGTAACTTTGTTTCCCGAAATTATTGACTTTATTTAAAGAATTGTCTTTTTTATTTTTAGTAATGTTGGTAATATTTTATTCTTACATGTAAGCCTTTACTTGTTATGCGTAAAAGGAGCATTTGTAACTGTACAGCAAAAATGAATGACGGAGCGATGTTAATTATAACGCCGGAGTGTAAGAGTACCGCAATTAATAAAAATAATTCTTTCTAAAAATAGGGTCTAATGTATTAAAGAGACTATAAAAATGGTGTAAAAGTGCGAGACGGATCGTTGGGCAGGTCCTGCGATATAAATCGAAAGCGATGCGTGTGGATGGCGGTCGGTTATCGCACGCGCCCCGGGCGAACAATGGCCGAGCGGCCGTCACGTCACGCGAGCAATAAAACCTCATCGAATCACGACCCCCGCTCGACCAGCGTGTAAGCTCCTCGGCACGGCTCAATCTACGGAAGCTTATATAACTGTAATGAGACTGCGGCCGAAGGCCTCATCAATCACCCAGCCCCACAGCCCGAGCTCCTTCCGAATCTCTCCCTCTCCTTCTCTCACCGGCACTTCTTATTCTTCCTTCCTACGTATATGTTTTTTCTTCCGGTCTTCTTTTTGCACTTTTTCCCCAGCACTCCGAGGACTTGTTATTTTCTTTACCAGCCCTGTTCTTTTATACTTCTTTTATTCCCCGCCCCCATTGTTTGTGCCGCGTCTCCGCCAACTCCTGACGGACTTGATTTTGATTTATTTCTATTTCTTATTAACTTTTATGGACTTAACTTTGGGGGCCTTGTATTCTTACGTTTACCTGCCTAATGCGTACCTTTATTGCTAGAGAAATGGTCAATTAATAAAATTTAATTCGTACTATGAAAAACAATTGCATCAAATATCGTATCATTACTATACTGCTAAAGATAATTATTATTATTCTTTCATAATAATAACCTATACCGTTTTCTGCATTAAACGTATCATAAGGGAGTTGATGGACTCTTGCGAATGAAAGGTGGTCATCAAGCGAGTGTCGTACGTCGCAGGAGTCGTTTCGCGCGATCCGGGTGTCTTAGCGTCGCGGCCGCCGGTCAAGCAGGTGGCTTTCGGCGATTTGTTATGGTAAACTAAGCAGGGACCATTCCCGACTTCCGCTTGATGAAATGCCAGATTCGGCACTACCGATACGTGTAATTAAAGACGATCCGTCATGCTTTTCAGACGATCTATTAACCATCGCGGCCTCGAATTATGAACAGCCGCTTCTCGTTCCGTGCTTATATCGATCATTTTCTAGTGTGAACTTTGACTTTTGCAAATACCCCACGAAAGATAATCTAAACGCTCAAGCTTATTTATCTTGAATAAGTCGGGGAATACGGATAGAGCCTTCATATGTTTATTTCAATGAGATTAAACTACTCATTACTCTCTTTGCGGTCAGTTTACTTCAGGCTCTTTTCAATGGTTTTGATGGATGTATTCATCATCACAATTGCGGATAATCTATATTTCTTTTTGAAACGAAGCTTTTATTACAGTCACGTTCGGATAAAAATTTGAAAAATAAGTTATTTTGACGTTTACAACATTGACATCATTGCTCAGTATAATAAAAGATGGGCATTTTCGATAGGAATAAAACGTCCAACAATGTAATTTGTGTTTTATGGCAAATGCCATTGAACGTTGCAGCAAATCCAGAAAAGAATATCGCACGAAAAATAAGAATCATTCACATTCCAAGAAGGAAAATCTTTATATTGCCCATATCGACTCGAGCACTTTCTTCTCGTTTCTGCACATTTCTGCGCGTGTGCGTACCTTGAGGTCACTCGTTCTCCTTGCACGATGGCAAATCATAGCATCTCGTTGTTTTGTAAAAATATTAAGTTGAGTGTCAAAAAGTATTTCTGTTGTATAAATATTTCATAAAATTATACAATGCAAATGACATTCACTTGTATTATATTGAAGATAGAATGTGAATTTCATAAATATATGAATAGAAAATTTACATGCAACTATAATAAATATTTGAAATATTCACAAGCAATATTTCCACAACAAAGAGACTCCCGTTCAGCAGAGCCCAACGAAATTCATCAATACATTTCCCGACAAAGGGAAATGCGGGTGCGCCCGTAAAAATCGAAAATTAACAAAAAAGAAGATTCCGACGGGTGGAGAAGGAGAGAGAATAGCAATAAAAATCGGAGGCAAGGAAAACAATAGCGAGCGAGGCAGGAGCAGAGGGAGAGAGCGCGCGCGAGACGAGGCGGGGGAGAGAAGTTGGATGCGGAGGGAGGGCTGCGCGGGGGCGAGGGAGAGATGCTCGGGGGCGGCAGGGAGACCGACGAAGAGGGGTCGCTCGAGCGGGAGAAAGAGAGAGCGAGGCGAGAGCAAGGGGGTAGAGGGATGGAGGAGGATTATATTGATCCCCTCGTGGCCCCGCCCCTCCTTAGCCAGCGACGCCATCATTATGTTATCCACCATCCCTCTGTCTATCCGACGTGTGCGCGCGGAGACCTACGACCCACCCTGAATCTACGCATCTTCCTCGTTCTCTCACTCGCTGCGCCCCCGCGCGCCTATATCGTTTCCCTTGCTTCTTCTTGTTTTTTCTATTCGCGTATTACGCGGTGCTCGTGCAGTTTTTCGATTTTCTCAATTTTTTATTGTCCATCGCCTGCAGACTGCTGACAATATTCTCCGATAATATTCTGTGATAACAATTTGATAAAATGTTGCCAAATTTGCAAGTTCTCTTTGTTAAGATTTTTCATTAATCTGTAGAAATAATAATAATGATACATTTGTATATGTATAAAAAAATGTGAGAAAAATAGCAGTGAATTGTGAAATGTCTAGGTCTAGCGTAACAGCTACGTACATCACTATAGGCTGCTAAGATTTAAAACTTTTAAGTACTGTAAATAAAGCAGAGTCTAACGGTGCAGCGGTGGCGAGTAATAACGTTAAGGTAGTGTGTATTACTGCAGAGCGGGCATAGCGCGCGAGTGGCCCGTAAGCTGCGCGGATCTATGGGAGAGCAACGCGCGCTCCAAGTAGGTGCGGGCTTCCGCCACTTCATTAAAAATAAATTCCGCAAAGGAGCCGCCGGATATCCGGAGAGCTTGGGGGAGGATTTGACGCCGCTATAGAGGCAGGGTGGAGAGTCGGCCACATCTATAACTTACCGACGACTTCGCCAAGCTTTTCAAGACTGCTGTGCAACAAGCGCCCATATTTGTTTGCGGCTGCTGGATGTCACGACAACGCGCACATTCGTCTTATTTACTTTTGAGAGGAGAAATATATTTTTTCTTTTTCTTTCTTTTTCATAGTTTCAAAATACAAAGATTAAAATATTGTCTACCTCTTTCATGGATTCTCGAATAAAATCTATCCAACTTGTTTTATCAAAAATAAAACATTATAAATATTGTAATCAATAAAAGAAAAATTGTCGATTTGTTTATCCATGACTGGTGCTGATAATAATATAATTAATTGCTTGTAAACAACAAGAATATATAAAGAAATTCTCTTTAACAAACTGTGTTCCTGCATAATATAAATTGAAAAAAAGTAATGTAATGTAGAATGAAAATCGCACTGGAAAATCCCTATCCAGAAGATATCGCGTGATTAATTAACATGTAAACAAAGTGGGTAGAATAGCAGGAGCGCACGTAGCCAGCAACAGCTATATATCTCTTTCCCGGCGCATCTCGCGGAGGAGATAAAGGCGCGTGCGACAATTGCAAATGGATGCGTATGCGGCTATCACGTAAAAACGGAGGCGTCGACGACGTATTTCTTTGTTTGCCGGGATAGGTGAAGGGACGCGCGGCCGCGCGCCGATATCGGTGTCCTTTTATGTTAACAGCTTGTACGTAAATAACTTGGCTGGAGCGATAAGACGATAAGAGTCTCCAGAGCTAATCGCGATCGAGCGACGGGCGCGCGCTTCGGTATCTACGGCTACGATCTGCTGGCGGCCGTTTGGGAATTATTGTCTTTTTTTCGTTAAAGTCTTTCTTTGTTGTTCTCGATAAACACGGATTTTTTTCTCGTATTTCCACGTTCAATTTTGTTTTGATTTGAGATTTTACTTTTGCGTGAAGATATTGTTTTCTGGATTTTTAGATTTTTTCGACGTTTAATCATTTTCGTAACGTCCACTAACATTTTCATAAATCATGAATTTTTTTTATATTAAATAAATCATAACGAGTACAATTTCATGCATTGACATTCTGAAATGACTAAGCAAATAATTGTACGAACGCAACCCTAGCGAGAATGAAATTTAATTTAACGATATCGATCGAGTGGTCTGATTAAAATATCACGCAATACAATTTTATTAGCTGCTTTTGACACACGTCTGTGTGGAATATGTCTCGGAATGTGTTATGATCGTCGAAAAATTTACGACTTATCGCAATCTTGGAAAAAATGTTTGTAATTCTTTCGGCCATTCATTTCCGAGCAGCGAAAATTCTAATGGCAGACATAAAAATCTGTAAACACGAAGCTTATGCGAGCTTATTTATCGCTTTGAAGCTATCGGTGCTGCAAGTGCTGTAGCCTATTAGGAGCATCACACGTTCGAATATAGTTTTCAGTGTCCATTGGGCGCAAGAGCAAGTGGGACGAGGGCGTTGCACGCTCACGATAAGGAAGCGCAGGATATCGTCCTAGCGGCCATGATAGCTGGGTCGCGCGCGCACGCGGCGCAGCTGTCCGACGACCCCCGCGGCACTAAGCGCCATTTTTATCGCTACTCCGCTGGCCAAGTCTACGCTCTTTACTTTACCGCACGATCGCAACTACTCACGTCCTCCTAACTTTCCGTAGATTTTATAACGTACATTTGATGGCACAAACATTTAAGAGCAATTTAAAATGACTCGAGAGCTTTTTAAATTGTATAAAATTAATTGCAGTTGTTTGTTACATCAGGCGTATTTTGAAAAAAGTAAATGCATTATTTAAAGTTGGAGGAATGGCTTTGCAACAAACTGGAAGGCATAAATAAGGAGAGGAATATATCTTGGTCATAAATAAAGTATTAAATGCAAAGGACGCGACGTAAAAAGTTGAAAAAAGTTTCCATTCGGCCGGCGAGGGTCGGGGAGGCGGAAGAGGAATAAGAAGAGAAAAAAACAAAGTGGCGAGGCGGTGCCGCGAGTGCGCGCTTGGAAAATATGAAAAGATAGAATGAAACTTCAAGCGGAAGGAATGAATAAAAAAGAAGGCAAAAGGGGTACAAAAGAGAGGGCGGGCGGAGAGGAAAAGCTCTTCTCTCTTCTCTCCCGCGGCGGCGGGAAAAAGGAACGGAGGGAAAGGCGCGGAGAAGGCGCGGAGAAGGCGCGGAGAAGCTCGCGCTCGCGCGCCACCGTCGGCGGCGTCTCCATAAATCTCGCTATAACGTCGAGATGGATCAGCGAGAACTGAGAACGGTCACGTCTGCCGCGCGCCACGGGCTCGAATTGCTCCGCGCGCAGGCATTCCCGCAGCCCCCCTTTTTACATCTTCTCTCGCCTCATTCTCCGCCTTAGCTCCCCCTTTCCTCCGCCTCCCTCTTTCTTCTCTCACCCTCCTTCGACTTTTTCCCCCGGAAGGCTTTTCTCTGCTTTATGCGGCATAACCGTATATATATAAGATGAAAAGTGGAGCGAGAGGAGATCGCGAAATGCCGCGAGCACGAGTGGGTAATTCGTCATTTTGCTGGAGCGTCGGACCAGCAGATGCGCGGATGCGCCATGCGTATTGCAATTACTCGCGCGAAATTCCGAACGAGAGATCTCCCTTTCTTTTTCGAGCAAACGCGACTCTATTTACTTATATCTTACATTTCTATACGCAGAAACATGTATTTTAGTCATTTGTACAAAAAGCTACTCACTGTACTTACTAAGAGAGTCACCGATTTGTAAGAAACTCTGGAAATTGTTTTCTAAAATACCAAAGAATGAAGTATACCACTTTTAGTTTGATCTCATAAAGCTTTATTTGCAAGATACAATGCTAATGTGTTTAGTTGTATATATTAAACAAAAGCTCTTGAGATCGAATTAGGAGTGGTTTATTCTATTGTGCCCTATACCAAAAATCAATTTTCATACTTTTATGCACATCGGTGACATAGAGGGTAGACACTCTCCTAGTTGGACAACTCGTGAAAAGCGTAGGACACTGTGCTTAAAATAAAAGTGACCTTATAGAGTGCAAATTATGCGCAAATTAAAAGGGCCTTGGCGAAATCCCTTTATATACGTAATATCCTCCATAGCAAGCGAACTAACTCTTGACTTGCGCGACCTTCCCATCGGCTGGAGTCGTATCGAAAGTCCGAGAGAGACGGCGAGTCGATAGGAAGGCAAACGAGGCGAGCAAGCGAGATGCGGAGTTTTATGGATTTTTTTTATCGGCGGATCTGAGCGGCCAGTGCGCATGGAGGAGAGCGAAAGAGAAAGAGTGAGAGAGAACGAGAGAAAGAGAGAGAGAGAGAGAGAGAGAAATTGGGAGCGCCAGTGGGATTCGGATATTCAATGTTAGCGCACCTGTATGGATATTAAATTAACACCCGTAAGCCGCGAGTATTAACAACTTTGCAAAAGATTATACGAGATTATGAGCTCAAGCGGAACACGTGATTTTTAATGCCGCCGCCGTCGTCCGCCGGCTGTTATAGTACGAGCGAGAGCACGAGTGTATCGCCGTGCGAGCTACTCGCACTCCGTCGGCTGGCCCGAGCCTAGTAAAAAGAGACGAGATCGACTCGATCCGTTGTACGTCGTCTCATTTATAAATAGTTTTGCTCGTTCATCCCGAACGGCTAAAATCGTACGAAAGCGCGGGATTCGACGCGGACTTGCCAGCGGATTATGCCCAGATGAAAAATCGCACCCGAGCCGCGGCCTTGACTTTAATTTGCAAATCATCTTCAATTTTATCGGCTCTTTCCATTTACCTTTTCGAGTCGCACGTTCGAGTTGAATGCGAATTTCAAAGGAAATTACTGCGCGACTGATGGTAAGGAGCTGATAGCGTCGTACACAGTCGTGAGTCACTTTTTTTGCGAATATAAAAATGATGTGCTCTATCTTATCTCAGTTCAGCAACGTCTTTTTTATTTCCGCTATCTCGAATTTCAATTATTCACTCGAGTCGCGGGCAAAAGATCCGAAAGAAACTTGCAACGATCAAGCTCAATATCCGATTGGCAATTATTTCCCGTCAGCGGCGAAGCCCCCGGCTCGGCTCGCGGTCATCCTTTCCTCCTATTCACCATTCCGGGGACTTGGGCGCGCAAAATCCTGGAGCCGCCGCTCTCCGGCTTAATGAATCTCTATCGTCCTTCCGCGTTATTTCGGGCGTGCGCTCCAGCCCGAATATCAGAACGAATGCGGCCGGCTGTGGCGGCGCTGCCGGCCGATGGCGCGAAATGCAAATCGCCGGGCGCGAGGATCGGCCGCCGTTAATAATTGATATATACGCCGACGGCGGCATTGGCCGCTGACAGCCGCTAACGCTCGCCGAATACGGATGACGCCCGGGCTTAATCCCCCCGCTCCCTCATATACCGGCGCGCGTCCAGCTCGCCCACCCACCCGCCGCCCGGCCGGCCGCGCTCGCGCTCTTTATGCGTCGCGCGTAGCCGCGGATATCGCCCGCGAATATCGAGCGGCCGGAAATTAATGTGCCACTGGCGCTTTGCCAAGATTCGGAGGATATCGCCGATCTTTTCTTTACTACATCATATGTTCTTTCATATTCATTTAGACCCAAAACTTTTTTATACCTTGTTCTAGGAATTTGATGGTAATGGAAACGACATTTTTTAATATAAAATAGGATTTTTGTACGATTACATTAAAAGCTAAGAAAACAACTCTTCTTAACTGACGGCAAGCCCTTTAAAGGAAAATCATTCGACGTTACTTTGTTCATAGCGA
>JAXIUT010000021.1:10827658-10845906 GCA_035586675.1 Eurytoma californica | reverse complement strand
AAGCTCTAATTACATTTTTGGGCACAATAGCATAAACGATAATGGATCAAATTTTTTTTATCAGATGACATGTTTCTCCGTGATGTTACAGAGCGACGGGGAACAGGCTTATCGGCTTGTTGGTACTAAAACTTTATCTTTATTTGTCCGACATCTAACAAAAGTGTTACACCCGCTGGTGTACGCGCATGTTGTAATGGATTTTTTCACGAACAATTTAAACTTTTCTTCACGATAATGTCTCATTCATTTTTAGTTCCAGTTAATATCGCGAAACGGGTATGTTTACAAATTAGAAGCTTTTGTTCATGGAGTTTGTTCGTCTAGATTTTATCATTTCTAACAGTAACAGTTAATGATTTGTTATTCAATTGAGCTAAGTGAATCGAAAAATGCAAGAAAGAAGAATATTTAAATGTTTTCAGGCAATGATTTACTGAAACAACAAATAAAGCTTTGTTTAATACGTTGAATTCTTAAAAAATGTTAAATAACAAAAATGAAATTGTTATTAAAAAATGATGTATTAATTTATTTTTTATATAGATTTATTGACGGTTAACCATTTAGAACATAAACAAAAGGTTTATTCATTGCATCGAGCTTTTAAATGACGGTGTGCCGATACACAGGGATGCGTGATCCGTCGGCAACTAACAAAACTTTATACCGAGTTTGTGACATTTATAAGTGGAACACTAAATGTTAAATTATAAATTTGTAGTCAAAATAAATTAATTTTTATTATTATTTTAATTATTAACAGCAAATTGACTAAATAATATTATAATTAGTGAATATACCACACATTTTTAATTTGTCTAAATTAATATATAACAATTGAAATGAATTTAAATTTTGATGCATGCAATTTTGCATACGACAAATTGTTAAATCGTAATAGAATTCTGATGTAAATAAAAACATCACGTGATAAGAATGATTAATCATCTGATTTAATCATTATGCGCATTATAGCTATTTAATCCGTGAAACATGAAACGCGGTAAACAAGTTGACGAGTTGAAATAATTGGTTAGCGAATAAAATAATTGCGAGGACGCAAATGTTGAATTGAGCCGTTCCGTAAAGCCACCTCAAGTTGGTCATGCGACGCAGATAAGGCACAAGAAGAGCGAGGTTTCTAGAGGCAATATCACCAGAAGCGACTCACCACGTTTCAGTTTCTCCAGCGGCTCGTGGTGCACCTGGTGCGAGCCGTTGTGCAGCATCGCCGCGGCCGTGGCCGCCGCCGTGACGTGGTGCTCGTGGTGGCTGTTGGCGTGCAGGTGGTCCAGGTGGTGCCCGGCGGCGCTCGCGTGCTGCATCGCGCTCTGCAGATGGTCGCTGGCGTGCTGCTGCAGGCTGGCGACGTGCTGCTGCTGCTGCGCCGACACCGCCGCGGCAGCCCCGGCCCCGGACACCAGGTCCTGGAGGCAGAGGTCGCCGCCGGCGAGCTCGAGGCCACCACCGCCCCCGACCCCGCCGCGATCCATGCTGTAGTAGGCCAACGTCGTGGCGGGTTCCCGGTCACCGCGGCACGAGACGAAACACACACCTTCGCCCCCAGCGCTCCTGGCCGGCTGAGGCTCCCTGCTCGCTGCGCTGCCCGCTGCTCGCCGTGTGCTCGCTTCAGCCCGAGAGGACGCAGTGCGTCATAGCTTATCGCCGGCCGATTTATGGAGCCGGCATCGTCCTCGCCGGTGGCTTCCCGCGCGCTCGCACTCGGCGGCTAACACTGGGCACACGCGCGCCTACTCATCCGTCGCTCGTCGCTCCGCCGCGTCCGCCGCGCTCGCCGTCCAGAAATACACTTGTTTTCTTCCCTCGCTTCCCGCGCCTCCCTCTCTCCCGACTGCGCCGACGGCGGCGGGACCACTTGATAAGGCGCGCGGCCGCGAGATAAGGGGCCGGCTCTGCTTACGTAAGTCCGTCCGTCCCAGCGCGCGCGTGCCGGCGCGCCGGCTGGGGCCGTCCTGGCGGACCCGGGCGCCGACTGCGCGCGGAGCCGGGCGCTGCCTGGCCGCGGGGTGGGGTGCTGGCTAAGCCCTGCGGGCCGCGAGCCGCTTAAGTCCTCGGTAAGTCGCCGGTAAGCCCCCGTCGCGGGCGGGGAGCGAGCTCCTGGTGCTGATGCTGCCGGTGCGGCTCTGCGGGACGCGCCTCGGTGCGACTGCTGCGCTACTGCTGCTGCGCCCGCCGCCGAGCGCTGTATCCGCCGCCGGCCTGACTCCGTGACTGCGCGCCGCTCTCCGTCTCGCTCCGTCTCCCTCTGCCACCCCTGGCGGCTCGGGGGTGCCTCGGCGTACGCCGGCGCCCCACCACGGAGCGCCGACGAGTGGGCTCGCCCCTGGCGGAGGCGAGCCCCACCCACGCCGCAGAGTCGGGGTTCCCGACTACCCCTACCGGCCGCACTCGCCCGGCGCCTCGCTCGCGCGCCCGACCTTTTTATTCTCTCCGAGCTTTTTTCGCCCGGCGGAGGCCAACTGGGACTCTATCTTCGCACTTTCCGATCGCCGCGTCCTGGCTGCGTGCGTGCATGCCTCGCTGCATGATCGAGCGCCTGCGATATTGTTTGCGAGCACGTGTGTGGGGACGCCGCTCGGATTTCTCGCAGCGAACTCGCGCTTGCTTATGTTTGCAGAGAACTCGGACGGATGATCCTCTGTCCGACTACGCTGCTCTTTTAAATGTGAGTATTTCAAAGCGGTTATTTCAAAGATTGAACGTCACTTCAATTTTAATCACTGTAATTTTATCAATTTTCGCCCGTGGACATTGAGCGAAAATTTTTACTGTATTTAGCAGTTTTAACATTGACAATGTAATTTACTTTTTACGTATGAAAAAATCATAATTATCAATCATTGGAATAAAACATACATTTGGAGAATCGTTGAGCTATTAAAAAAGTTTGTCAAAATAAATAAAGTATAAGGAAAGAGTAGCGGAGTATATCTAAGCCTGAAAAAAGTTTGTACACGATACTCGAACACAGTCGCACACTCGAAGAAAAAGACTAAATTTCGAATGTGGATCAGTCCGGCGACGTTAATGCGTATAAAAGATCCTCGCAAGGTTTCCCGTCTTACAGCGGGAGAACAAGACGGAGACAATGAAAGCGAGCGAGAAGAAAATATCGAGTATAAAAAGTTGGTTAACAGAAGCCGCAGAGTCTAAGAAAGAGAGAGAGCCGAAGGCCAGGCGCGTGCATGTGAGGAAGAAGCGGAACAGCCTAGCGAGAGAGGAGAAAGACGCAGAGGCTATCGGGGATGGAAGTACGTTCGTCAGGTCGTCGGGCGCGACTGCGCGAGCGAGACGGCGGTACGCGTGTGTGCGCGCCGCCGGTGAAACCACGCCCTCCCGGCGCGTGGGCGTTGCGGCGTCGCCCTTGCCAGCGCTATCTGCTGCCTCCCCCTTCTCCCCCTCCCCCCCTCTCTCTCTCTCTTCCTCTCGCTCCTTCCATCTCCCCGCCGCGACTTTTTCTCCACGGGCCGCAGTTCTTATTTCTTCGTCTCTTTCAAATTTCGACGAGCCCGCACGCCGGCGACTCCCGGGTCGCGCACGCGTCCGTTAATCCGCGCCGCTTCCTTTTTTTACCCTCTTTTCCCGACCCTGTGGATCTTCTTTTTCCGCGCCCCGTTCGTTAGTGTAATTTGATAATCGGAGGATTAGGACCACGCGGCTGCCGTGGCTTGACTTTCGCTGCACACTCGACACTGATTATTGTCGAACGTCACACCGATGGCACGAGAATAATGAACGACCAACGCTGTATTGACTCTTTCGTTCGATTATATGCGTGATGTTTACCGACTTGCGCTGTCATTTTTTCCTATATTTAATACTTAATTGTTAAGCTGTAAATACAAATCACGTATGATAAACAATACATAATCTCAGATTTATTTATTTGTAGATAATAATAAAAAAATAAATCAGTGTCTTTCAGAATTAATAAAACATTAAAATTATAAACGGAAGATATTCTAATTGAGCTCTTAAAGAAGAGAGCTGTTACTTACGATTGTTGTCTGATACTTAGGAAGAGAATCGCGCCGTCCATAAAACTTAAACTATAGTTATGATCTAACCGCTATAAAAGGATAAGGCGGACATCTATCATCAATGTTGAAGGAATATGGCGATATAACACTAAAAAATCCTACACCTCACTACTGTATCGTTTTGTGCTAAAAGCCAACTGGAAAACAAAAGTTTACTATAAACTACTAATCTTCAAATCAGTTAATAACCAAGTAATAAAAAATAATTTTCTATGATTTAAAATTTAGCATTAATAAACTGCTTTTTATAAATAATCTACTGATCTATCTTAAAATTAATGACAAGTCCCTCCCTAACAGCAAAAAGAATTCGTAAAGAGCTCTTTTGTGTGATTCTTTTGTGTGACAAAATTCACATAACAGAATTTTTTAAGAATTCATTTTGCTGTTAGAACTGTAGTCTTACTCGGTAATAGTTCCTCGTCAACTATGAAAAATTACTTTCGAACTGACAAGATAAAGTACCTTGATTGTCGGAAACCCGTCAAGATTTATTATTTTGTTATTATCATCGACGCTGATAAGGATAACAATTTCCTCCTTTCGCGACGATGCGGGAAGCGAATTTTTTACCTCCGCATTATACACTTGTCGGCGGCAAAACACCTCCGTACAAAGGATCGCTAAGAGGGACTCGAATAACGTTTACGAGTACTCCGATTATCGCTGGTGACTGCCGGTTCGATGTTTTATTAGCGATACCGCAAACGAGGCCCTTGTCGACGTCAATCGAAATTCGAGCAATATTCTTATCCGTCTTTTATGAATTGCAATTTTTCTCCACCTTTATTGTACCGCGTGAGAATACGGGGAAAAGAATGATATACATTTTTTTGTAAATCCACTGAATTTGCAACTTACTTTAAAAGGCAATTTAATAGCTAGCAAATAAGAAAAGTGCGAGTGAGAAAAATGATCAGAATTGAGATGAAAAAATTTGGAATTGCTCTGTTCGACAGTGTGATATCAGACGATCCCAGCTTCGAAATTGCGAAGTTTTTCCGGCGCAACCCGACGGGCGAGGGAGGTGAGCAGCGAAAGAGGTGGAAAAAGTCGGAAAGGAAAAGAGACGAGATCGAATAGCGGCAGTATATAACCTCTCTCTGTATTTTCGCCATTTAACTGTCGTGCTCTGCCGCGGCCGTTGCTGCGGCCATCCGTCTCTCTCCAGCTCCAGGCGAGGCGAGACTCGCCGCGGCGGGCCCTTATCTCCCACTCCATCGTGGCGGGCCGTTACGGTCCGGGCGCGTCTTTACAAATTTTATATCATTTTTATGAGGCATAAAGTCGCCGAGAAGCCGGCGATGCCGCGCGCGCGACCGGGATCCCGGCTCTCCCGGTGCGCCTCGCGCGGGAGTCACGTGGCTGGGCGGAGCGAGGTTCGCCCTCACGAGCGCGCGTGCAAAAGGGTGAGAGCCGCGAGGGAATCGACGTCACCGTTTCCCGCGGCCGGGGCTGAGGGAGCAAGCCTCCGGATGAAGCCAGCCCGGCCGAGCCGCTGCTTTCAGATTAGATATTTTGTTAGCCGCGATAAGGGGTTGCCGGGGGAATCCGATTTACAGTTATTTTGCGAAATATTGGGGAGTCCCGCGCCAAGCGCGTCGAAATGATTCTTCCGAGAGATCAGCACAGCACCTTGGGCGCGTAAGCTCCGTACCTCTGTATCGCGGCCTCGAGATTTCCTTCTTTTTCTTTACGACGAGAGCGCGACCCCTGCATTTTTCATTTCTCACTTTCTAATTTCTGCCTCCGCAGTAAATGCGTGCTTACTATTTTATTTATGCGATTTAATATTTATTGATCAACTATATAATAACGTTTATTTATATACTGATGAGTGGAGTTTAATTGTAAATTTTTCAAAAAGGAATTATCGCGAAAAACTTTTCCGTCAACTATTTAAAGCACTAAGATAAAAAAGAATAAGTTATAGCTTTGTGCTGTCCACTTTCAAAAGAAACGATTAATAACAACATAAAAATGTTAACTTTCAAAATAACAGAAATATTTATTTTTACATTTTTTCAAAAGATTGCCCATTCGATTTTTTCAATATTTATAAGTATTTTGAATCTTTTGAAGCTTCCATAGTGAGTTATTATTGTCTTAAAATGATTCAATAATATAATATTTTTTATTGTATAAAGCTTCTCTCTAGGTAAATGTCAAAGATGGAAAAAGTGTCGATGTAGTAATACAAATTATAATAGGTCAGTTATCAAATAAATTTAGAGATCTGAAGTATACACATCAGGCCAAAAAATCAGGATAAACGAACCGGCAATCAGTATATTAAGAGCAAGAAGAAGCCACCTGTTCATCCGGGGAAATTCATTTGACATCCCGCAGCGGTGCAACGATTCTTCAAAGGACGAGGAAAAGCAGCTCCCCTCGGCGCAAGCGCCGGGCGTAAAAAGCCGAGTCTGCGGCCACCTTCGCCTCGAGCCTGCGCGCGAGCCTCTCGCATTTATAGCTTTGACAAACGAGCGGCGTGGAGCCCTCGCGGAGTCTCGTTACTGCTCGACGCGGCCCCTCGATTCCGGTCCATCAATTTTCAATCACGAGGAGGGTCCTCCGTGCGGCGCCACGCGCTTCTTTTCCTATATCCTCCGGCTCCTCTCCCGCGTGCTCGGCTGTCTCTCTCCTTGCGCCGCGAGATGCCGATATAAATAGCCATATCGTGACTGCTTTTCGAGTATTACATTTATTTTCGAGACAGGAGGAGTTGACCGTCGATATACACTCGTTTTTATTTTTCCAACTTCTTTCAGGATTTTCTTCGACAGCTTTATTTTCCTGCAAGTCACTATAATCAATTTGTCATGACCTAATTTATAGTTTTAAATATTTGTGAAAAATGAAATTTGATAGAATGGAAAAAGTAAGTTTCATATTTCATATAAAATTTATAAGAGCGTTTTTGAGTTTTATCTTCGGATCTAAACGTGCAGTGCACCTTCTGCAGATTCTAAAGGCATATATAAGCGCTAATGCAGTCGTTGTGCTGCGGTGCATACATCATTCAAGAAAATCTATTTACTGTGATGCAAATATAGCATATGAAAAATGATAGTAAAATTTCGTGCGAAAAGAGGAGCGCTCGAAGCGACGAGTTCGAAATATTTGATTGCATGCACAGAGAGAGACTCGAGCCGGTGCATCGTGCGCGCGCACTCGCTATTTTATTAAACGCGATGATGCTCGGTCGTTTTTTTCCGCGGCGAATGAAGCTCGCTCGCATAGGCTACTCCACCTCTGATTCCCGCTCTCGGTGCTGAAAGAACCGAGCCATTGATGTGGATGCCGCCGCGGATTATCCGGGATAAAGAGTTCCGTGCAAGATAAGCAGTTTTTACTGTTGATAAGCGTCCGCGCCTCACGCGCGTGACTAATCCGGTCGAAAGCGACCGCTCGGCAAATATACGCAGCTCGTGTGCGTGCGTCTACTACAGCCTGCGTTTTCTATCTCTTTTTTATTGTTTTTTGTAATAGGGATTAAGGTGAGTAAATATTTTTCCTTGCAAAGAGACCTTTAAAGTATTTATTAAACGTATTCCACGTGTTTATTTCTAAATGTGCTAGGAACTAGGAAAATTAAAGATGTCATGGCTACTTTACTAGCATTTTATGTGCATGTAAGTAGTAAAAAAGAAAATTAGGAGGAAATGGAACAGTTTAGACCGGGGCCTCCAGGGCTGTAATGCAACTTTCTCCCCTTTTTAATTAACTGCTAAAGTGTAAAAGAGCGTCGTAAAAGTATCCCAATTTGTAAAACTGAAATTGTGTTCCAACAAACGCGATCGTAAAATCGAAGTATTTCGTAAAATCCAATAAGAAACGACTGTCGAAATAGAGGGTGAAGGAGGTAAAAAGGAGCCTGTAAAACTTGTAAGAACTTTCGCGGACCCTCGGCTCCTTTGCGAGAGAAGAAAAAACGGGGGCAAAAACACCATAAAAAGGGGGAGGGGATGGATGCGACTCGCATGAGACGACTCTTTAGGCATCATCCACAAAATTACTTGGATACGACGATGCCGACTTCACATACACGTGTATCCTTATAAAAATGAAAACACTATCCCCCGCATTATATTATGACAAATTTTCTCTTAGCGAAGTATAAGTATAGGCGATGTCGCAGGTATATAAAAAATGTGATTGAACGAGGCACCTTCCCTTAATCTACATGCGAAATATATAAAAA
The DNA here is from genome assembly GCA_035586675.1 of Eurytoma californica. NCBI lineage: Eukaryota > Metazoa > Arthropoda > Insecta > Hymenoptera > Eurytomidae > Eurytoma > Eurytoma californica. Next base: position 10,837,638 of record JAXIUT010000021.1, on the reverse strand, counting down.
TCGATCGCAAAAGCTCGCGAATGTTTGCTCCAGTTCAATCTTGCCAGGCCGCATCGGACGAGGGAACTTTCCCTTTCTCAGAAATGTATATATCCGGGGAATCGCAAAGAACGCACAAAATTAATTTCGCATTATTCCGCAGATAATGAAAAAGGAAAAGTTTGGAAAAGCGAGAGAAAACAGCTCTCGTGTCGGATCGTTGGGGGTGAAGAGGAAGGGGGGGGATCTCTTCGGAGCCAGCGAGCCCCACTCCGGGTGTGACGTCACGGCCAATGGGAGGCGCGAAGGGGGGCGGCGCCTTCGCTCGGGGCGGCCATCATGCCAGCGTTCCGTCTCTCTCGCTCCGCTCGCTCCCCCGCACCCGCGGCGCGCACTCTCGGCCGACGCCGAGCTGTTTGCCGTCGCGTGTCACTGTCTCGCGCGTGTCACGCGAGCGAACTCATTTTTTTCACCTTCCTTCCTCTTTTCGTCCTTTTGCGCGGCCAGCCGCTCTACGCGTATACGGGCGCCTCTCTTCGGCCGCGCTTGATTAGAAGCGCAATCGGCCTAGAGAGAGAGAGGATTGCTTTTCTCGCGTTGCGTGATTTACTTTTCTTTCGCTCCGAGATCGCGCGAGAGATTCCGTATATATACGCGTATACGCGACCGGGATTTAACTTTCGGGGCTTGAATGAAGAACACCGTTGGGGGAGTTTGCCGGCAAAATGAAGATTGCATTCACTTCGTATTTCAACTTTCTTCGAATACTGCTTTTGTAAACTTTGTTGTAGTCATTCTATAATAGGGCATCTTTACAATTTTATAATTAAACGAGATATTTGTAAAAATTTATTTGCAAATGTAGGAAATAAAATTCTTTCTATTTAAACAATATTGATGCAACCTGTACAAGGGGAAGAAAGAGTCAAGTCTACAGTGCCAAGAAGAAATTGACGAGCGTATAATGGATTTCATTGAATTGCTCCAAGAGGATTTACACTAGCAAATAAGAGTTGCAGCGCGATACGGACGCTCTTGCAAATCCCGCGACTAATCCCTCATTATATAGAACAAATATATATTATTAAACGAACAACATATTAACCTTGCTGCTTTATTCGAAATTCTAGCTGGGTGCGCGGTCGTTCGGCCTCTTTCCGTTGGGTAACTTATGCCAAGGATTAGGCGGGACTGCTAATTATATCTACCTTTGGCTATTCTGACTATACACTTGTTATTGCATTATGCAAACTGGCTGATATTACAGGGAATTAAATCTCCTACAGTCTTAACAATCCTTTTACTTTACTTTTAAGTACTCTTCGTTATTAATAACTTTTCATTCATTATTAAGGATTTGAGATCTAATCCTCTTTAAGCACCTCTTTATATGCATATGCTGTTAATTATTTTCATGTTTCTTTCTGTACACTGCTGTCATTAAAAATCGCTGAAAATAAAAAGTATAAAAAATTAATTCTAAATAAAATCACTATAATTTAACGTAAATGTTTGTAAACAATTAAAGAAAAATTCTTCTTTCGTGAATGTACATTAACGCTTATTACTTTACAAATCCATGAGCAACATTCTTCTCACTGACATCTAAATAATCCAAGTATAATCCAAGAAAACCAGCAAAGTAAACTCCACTGGCTCTCACAAAGATAAGACTCCGCGCAGTAACAATTTGAAATCGTATGGCGAAGACGTCCGTCGTGTAGATGCAGGCAAGGTGCGCGTATAGCAGCCACGTGCGCTCTCGAGCCGTCATATATCAGTCGGCCGTCCCTTCCTCCCTTTTTCTCCCCTTTCGCTTCTCCAACTTGCCGCTTTTTTCTTCCGTTCTGCGAGGGTGACTGTGAAATCGCGCCGCGCGCGGTTCCAAGGAGACTGGGCGGGGGTAGTCTATGAATATTCCCGGCCCGAACCGAGCGAGCGGAATGACGAACGACGCTGGCGTATAACCAATCCCACCAGTTCCTACCTTTATGCGCAGGCTTTTCCCCCTCTAGAGCCTTTGCACTTTTTTCATTCAAGGTTACTCGCGGTATAGTTTAGAGATGATATTGCCTCATTTTAAGTGATTTCATTCTGCATTTTCGGCTTCTGACCAATATTTTCCATTTGTTTTTGTAAATTATTAAGGTCATTTTTAAGTGCTAACGCCAGCTAAAATTGTCAAAATATGAATAATAAATTGCAGTCTAAAGAGTCCAGTAGTTTCAGCATCTCTAGATGGTATTTCTCCTTCCCCTCGCGAACGACGGTCGTGCACCCTTCTCTCGAGGTTGTCGTGGTGGCCCATGCGAAAACGAACATCGGTTTCTTAAACTATTATGCCGTCGGTTCTGACGTCCTCGACGATTTATCAAAATCAAGCTGATTTACGCCCCCGACGTAGCGAACCCCCCATCGACCTCGTCGCGCTTAAACTTGCGATTATAATACGCTCCTACATTTCGGCGGGACCCCGCTTTAACTTACAAACCGCGTCCTTGACTATCCATTCTCAATATTTTATAATTTTCCTATAGATAGCGATATTTGCAATGCTTTTTACCTTACTATAAAAATAAGTTTACGTGAAAATTAGAATTTTACTAATTTACAAGACGATAATATTACGTTTTTAATTAGTATATATTAGATTAATGTTAAATGTTAGTAAACGTTATAAAAGTAACAGGTATTTTCGTAAATATCCGTACAAATACTTTTTGTTTTGAACAAAACAAAATGCTCGCTATGTTAATAACTCGTGTGTATATACGATATGTACAATTGAGCTTAGGCAACCGAAATCTCGAAAAAAAACATCACTTGAAGTTTGGGAAAAAATTCCGCAATCCTTCAAATATTGCCTGCTATAGAAAGACTGACGACAATTGACATCGAAAAATAAAAAGCACGCATGTCTCGAATCGGACGCTTCGTCGTTGGCCGTGTGCATTGCGCGCACGCCTACTAATCGCCACCCGGCAACGATCGTTACGCTCGACGCGGGAGCGATGACTGACAGGCCATAAAAGCCTTATCTTCGGCCAGCCCGAACAAACGGTCCTCTCCCAAAACGTTTCTTCTATTTGCCCGCGTTTTTTTTTTATATCTCCTCATTCTTCCTTTTTTGGCTTCGTTGGCTTCGCTGCATGCGGTGGAAAACGTTTTTTCTGATCAAGCCCGACATTCGACAGGACTGTGCTCAGAGTTTGATCGAGCACTTGTCAAGATTGACGATCGCAAATTCCGATTGAAGAAATTCGAATTTCGACTGATAAGATAATTGAGCTTTCGTTGTAAGCGGATACACTCGCGCTTTTTGTTTTATCGATGAGACGGCTTGTCGCGTGACTGTCTTTAATTTGATAAATCTAATTGTTAATGTGTATGATAAGTCATGAAATATTTCAAGCATTTTAGTAGCCAGGCTAATTTATTAAAATTTAAGTGAACTTCCCATATTGCATGATAAACATTAAAAACGAAAAATAGAGTAAATAGAAATAAAATGTAATTTATAACAATAAATATTTTAAAAGCGAGCGTCAATTTAATTTAAAAATGTTTAAATACTTCGAGTCTCCTAGGAAAATGTGTGCGTGCTATTTTTCACGTATCAGTCAGTGGAATAAAATTTGGCCTTAAAATGCACTCTGGTCGTTGTCTCGCAACTCGATGATAAAAAGTTAATCGGCAGGTTAAGGACCGCAGCAGGATTTGATGTTAATCTCCTTATCGCCAATGATTTGCAATTTAGCGAAATAATTGGTGCGTGGTTTTGTTCCCCAACAACGTCGTGCCCACCAAAAAAATTGAATTTGATAATAGAACGATGAACCTGCGACCGGTGTCAGTTATTGCGGAAATAACCAAGTACCTATCAGCATCTAATGCAACACCAGAAATTCGCAGATCGATCAAATAGAAGGCGGGGCATATCTGAGCTCAAAAATTTTCTACGAATTCGTTCCTGCGCAGATTAGATAAGGAGGCGCCCACTGCCTTTCCACTGCTATTTTGCTGAAAATGTATGCTCAAGACGGTTGCATCATTTTGCCCAATCACCATTTGGCTGAGATGATGCAAATGCTGCCTAATTGTTATAAAATAATTTTTCAAACACTCTTGGGAGCGAATTAATCAAGTATAGGTGGTTTTTAATACTGTTTAATGTGGTTTAGTAATACAACTTTCAATTTTTTGAAGCTTTGTAATAGTGAAAAAAAAGGTATGAAATAATATAACCGGGTATCAAAAATTAGGTTTTCTTTACCTAATGGCGGGTCAAAAATTATTATTAGTATTTATAAATTTTTATTAGTATTTATAAATTTTTGATATGATTTTTTTTAGTTTTATCTTTTCCTATTTTTTCGTTTTCATTTTTTTTTTGTATTAATTTTATGTGCTAATCATTTAAATGATATGCAGGAATATAGATATTTTCATTTCCTACATTTTTGAAAAAAAAATATGTCGATAACATGCCTGGTTCCATCAATATTTGCAAAAAAGTGAAATTTTCAAAATTTAGATTTTTGAAGGATCTGCATTGTCAATCATAATAAAATTTTTACCGAAGTATGTTTATTATATAAACTATTTAATATTCTATTTTTAAGATTTTTTAAATAAAACTTCGAGAAAATCAATTTTTTTGAAAAAAAACGATTTTCTTTCTGCAAACATAACATGAGTAAAAATCATTTGTTCTTTACAAAATTTGTTTTGTATATTCGTCTTGTTAATCTCTCGGATGAATACCTTGCATATTTGCAATTGTATAAGGCATAAAATTGGAAACATTTACGACTTTTTTCAAGGTTAATAACCAATTCAAGAATCGATTCAACTGCTATGAAATGAACTGCTATATTGAAATTAGCTGCAAATATTTTATTTGCATTTAGAAGCTAACTTCATTGTACAACATCATTTTTTTTTTAAATAACATTTGAAAAAATACAATTATTAAAACATGAGATGCAAATCAAAATTAAAAAATTATTACAGTAGATCATATAGTAAAAGTTATAAATCGTTTAAACAAAAAAGTATAAAATTTATCAAACGGTAATAACAAATTCAGTTTGAGGAAGCCTCGTGTAAACGCATTGGCAGCGGTTTTTTATAATGTTACATTTTAATGTTGATGCTTTGTTATCAAAGCAATGAGATAAAGACTTTGATAAAGTTATTTTTATAAGAGAATAATAATGTTTACCGAAGAAAAGATTTTTGAAAGATCTATACAATGAATAACATTGCAGAAAGATACTTAAAAAATGTTTAGCTCGACGATATTGTTAAAAACAGAATGCTAAAAATGAAGTGAATGTTTTCAATAAAGGGAACTTTCCATTCGATGACAAATTAATTAGCTACGACCCAGGGCTGAGGGGAGAGGGATCGCGCAACAAAAGCGAAAAGTTCGATAAGACAATCTCGAATAATCCACGTTTATTGGATTTCCCGGGAAAGAACGTCAGTGTGCCCGGAGTGGGCGACGTGACGTGTAGCGCGAGCTGTCATAATGGTCGGGCCCGGTGCGCAGCAGCGATATGTTCGTCAGATTTTCCGGCCGGGCGATTCGCCGAGTGGCACACCGGAGCAGGACGAAGCATACGCGCGCCGAGGCGAGATACATCGTATATCGCGCGCCAGGCTCGATTGCCATTCTGAAAGGATAAACATGGCGAGCCCCTTAATAAGGGCGGCCCCGAAGGAGCGATCCGTTCGTTCCCACGTATACCAGGGCCAAATGCTCATTCCGAACAGCGCAAAATGCTCTTAAATAAGTGCAAACTTTTAAATCACTGTTTAATCGATGTCAAGTCAACTTAGAATTTCTTAATCAATATTAAATCCAATCGCGCAAAATTGTTAAATTGTAATTCTTAAATCAAAGACAATTAGGTACAATTACTTTCAATAATCTTATTTTTCTTTTTACAGCGCGTAAGATTACTTAGAACCTGAGTAAGGCATCTTTCTCGCTAATGAATTTGCTGCCAGTTTGCCGCAGTTTTATAAAAAAACCACCTTTACACTAGGATGGTTAGGCGCTGGAGAGAAAGTTATTAGCACTCTACCGATTATAGCTTATTATAAAACAAATCATGCAATCCTGGAAAAAATCGATTAAATTCTATTAATCATGATAATGAAATATCTCTAAAATTACAGTGAATAATCTTTTTTATGAAAATAATACTGCTTTTGTCACTCGTTTTTATCTTATTTAATTTGGAATATTTTCTATGAGCTAGAGAGAATACTTTGTTAATAATTTAACATTTTTTTTTAATGATTAGTTACTGACAGGTGCTGTATTAAACTGTAGAGCATTTTGAGAGCGAATGCCAAGCGCATGGTAAAAAAGTACGTGACCCCGGCCTCCCTATCAGAGACGCTGAGTAAAAATGAAAATATAGTAGCGCTCTTCATCTTGCGCCGGGCGCCTCTCTCTCTCTCTTGCTCTTTGTAGTTGGCCATTACTCGGGATTAGTCCTCCACCGAAATACCTATATCTATTTGTCGGATAATAAAATGACGGCGTCGTCGCGTGTTATTTTAAGCGCAGGGGTAATGCGCGCGCGGCGTACGCGCGCTGAAGAGGCGTGTGCGGGACTCGCGTTAAGGGCTGCTGAAGGGCCCTCTTGGGTAATCTTCCGCAGAGGGTCGCGCGATTGCTGATCCCCGAGACTTCTGTCTCGGCACGCGCTCATTTTTCGCTCTTTCTTTGCCCTTTTTCTGCCTTTACCTCGACGCCTAGGAATTCTGCGCGAATAAATTCACCGCTATTTATGCGACCTGACAACGAGAGATCGCTCATTGTACACCGGACGGACGAGTTTATTACTGCTGTAATTTATTCATTTAAATTGCAAAATTGCTTATTGACAATTTTTTTTTTTTTTTTTTTTTTTTCTTTTTTTTAATAGAGGTATTATAGATTTATCAGATAAAAGATTGTCAGGGACATAACAGAATTGATTTTATCCATGTTTCATTTATTCTGCGTTTTAACGATGATGCTTTTATTAAATATTTTGTTCTTTTTCCAAATAATTGGAATAACATCTTTTCCTCTTACGAAACTTTTTTTATATGCGAGTTATATTTCTACTATATTTATTGCTGAATAATGGATCATTATATTCAACTGAAATTCTAAGGAGATTGTATTTTATTATTAAAAAAAGATAGAACATAGAGAGAAACGGTGAGAAAATCTGATTGCTTTAAAGACAATCTTGTGAAGTTCAGCCCTTTACAGTCGCGCGCCACCCTCGAAAAAACACTCAATAAGGGCGGGCGACATCGGCGCGCAATAACAGTGGCCGTGATTTAAAATAAAAAGATAAACACGCTAGCACGAGGAATCTCGCGTTCTCACAGTCTTCAACCCTTGTATAGAGCCAGTCGCGAACGAGTTTGAACAGCGACTTGGACGCGGTTCCATTTGTTTTGAAACAGCTTTGAAAAACGCCGGAGACAGAGGGGAAAAGCACTTGAGAATCGAGATCCCAGCGCTCGAAAAAACATGCGAAAGCCACCAACGGAGAAAATTAAAAATGAAAGCCCTTTAAAACCGGCACGAAGCTTCCCTAGCGTGCGCTCCTTTTTTCCGATTTCCGACATTTTCTAACATCTCATCTCGTATCGAAGTATTATCGAAGCATTATCGAAGTATTTTCTGTTCAAGCCTAATCAATATGAAATTCCATTTTCCCAAATTGGAAAATGCGCGCCTAAGAAAAATAGTGGAATCGAAGTGTGTGCACGCGTCGCTGCATTTCCCCCCTTTCCTCCTCGATTTCCCCACAGAGGCGAGAAAGGAGTAGCGCGCAATTCACGTGAAAAGAGAGCGAGAGGTAGGAAAATATTCGGTGTGTTGCGTGCTGATAAATATAACGTAACAAGTTCGCCGGAATAGCGACTTCATCCCGAAGGGATCAACGCGTCTTCTGGCGCCTGCACGCGCACAGCTGCGCGACTCGTTTACGTTTCGCGTCTTGCCCGGGCGCACCGCCCGAAAATCTCTCTCCGTTTTCTGAGCTTTCCGTCTTTCTTGGATTTCGATTCCGAATGCACACGCTCGGCAAATTCTCCGACTTTCCACCTTGCTATAATAGTTTTCTTCCGCTATCTTATTTTCTGATAATTTTATCAATTTTACTGAACGATCAAAGAACTAACTTTAAATTCATTTTTTATAAAAAAGAACTTATGGAACTAAATATAGAAATATGTTTTAATTCAAGTGTAGCAGAGTAAAGTGTTTTTGTGTAAAATCACACAAAAATATCGTTTACTAAGCCAAAGAAACAAACTCGTAAAACAAACTTTCTGAGCTAGTGTGTATATATTTTTAGTGAATCGGAAGCTACGCCGTGAGAGGAAGTAAAGGATATAACGTTATTCACCTGTTCATTTAGTTTTCACAGTAGGTACGTGACTAATCTGTGTTATTTCGAATCTCTTGCCCGGGCGACTACGCACCTCGTATATCCGGATATCCTCTATACATAAATTAAACGCTCCTAAAGAGCACTACTTTCTAATAAATAATTTGAATGCAAACATTTTTTTATTGCACTACTCGCGTGTTGTATTTTCTACACTGAAAATAAACTTAAAAAATCTTGCACCTATACATGTTACGAATGATAATATTCGTGTAATGATCGTTTTTTCCCGTTTACTACATTCTATACTTACTTTAATTTGGTAAGTAGAAATAAAAATTGATATCGTGCAAAAATAAAAACCATATAAGGGAAGTCTACCCTTCTTCATGTCAGTACTATCAGCGTAGCTTCTTGCCATCTCGTTAAGAAAGAAAAAAAAATGAATTAAATTAAAAGAAAATAGAGAGCAAGTTTACAATAGATTGACGGGTATATAAACGATGAGGCAGGGAGCGGGTAGCCGATAAATTGGCCGGGGCACAATCAGAGCAACAGCCGAGTCAACGTCTCCGGCCTCTCCTCTCTCATTAAATTAAAGCAAACTGTAAAAGTAGCCATTTTCACGGTCGGATCTTTCCGCGAGTTGGCCGCCTCCGGGAAAATAAGCGGGAGCCCGAGGAGAGCAGATATAGGGGGAGTGAGCTCCTTTTCCCATTTCGTTAACGGCGACCGCGAACGCCGGAGCGAGAAGGAGCGAGGGAGGACGTCTCCAGCCGTAAAAAGTAAATTAAATAAGAATTAAATACAAATAAAACCGCTCGGCCAAGTAATTGGTTCCCAGGCGTCGTCTCCCGCGCGATTGCTCGTCTCCCGGATCCTCCTAACGGAGAGCGAGCGCTCGCCACCTTCGCCCCTCGCTCCCCCCGTGGAGGCTGTCACCCGCGCGCGTGTGCAGGAGAGTCGAGCGCGCGGAGGAAAAGGAAATCAATCTGCTCCAATTGCGAGGCTGTGTCAAGTAATCCGTGAAAGAATTGCCGTCTTCGCGCGCCACCCACCGACCTACCCACTTTTCCACGCGCTACTTTTTCGCCGACTCTGTCTTTTCTCCAACTTTCTTTTATTCAGCCCGACGCCCTCCTTCGCTTTATGCTTATTTCTTTTCTATTTGGGAGGCGCAACGAACAATTCCACATTATATAGGACAGTTTAAAAAAGGTCCAGTCCTTGCTTCAATATTGTTTTTCTTTCAAATCCCTACAATGGACTCCCATCAATCTTCCACGAAGCGATCTTGATTTATAGAAAATTTATAGACTTTTGCAGCGCGGCTGAAAAGCGAAAACGAAAAAGGAAAATAATAGACAGGACTTTATTTGTTTACTGGGAAACGAAATGTTTTTGCAAAATGAAAACGAAACGAGAAAAATCCCGCGATGATCCTTCGGTATTTTCAGAGCGTTCAAAGTCAATTAAAAGCGTAAGCCTCTATGCAAACGCCCGGTCCCCCGAGAAAAAAAACTTGCCTCATCAATATCGAGGAAACCTCGCGATCATCTCGTACCATAAACACGGGAGCGTTTACGGGGT
>JAXIUT010000021.1:10719129-10803829 GCA_035586675.1 Eurytoma californica | reverse complement strand
ATAAGTGAATACGTATATATAGTTATAGTAAAAGTATGGAAACAAGTCCTGCGGAATATGCCAGAGCCCAGCACTGCATACATACTTTACAACTATTTTTGTTACATATATGTATAGATAATTTAACAAACTTTTCTGCACCAAAATATAGAGCTTGTTTACAATATTTATTTTGGAATATAACAATTTTTTTATTCTAATTTTTATAGTCAACAGAATATTAAAAACTATATCTTACATTTTGTTACTTTATGAAAATGTAAATAAAGGTATGTATATACTACTATTAAATTATACTACTGGCTGAATAATAAATTCTATTTATGATTAATGTAAATAGTTCTTCATAAGTATCATTTATAACACTAATCTTACATTTTTAATCAACGAGATTATTGCTTAAAAATGAATTGGAATTTTCTTAAATTTTTTATATGAGCTAGATCGTTTGAGACAATTTTTTTGTAGATTACTTCAGATAAACAAGAATATCAAAAAAATAACTACCTATCAACCAATCTCAACACAAGAAATTATAACAACACTGAAGTGGCCTTGGATTTGTTACAAAGAGACATCTTCCGTCTAAGTTATTAAATTATAATGTGTTTTAAGAAATTGATGTCACAGGTTCAGGAAAATGTTGAAGTTTCTCATTCGAAGCAGCCATTTTTCTTTTTCTTCGATCTAATATTAATTTTATTACATACCAAACTATTAACGGAAGTGGAGTCATAATTGCACAAGATACAGGAACAACTGAAACATTATTATTACTGTTTATCCATCCTTAATTACTGGATTTTTTGCTCGTTTTCATATTATTTACCTGTAGTTAAATCTGCAGCTGGTTGTTTCAGACTAAACCTGAGTAAAAATATAGACACTCCTGTATTTTGTATACCAGTTTCAATAGATATAGCTCTTACATCTTGTGTTGACTGACGAAACATAAATGCAACAAAAAGGCCAAACAAAAATCCTAACCATGGTAATCCCATTCCTGCTAAAATAATCTATAAATAAGAAAGATATTTTAATTTCATTATAAAAAGATTTGTTTACTGAATTAAGATATTAATCAATTATTAAGTCACCTTCCATGAGAAGAGTTTAAATAAATATAAATTTGTAACAATTGCAAAAACAATGATGAAAATAATCAGAACCACAGAAAAAGGCTTCAACATTCGAACCATAATTCTTGAAAGTCTTGGTAATTTCTTTTGAATAATAAACCCAAGAGCCAATGGTATAATAAGTCCAATAGCAAAAGTTGCTATTTTATCGTAGGGCATAGTCAAATTTCCTCTGTCAAATATGTGTTTACCAAGTGTAAATATCCACATGGGCATTAAACCTAAAAATGTATATTACTGTAATTAATTATTAATTTTTCTGAACAAAGTAAATTCGAAAATTTTAACGTGCAGTCAATTTCTTTAAAAAAACAAGATAGGCCTTTAAGTTATCAAAGTCAAATTTTATCTAATTAGAAACTACTTTCATTTTCATTTACAATTAAGAGTTGAACTGAATTAGCATATTAAAGAATATTTATTTACCAAAAGCAGCAACTGTGCATAAAGTGGTCATTGTCACAGACAAATTAAGATTACCCCCAAGTAACATAGTCCAAATATTAGAGGCTCCACCACTAGGACTGATACCCGTAAAGAAAATTCCTAATTGCATTTCTGGTGAATCAGGAAACAGTACTAGGCCTAGTAGATAACTAATCTGAAATAAATTATTTATCATAAATACTCTGTAAACATACTGAGAGAACAATTTTTACTATTTAATTGTACCAATGGCATCAATATAAATTGGCAGAAACATCCTATCAAAGGTCCAATAGGTCTCTTTATTGTTTTTTTGCAAACATCCCAGTCTATAGCACATCCAAAGTTTATATACAAAATAGAAACTAGTATTGCCACACTAGCTGTAAAGATTGTATCTACAGTTCTAACTTTTCTGATTATAATAACATTTATAACTTTGGAATCTACCTTTTCCTAAAATATAATACCATTCTTAAGTTAAGTAATTCATAAAAGAAATTAATTAAACAGTAATCATAACTTACCCCATTGATAAAAAGAGATACAGACACTTCTGCATTTCCAAGGAAAATCCCAGTTGCATTAATGGTACTTGTATAAATTCCATCCTGAATTAATGCTGGATCAAAACTTGGTACATTTACTTGAACTACATTTAAATCTGAACTGATAACAGTTAGATTAATTTTCTGACCATTATTTTTTAAATCATTAATTGCAAATGGAAGGACTGTAGTATCATCGATATGTATTTCTTTTTCTGTTTCATTGAAAACTATTTTTGCATTTACTGCATTTAACAATAAAAACAATGTCAGAACAAAGATAATCATCTCCTGAAAAATAAAAAGATGAATTTTTCATAAAAATGTAAATGAATTAAAAGTTGCCTTGTAATGCTGGAAGGAATTTTAATTATACATTGAATCATCTGTTGAAAAGGAAACATAAAAGAATGAAAATAAAAATTTACTCTAAAATTACTTTCTATATTGAATTGATTTGGAGGAACCCTATAATAAGTACTCACCAGGAGATATGCGCGAACAGTGAGATCATGAATGAAGGCAGAAGACACCTGGGAAAACAAACTTGGAAATCTGGACTATCACGTGAATAAGCTACGTCGTAACTGTCGCAAGCAAGTGATCTGATTTTTTGGGCGAAAGGCGTCTCGCGGCCTCGCGCTCGACTTTCTTAAGATCGCATCAAAACATTCCACATAGACAAGTTCGGCAAAACTGGTTCTTGTGCAAATCTAGAATTCGAGGTAGCGCACGCGCTCTAGAGTCTTATAGAACGGGTCATGTGCGACGAGCAATAACTGACTTTCCAGTTCCCGGACTGCTTCGAGATTCAAGAACACCTTTTACCGGCGGCATAAAGCGTTGCGTCATACCCTTGCCACTTCCCCTGGGCTCCGAGCGGGACATTGATGACTGAGCACAACTGCACAGTCCGCGCGCGTATACAGCAGCTATAGGTATACGATGATGTAGGAACGTATAAGCATGATTCTGCATGTGCTCGAAGTTTGCAGCAGTTGCAGCTAGCCGATGGAGTCCACGTATGAACCCTTTGCCGCTCCTAAAGTCTCCTCCCGCATTCTATAATTCTGCAAGGAGTGAAATTGCATGTGTGGCAGATGCGGCACGCATTTTTTTCTTATGTGGAACGTGTGGAAGTCACTCTTGGTGCGACTGTGCAGTATGCAGTGTACTATGTGCATCAATGCATGCACTGAGTAGCCTGCTAGCGCCACCTTGGACATTTTTTAGTGATCGAGTTGTTATCAAGAGACGCGGTATAATTTTCTTTTAAAACCAAGCTTTAAATGGACTGATGGAGGCCTGAATGCATCTCGCACTGGACGAATATCATTTAAATCTATTAAAATATTTTTACATTTAAAAATAAAATTAATACATTTTTATATTTAAAACTAAAAATTCAAAAGTAAAAATACTTTTTTGAGAATAAATACTTTTATTACAAAAAGAATTTATAATATATAATCTAGAAAAAACATTAGTTTCAAATACTGTGCATTTTTCAATATCTTTATGTCTACTAGTCTTCATATTAAACTAGTACTGAAGTTTCAACAACTTTTTTGTGAATTATAATGAGATCACGCAAAGAACTTATAGTCTGTCTATAATTTAAAACTCTTGAAACTCGAGGTTGAATAATTTCTGGATTACATCCTCCATTTGAAAATCGTCAGACAGTTCTACGATTAATTCATCCACAAGCTTGTCAGCAATCCAAGCAACTACTTCCCAAGGCTTATTTTGTGTACTACTTGTATACATTGGATTAGATTTTAACAAACACTGATACTGATTTCTATAATCAGTAAGACAGGTTGCTGTTGATTCAGATACTACTAATTTAATAGATTCATTGTTTTTCAAATGATTAGCTTGACAAGAAGCATCATTTATTGAAATGATTTCTTTGTCTTCTTGAATATTAACAGTTGTTTTGTCGCACTGTACATCTTCAGTTGTAGTGTAATATATTAATCCCATATTTTTTGGTCCAACTTCAATTCTATTTCTATAATCCTTTGACTTTACTTTATGAGCATCTAATAAAAGAAATATTTACACATTGTAATAAAGAGATGATAATAGAAACAGTAATTACTGTTTCAGTGGAACCTTACTCTTATTTTGATATTTAACTTACTTGAGCTTTCTTCGAGATGGCATTCATTAAGAAATTCGTAAATTGAATCAATGGATACTGGTGGCAAAGTTTTTTCATTATTTTTATTTTGTACTAATGATAACAAATCTCCTATTACCGGTAACAAAGATGAAAAGCATTTTTCTTTTACACCGTTTTCTTTTTTTACATCTTTATTATTATCTATTCTGTGTTTGTTCAGTCTTTCAGATTCTTTGTAATTTGGACTAATTTCAATTCTTTGGTATCCGTCCTTACATATTTTATATTTCATATTTGACGTTATAGACTGAGGACTCTCTAAGTTTATCTCAGAAGGCACTGTTTCCATTATAGTTTGAATATCATCTTCCTTTAGAGGAACAGTAATCTTAGTAGTTTTACCAATCGTCTCACTTATCGATTTGGTAAATGGAGGGAAACGTGATTTTCTTACTGCTGGTAAATTATTTTGTTGTTTTGACATTAAACAGTTGTGCTTCTTGTCTCGTGGAATTTGGTACATGCTGTGAGTCTTTCTAGGCTGATAGCTTTTAGCAATTCTCATATCCATTGCATACATGCTTAAGCGATTGGTTAACATCTTACTTTTTTGCCTTTTGACACGAGAAGGTGTTACAACTTTTGATCTTGTTGTGTGACTTGGGGCTTGGGAATCATTATCAGAATGTATTCTAAATTTATTTAAAATTTCAGCACATCGATTTTCAGTTTCTTTTCCTAAAAATGTATCTCTATCATCTCCTGAACAATAAAACTCAGGAGTAAGATTTAATTCATTACAGATATTTTTCAGTTCTACAACTATTTGTAATATGTCTTTCAACTTTCCAGGATGATGTTTTAATACTGAACTAGGAATATGTTTCCAGTAGGCACTCAATGCAGTCAACAATAACTGATGAGCACTTATTAATTTTTGCTCTATAGCTTGCATATGAATTATGA
Source organism: Eurytoma californica (assembly GCA_035586675.1). Classification (NCBI taxonomy): domain Eukaryota; kingdom Metazoa; phylum Arthropoda; class Insecta; order Hymenoptera; family Eurytomidae; genus Eurytoma; species Eurytoma californica. The sequence continues at coordinate 10,798,619 of JAXIUT010000021.1, read as the reverse complement.
TTCCTCTTCTACTTAATTTAATTTTACCCCTTGGTGAAATAGTTTGAATATGTCTTTTTATATCTGCAATTTGCCGACCAAGATCATATAAATAGTTTCTAGAAAGTCTTGTAGAAAATTCTAATACACGCTGTTGTCTTCTTTGAAGATCATTTTCACCGTCTGGTAAAGGAATTCTATCAATTTCGTATGATATCGAATCCAAAACTGTAGAAATTTTTCTATGAATGCCCAATATTTTTGTTACAGCCATAGGATCAGGATGTACTGGAATATCATTATCATTACTGCTTAATCTGTCTGGACTTATATCTGGACTAGAATTGTAATTCAAGTGACTAGCGCTGTAATGACAGTATTTGGATTGATTTCTATCATTCTTGAATGTTCGATCGGAGCAGGTCTTTCTTATGCATGTTTTCCCATGTTCTGAAGATTCAGTCATACAATACATACTTTCTTCTTCTGGAATAGTTAATAACAAATTAGTACTACCTGTGCCATTATCTTTCATAACTGGTGGCTCCTTCTTTGAAGATCTTAATGGAGAAATTTTTCCCTATAATAAAAAAATAAAAATAAATATATGAAAATTTGTTTAATATTTACATTTTTAATATTAAAGATTATTCAAAATACTTTGTTTTATTAATTTATATTTTACCTGACTATTTCTGCACATGCAAATATCATTTTGTGTTTCAGGTAAATTGTCAGCTTCTAAACGCATCAATTCTCTGTCAACTTCTTCTAAGCTCTCTGCAAGGGTGCGTGTTGATTTTAATTTTGATCCGTTATATATTTCTCGATCATTTGTACTTAATTGCTCTTGTTCTTTCAAATATGAAGTCCACATTCTTTCTTCTTCATCACGAATCCTTTGTCTTCTAACATCCTTTATAATATGTTTAAATTGACTTACAGGTACATACTAAAAAAAAGTCTTTAAATTGAAAAAAAAAGTATAAACAAAGTTTTGTTTATATAGCAATTGAATTATATGAAGTAAAATATTTCTTTGAATGTAAAATTTTATATTACACTTAAATTATTTAAAAATGAAACGAAAATTAAGAAAGATCACCTGAAAATCAAAGTCGTCGTCATCTTCACTATCTGGGGAGATGTATAATTTTTCTTTTTTATTATTATTCAGGTACTTAATTTGGGACTTGGTGAGACACGACATGATCATTAAGCGGTAACGGGTTATGTTTGCCGTTTATCTCAATGGCGCAAAAGCACATATTCTTGCACTTGCGGAGTTGGGCATTCGTTTCTTCGCATAGTAAAAGTTTTTGGGTTTTTATCAAAAAGAATGTAAATAAAGTCTAAAAATTAAGAAGGAATGTCGAATGGTTTCCCTGGAAGAAAAAACGAATGCAGAGCGACCGACGGACGCGAGAAGACTCCACTCGGCAGACTTTTGTTTGACACTCGCGGCTCACCGGACGACGAGGACGCGACTGGCAGGCGGTGGCAAAGCGCCAAAACAAGACAAACCTGTTCTGATTGTAATTCTGTTTCTGATGAAGCGGAGCGGCACACTGTAAAAACAAAGACCAATATGATAGGTAAATTTGTATTTATGAAAAACATTTGCTTATGTAAGGATAAAAGCAAGAACAGTTCTGAGACAGGTCCTTAACGAGTTTAGATTTATTCACCAACAAGCAATATTCATCGTGTTAAATAAAACGGTGTTAATAAAAGATTAACAGTTACTGCAGCTAATCTAATACTGCATTTGTAAGAATTGCTGGAATCAATCGTTTACGTAGTAATTTTTTTAAATACAATATTTACATTCAATTTATGACAAAAAATAGTATTCACAAGATTTATTTTTTAGATTAAATTTAATTTATGCCAAATCAAAAACAAATGGACTCAAAAAAAGAGAAAGAATGTTTGTCTGATGAAGTTAATAGACTTATAGAATCCCAAGAAATTAACAAAACAGAACATGACATAATCAAAGGAGATACTGTAGGAGAAACATTGTACAGTGCAAAGTGGATATTAAATACACTTATATTACTTTCAAAAGTTAGTTTACCTAAAAGCTGAGTGTGTGGTACGTATTATTATATTATTGAATACAAATATTATATTTTATAGGTATATGAAGATGGCTGGAATGAATCTATAGAAAATGATTTATGTACATTGTGGGATATGACAGCAGAAAAAGATATTGTAGAATTTTTATTAGAAAATGATTTCTATAAATTAGCTGAATTTACCTTAAAAACATCTGAAGAACCAAGGCTAACGGTTGGAGATGTTATTTAAATTTCATGAGCAATAATTTTATAATTTAAGAATTAAGTTAACTACTTTTTTTTTAATCTACAGGAAATAATCATTGGAATTATTGGAAATATGTGCTGTGAAGAAAAATCCCTTAAAGTGTTAGTAAATGTAGAAGAATTGGTATCTATTATAATGTCACTCATAACTTCAGATGATAAGGAAACATTAATTCAAATATTAAGAATATTGCAAGCAGCAATATGGCATATTCAAAAAAATTCTGATTCAACTTGGTTAAGAAAGATTGAAGAGTGTGAAATGCTAGGTGAAGCAATAACATTTATTTTAAAAAGTTCCACAAGTGGTAATATAAATTGAACATACTTTTGAATTCAATATACTTTATTCATATAAAATAAATTATATACTTTTTTGTGGCAGATGATCTTTTAACACCTACTATAGATTTTGTTTATTTAATATCTGAAACAGAATTATCAAATAAAGAAAATTTTTTTGAATGTATATTTAACATTGACCAATTAATATTTTCTCTGTGTGAATCAATGATGGAACTAGTTAATCAAACTGATAACTCTCATACAGATGTTCAATTTAAAAACATTGAAAATTGGTTCAATATTATTTTTAATATAATGAAAAAAAATTTATTAATATTTTCTGACAGTGAAAATGACGAAAATTTTCTCAAAATAAATACAGTACTTTTAAGAATACTGCAACCATACAGTGAATACAATAATTTAATACCTTCAGAAGAAAACAGTTTACTTTGCATTCAGCAAAGTCTACAAATGACATTTTACTTTCAAAACAACGAAATGAGTCCATCTAAAGAATTGATCCAAATAATACTAAAAATAATGGTTAATTTAAAGAAAGGTACTTGTAAAATAATTTTTTAAATTTAAGCCGTATATTGTAGAAGTTAATTCACACTCATTTTTATTATTGCAGCTACAGTTGAGAAAGATTCAAAAAATTATATAGATCTGAAGGAGCTTTATAAGTACATTGCTGGTTACTGGGTTGAAGTTTTAAAAGATTTGAATATAGATGAAATAGTAACTGTATTAAATTCTTGTGACCTTGAAACTGTAAATAGTATCATAGAAGCTACAAATACTTTAACGGTATCTAAAAAAAGTATGAATGAACTTTTACAAGCTAAATCAACAATTTTTTCTATGTAATTTAACTAAGCTTAATTTTAAAATTAAAGTTTGAAATAAATATTCGTATAAAAATGTGTGCATCAAGTTTAATAAAGAAACTGTTTATTTGAGTAAAAAGCCTATAGCGAACATAATGCAATAAATTGATTATTCTTTGAACGTTTTCATCAGTTTCAGATAAAGCGCGTTAACATTGAAAAACAGAGCAAACAAGTTATGAGATTGAATAAATCTGTTAAGAGTTTAAGACAAAAGCTCTTTACTATGCAGCAGCAGATAGCCGATCGTAATATGCACGCACGCAATTATTCAAGTATTCATCTTCAGGGGGGGTATCGTCGTGGCCATTAGAAAAAAAAAGATTATGAACAGAAGTATATGTTCCAATGCGTCATCTTTTATTTTTGTTTATCGCTTTGTTCTTACGTCATTTTAGACTCTCGTTCGTGTGGTCGGTTGGCAACTGTGTGTTTGGCAATAGCAACGCGTTTCCATGACTGTAAAGTTGGTAGGGAGGTAGCAGTAGCGAGTCGGATTTTCTCTTTCTGCGCGAGCAGCTCGAGCGATAGGCAGCGGTGGCGGCAGCGACAGACCAGCGGAGCGATTCCTTTCGGGACAGTGGTGGTTTCAAGAAAATAAGAAAATATACCTACACTTAGTCACCCGCAGTGCAATTAGGTTCTGGGGACGGGAACACCTAGTAAAATCGTCGAGGACGCATTGTTCCCATTCGGCTGTTACAATATAGTTACCAGAATTCGGCAATTCCTTCGTGCAATCCCATCGATTTTCTACACTTTCAAGATGCCGAACGAATTAACAATCGACGATGTAAGTATGCCGCGATCCGCCCAAAGATTCTATCATTAAGTGCTAGCCGCACTTGCTGCTGCCTTGAGCTATACGTCGAGGACACGCGCGCACGTGCTGATATGTATGTATATATATATTTGTCAATTCTTTTTTTAGCTGCAGATTTTAAGGTCCAATCATGTACATATGAAGGATGAAAAGGTGGTCCTTCAAAAAATTAATAAAATTATTCGCGAAGGCGCTAACCGTCTGCAGGTACGTTGTTTTTTATTTCTTTTCTCTGTCATAAATCCTTCATTGTCTTCTAGTAATGGCAAAGAATGTTGTTTTTTAGCTGGTAACGGATTTTGATTTAACACTGACGAAGCAGCACGAGAATGGAGTTCCGATTCTAAGCAGTTTCGGTAAGAATTCATATCATCTTTTTTTTCTAAGTATTTTCTTATGTATTGATAGTTTGGTATTTTATTGCAAAATGTTCTTAAAGTATTAAATGATAGCGCCCGCGTCGTATCTCCGTGATCTTTGCATTTTCGCAATATCGCTCCTTTATTGCAGTTTTCAAAGTATTCGATTAGAGTCTATTTTCTAAATTTAAAAAGGCGATAGTGGCACTTGGCGATATTCGCAAATCGTAGATTCGTAGTTGTAAAGTATATAAAATGTAAGTTAGTGCTTCCGTCGATAAAGCAGGAAACTTTTATCAGTACCTAGATATTTTCAAGGAAATACATTAATAGATGTAAATGATTTACAATTAAATACTTTTTACTTTTATTTTAAAACAGTTATTCTAAATGATATGTTCTGTTACAGGAATTTTCAGAAAATGTAAACAATTGTCTGATTCCTATAAGGAAGAGTCAAAAAAACTATATCAAAAATATAGATCAATAGAAATTGACCCAAATATTCCAATGGAAGAGAAAATTGAGGCCATGAATGAATGGATGATAAAATCACATGAAAATCTACAGGTTCGTGATTTTGACCGAAAAGAAATTGAAGAAGTTAGCAGCTTGTACGGTCATTCTCTTCGAGATAGGACAAAAGAATTATTTGCAAAACTAAAAACTCTTGATGTTCCCATACTTGTCTTTAGTGCAGGATTAGGTGACATTGTAGAGGCAATGCTGAGGCAGCAAGGTGTTTTGTATGAAAATGTTAAGGTCATTTCTAACTTTTTAAAATTTAATGGGAAAGTTTTAGAAGGATTTAAGAATTCTCATCGAATGATCCATGTTTTTAATAAAAATGAACATGCTGTTGAAAACGAGTACTTCAAAATTCTACAAGGAAGGACAAATGTTGTCTTGATGGGCGATACCCTTGGAGATGCTTTGATGGCTGACGGAGTAGAAAACACTGAAACAATTCTCAGAATTGGTTTCCTTTATGACCATGTAAGTAACTGTTTATTCTTAAAACTTACACCAATTTTAATTTTCTTTTTAAAGAATTAAATTAAATTAAGATTTATAATTAAAAAAAAAATGTATTAGAGTTTTCTAATGCCCATTTTATTTGAGGCATCATTAATTATTAGGACTGACAGATAAGCTAAAGTTTAAAGGTCAACAATGATTTATTTTACCATTTTTTATTCTTTAAAAGAGATAAGCTAGAAGTGGTGCAATATCAATAAAAGAATCAATGTTATCAAATAGATATTCTCAAACTGAAGTTGAAAACTTTTTAGTTATTACAATCAATAAAATAATTTTAAATTAATTTAAAATAGTTTGTAATAAAATTATACTTTTTTCAGGCAGAGGAAAGTTTACCATCTTTTAAGGATGCCTTTGATATAGTGTTAGTAGACGACCAAACTATGAATGTAGTTTTGAATATTCTTAGTTCTATTTTGTAACGCACTTTATAACATATTTATTTAAAGAATAGGATCTTTAATCTTCCAAAGTTCACTTTTGGAGTATCTGTACATTCGCGCGTTTTCATATAATTTTTGTGTTTAAACAATCTTGTAAATTTTTGCATTTACAAGTGCGTGAATCTGTGATTCTTTATCAAGTGAATCAGAGTTTAGTTTAAAAAAGGCATAAAACGCCTCAGGTACAAAAGTCATAATCACTGCTTTAACAGCAAATAATTATTTAAAAGAACTATCGACTTCTTTGCGTGCAAAGAATTTTTCGAGATGTTACTCTCTCTTTTTTTTTAATAAGATATTTGTAAAAATATATTTTGTTAGCGCACATTAATTGCGTCTCAAGCGCTGGTCGTAGGTTTAAGTGAAGTTATTGTTATTGAAATAAACGTTTTATAACACATAGTATTGCGATGAAGAGAAATCATATTTTAATTTAGCTAGACTTGAAGCCGCTATTAGTTCTATATGCATACAATTGTGCTTATAAAGCTTTCTCGTTATCGGACTTTAATCTATGACTTATAAAAAGTTTACTGCGCGTGAATATGATTTGCTAATGAATGCACGAATATAAATGATGGGACTATTTACTAACCTAAGTAATAACAAATTAAAAAATAGAGCGTGATTTAAAAAAACACGCTTTTAAAAATTGATAGTGTATTACTTTACAGTTGTAATTTGTACACAAGCAAAATATTTTGGTTATCAAATTTTAATTTTATCTATTTTTAGCAAATATTAAAATAGATTTATTATACGTACAGGGGTATTTAATCACTTGGAAGTTTATAGCATTTTTACTATTTCTAAACATGTTGATTTTGTATATATAAAATTATCATAGAAAAATTGTATACACTTAATCTAATAATTAATTTGTCAAAATAAAGATTTGTTTAAAAAAGTTCATAATTTATTTATTATTAAATTAGAACGAAATTTTGTAAGGAATATATATGCACAGCTTATTTTAAACTTACTCATTATATTTATATGGTGTAAAGATGAAGTATTTTTTGTTATATATTGGGAATTAAATACAATATGTGAAATATATGTAATTTGTTGCTGCATAGCATTGTTTAAGAAACCAGCATTTCTTGCTTGCTAATTTATTATAAATATTGTTAATACATAATATTTAGTAAATATTCATAAGAATATAATGTAACTATCAACTTATTTTCTTAAATTTGAAACATTCCAACATTACAATTTTTGTTATAATTAATGATTTTTATTATTTGGAATTAAAATATATGAACCAGATAGCATCAACAGTATAATGCTTATATTTATAAAACAATAAAAAATTGATTGCCTAGTAAGAATTCATAGAAAATATTATTTACTCTTTAATGAAAATTTACAACTTGGTAAGTATGTGGTAATAAAAATGAGATTTTCATGAAACTCCTCAACTTGGTTGACTTTTATCGGCGCGTCTGCGCAAGTGCCCAAGCGCGTATATAAGTATATGAAGTATGTTCAGAGGAACTCGTGGGTTAGTTTGAGTTGGGGGATGGTATATACACTTGTAACAGTAGGCCGACTTCTAGAGGTAAGCACAGGGGCAAATCGGCTTACGGCAGTCGCTCAAGCTGCGAGCAACCACCGACCGACTTTAGAAAGCACGCATATTAGCCGCGCTTAGCCGCGCAAGTAGGCAACCAGCAGCACACACGGATTCATTCGATTTTGCCGATTGGGAACGAGCGTCGAGCGATTCAGCGCGCCATTGGACGGTTTAAACGGGGCACCGTATCAATCTGACGCAGCTCGCAGTGCCGGGTGGCAGACGGGTGCCGGTGTGTCGTGCAACGTATTACCAGTATACCTAATTATACCTACTTTTTCGCTTCGGAGTTGGACACTTTTGCGAGAGCTCCGATGCCACGTTCGGCGTGGAAAGTGCCAACTGGAACTGCAACGGCGACGCTATGTCCGACGTCGACGGCATGCTGCCAAAAAAAGACTGGGTTGAAGGTGAATGTCCAGTGTGTGCATTAGCAGGCATTAATATGTGCAAATGTTTACGCGCTGTGTACAGTTGCAGCCGAGTTGCTGAGCTATAACTTGTCGCTTTCTCACTTTGTTTACGTTTATTTTTAACTTTGTTTACTTTTCTTTTTTCCGACCTTTTAATAAGAAAGTTGTGTTTACCTTGACGTTATACGCCGTGTTTACCTGTATTTTTATTTCCGTATGTGTTACTGAGCAAATATGAGGTTACATCGACGTGATTTTCTGATACTTTTTTACTGACGCTCTATCTTTTCTCTCATGCTGCCCTTTCATCTCCATCCAGAATTGCAGAGGAAGGTTTTTGAGGAATGTGCCGCGCAAAAGTCGCCGGATTTGGTTAATGAATTCGTGGCGAACCAGGGAAAGGATCTCTGCGACGTACCCGTCAATGTAATCATCGACAACATTCATCGGAGTTTTGCACAAATTCCGTATTTTCGGTAATTATTAAATTTTACTTAATGCTAACTTAATCAATTAAAGTGTTACAATAAATAGGTTAAGTTTTCTTGAATTTTTTAAACCAAATGTAATTTCTCATTTTTTTTTACTTTACTTTACACACGGTATAAGTATAACATTATTCTAATTATTATATAATTTGTGAACGTAAATAATATTGCAAGTTTAGGTAAACCAATACCTTTAAAAGAACGTCAAATGACCATCATTAGCTTTATATTTTTGAATAGAAGCCAAAGGACTGAGTTTTTGGAGGAGCTGAAAAAATCTCTGCGCAAAGTGGCGCGGAGTAAATACGTAAATTGGTACGAGTTTAGGGATTCGTCCGAACAATGGTTCCTCAAATTGGTAAATCTATTGGGACAGGACGGCAATAACAACATCAGTCTAAATCACAGGTATATTTATAATCCGTCTCGTTTCATCTGAAAGCAATTTTTGAGTACTTAGAACCGACTGTATATTTTCACAAGCGTCGTTCTTGAAGCTTTTTTACGTGGTTTGATGTATTGATTGTGACGGCATATATCGCGCCTACACATCTGTCATTCTCAAAGACGTTTTCAAGTTAAAACGGTCATAGGTAGTTATAGTTTTGCAGTTTTACACTGTTTATAATTAGCATGAATCTCAAAATCGAATTATTTATGAAATAAATGTTTCTTACTCGAGAATATATTCCAGTAAAATTTTTTTAACGAAATGTTAAAAATGAATTTTCATTTTTTAAAGTAAATGCATAACAAGTTTGTATAATTCATAAATTTAAAAGAAGAAATAACGAGTTTTTAAAGAAAATTAAGTAAATAAGTAACCGGGTAAATTGGCAACAAATACGCCATCTCGAGCACAAGTGCATTTAGTGAAAAGCGAATGACGAATGTCGGATGCCCAAGAGACGCAGGTCGTTATTTTCTTTGCTCGCCCGTAGTACGTTATCCGCGCGCTGTCGCTCAGGTGCACACGGCGAAGGCCCCGATAAGTCGTACCGGTCGTGCGCGCGGGTACACCGTCGCCGATATTACGGCTACGTACGTCTCGCAGTAAGTTCGGCTCGTGATCCGCATTAACGGCAATGCTCTAAGTATTCTTGACTAATCTTGTGGAGTGTGCGTAAACATCTGTATTCGACGATTTTTTGCGCGAGTGCCGAAATTGCGCGCCAGCTTGCTCGGGATGGACCGCCGAATTTGCGCGACACGTAACTATAGGCATGTCTTACAATTATCCGAACTACTGCTGAGCCCACCGAGAATAGCGGTTTTTAGCATTCGCTTCAAGTCTGACGTAAAAATATTTTTTTTTAATTTCCAGAACGTTTTTCTTGCGGCATTGCACCGCATTTTCTAATTTATTAATTCATTATTTTATTTTTCGTAAAAAAGGCAGTTTATCACTGATATATTATTACTATCGTACTTAAATTTTTATGTATGTATTTTTCGCGTATATGTAGATTATATGCTTATTAAATATATCGTTATAAGCCGCTAAATTCTATTACTTGACTAATGTAGAAATTTATGAACTTCATTTAGTAACTTTATAAAGATAATACTGAAGAAACCACCAGCTAAAATAACACCGCTTTTTATGCAAGGTCAAGTTCACTGTTAAATAATATTTTAACTAATCATGTGAATATAATTATAATTTTCATGTTAGATAAATACATGAAGAAATAAAAAAAAAATACTTAAGAGGAGTTAAAACTTAATTTGGTTTATTGTAGGGTCAGTAGTGGTCGACTTCGAGCTTTTCTACGTTGTTACATAAGACACGGTGTATTTACGCTGTACGTGGCGGCGTATAAAAGTTATCACCTCGCGTGCGCCGCTTAACATTAATGCGTCGTCGCTTGCAAACCGCGCGTGTAACTAGTGTCAAAAGATCTAAGTGATTTGTTATTTTTCGTAGATACTTTTACTTGAAAACGGAAATCTCGTTAAATTGTACCTCGTGCTTTCGTTTATAAATTTGAATAAATGAATATTCGTGAATTATTAACAGGTGTTAATACAACATCGGAACGCTGCTAAAAATATTTTAAATTGACTTTGAATAGTGTATGAATAGAAAATGAACTTTCTACAAGTACTGCGGTATCCATTGAAATTGGAACTTAGGTGCACTGCGAAATGTATCCTTACAAATCTTTTTGGCACAGCGATGCTCCGACCGACGTCTCTGATAAGCTGTCTGTGGAGGAGCATAGCTCCAGTGATGCGATCGACGAGGACCTCCACTCTTGTTCGTTGAATCAGATGAACACTGTCGGTAAAGAGAACTATTTTTTCTTCAATTTCTTTTAGTTGTCTTTTCTAATCATGTATTTATATACAAAGAAATAATTGAGATCAAATTGCAGCATCTAATTATAGCATTAGTAGTAGCAGTATGGGTTTTGGGTAAGCAAATGAAAAATTTTTACATATAAGTATCTGTAGGCTTATGTTAAAAAAAAATTGCAATTTCAAAATTAGAACGACAGACAGTATATTGGAATCATCGGAGGATACTGATAAAATGAGTGACATTGCTGGGATAGATCTTAAAGTAAAAATTCGTCGTTATACCGAAGAAACTATTAGTTTAAGAGAGGAACTTGTACTAGCTGATGAAAAAATTATAGGTCTTGAACGTGATTTAAGGTCGACAACTAAATCTTTGTAAATATTAAAAACTTTAAATATCTAAATGCAAATCATTTCATACTGTATACATTTTTATTTAAATATATTTATTGTATCATTTTACCAGAGAACAGTTGAATAAGAAATATACGCAATTACGAAAAGAAAATGAAGAACAGAAAGAAATGTTGACCGAAGCTGAGAATCGAGAACATCTAATCAAGGTGGAATTGCAGAAACTGAAAAAAGCTTACTCAATTCTGGAAAAGAGAGTTAAGGAGTACGAAGCGGAGGTATGTTCAGTTTTTACATTTTTATTCTATTTCTCATCATATATGAAAATGATACATAAAGATTATCTAATAGAAAGAACATGTGGCAAATTTAAAAGCCAAAATCGATAAACTAACCAAAGAAAATTCGGAACACATACGAAAATTTCTAGAATTAAAAACTAAGCAGGATGATAAAGTTACTGAATGCGAATATTTACGAGAACAAAATGTTGAGTTGAAAAATACCAATTCCGAGATGGAAAAATCTTTTGAAAGAAACCTTGAGGTATTCATTTATTTAAAGGTTGTCCTTTTTACGTTATTATATTTTAGATAAAATTTTTAATTTTATTTTTAGCACCAAAACATAAGAATTAAAGAATTACAAGATTTAAATGCAGAGCTGCAGTCGAGAATGACCAAAAACGACAGTTCAAGGGTAATAATACTTTTTTATTTGTATTAAATATTTGTTACTTTAATAAATAAAAATGAGTTGTTTTTTTATATTTTTCACATTTTTCAGTTTTCTTTAACGCCTCCACCGTACAGTCAAGGGAACAATCACATTCACAGTACACCGTATAGTAATAAGACGCGACATCAGGACTCCCTCTATTCTGAATTAAAAGCTTCAGTGAGTAAATTCCTAGATTTTCATATTAATTTATGCAGAGTTTGTGTATCACTCCAATTACGTAACAGGGTTTTAATATTGACGATGCCAAAGTTCAAGATCTAAAAGAGGAGATTTCCTTTTATAAGGAGGAGGTTGCTACTATTTCGCAGCAAATTGATGAGTAAGTCACTTTTTAAAGTAATTAAAAGATTTTTTTTAAACTATGATAATAGGGTAAGTCTGTCAAATAATAGTTACAATTAATTAATATAACTAATATTAAAAATGAATTAATACAGAGCTTTGCAAGAGATGGCAGCTTTGAAAAACGAGATTTGCGTACCGAATGTGCAACTAGTAGAAACTGATGACATCCACACTTTAAAGCATAAAATTACATCTTTAATCAACGTGGTAAATATTTGTTTAAACACATTTTTTCACTAAAAATAGCTTAGTATAGTAATATTAATACTATAATAGTAGAACAACTTTATTCCATACCGGCAGTAAGTCACTCATAATATCTCTTTTCAAAAATGGGACTATTGTATTTAATTTTAGAAGCGAATAATCTCAGTCTTCAAAGAAATTTGAATTTTGTTTTCCACCTCGAGAGTTGCTTAGTTATCTCGGCACGTGAAACTTGTTCTATTCCTTTTTTTGCGGTTCACTAGCATGCTGCGATTTGATGTCGCGATGACCATCGAGATAAATAATTCAGTGTATTTTCATAACAAAAGGAGCGGACGTACCGCTTACTAAGCATGCATCTCTTACACTTGACCTCTTGTTTTTTATTCTTACTTTTGTGCAATTTCGCGCATATAAATGTGAAGAAAAGTTGTTGTACGCTAAAAGCACGCTGTAATTTAGTAATATTTTTTAAACTAAGCTTCTAAGACAAATATTTGTTTGCAGAAAAAAAGCTGCACATACACGCAAACGCGAGCGGAGCCATCGACGGGGGAGGAACCACTCGAGAAGCCTGACATTCTACCGGAGATGAAGAAAAGCGGCCGCCTAGCGAACGATCGTCTATTTGGGTGAGTCACAACTAACGACTCAGGAGTAACTTTTGTCTCCTTATTTTTCCTAACCACCGGGTGAACGGGCGATGAGCCATCGGAAGTATTTGGATCAAGGCTCCTGTGGAGAGAGATAAAGAGAGTTTTCAAGATTCGATTTGTTTGCCTCCACGACTCCACCATATGCTGTGCCACCTCCGCCTGGCTGTCTGTCTTTCTGTCCACTAGTATAAATAGCAGTGCGCCGATATAAAGTCTCGCGAATCCCGACTATCAAAAGCGTGTGCACCCATGTGGCCTTACGGAATCTCCGTAAAAATAAACGGTGCGACCTTAGTTGCTCGGGATTCGGGAAAATTTTCATTTTACGAGTGCTGCTAGCCAGTCCGCAGTTGCTCCGATTATGTTACTATAATTGTTCAAAGTACAAGATATATATCTTTAATATGTGCCTCGGCGCGACACCGATTTTTTTCGAGATCCGGCTATTCTCGGATTAATTGGGACTCGACGCTTTTCCGCATTGTCTTTTTGGCGGCACGAATAACTTTATTTTCAGAGGAACTTAGCTGTGCATTTTGCATGAGTTCGCTCACCATCTTTTTCATATCGCTGTTCGACTTTATGTGTTTACACACGGCAACATTTATTTTCTCTCTAAAGTACTTGTTGAACATTTTTAAAGTATTTTAATATAAGATATTTCGGACAAAGCGGAATCTCCTTTATTGCGGAAGAAGACTCTAAGTTTCTTACTTTCAAACAAAAAAATACCGGGTCATTGAACTTTTTCTTCTTTATAAATTTGGACAATTTATTTATCTCCTAATAAATTTTAATTAATATTACATTATTTTTATGTTTATCAACATAGAAATTTGGTTGTTTAAATAAATAAAGTTGTAGGTACCTGGTTTTTTGGTGATAGGTGCGCGTCGCACACCTCGAAAGTGGTCTTCCGAGGTGGAAGGCTCGCGAAAACGGATGAAGGAGAAAAACACCTACTACCTACACGCATATACCGGCAAAAACTCTCGCGCATTGTGAGGCCTTGGTCCAATTTTCGGGACAGCATTTCGATGGCAATCGCAGCGTCAAAGAGATTTAATACATCGATCTTCAGGTGACTCGAAGCCGCCAAATCCCGTGTCAGCGAAACTAGTGTGAACTATACTCATCTCGATACAGAAATATTCAGACAAGCCCCGATTCGATTCATAAATCAGACAGAAGGTCAGGGTGCAACAGTTGCATTCGCAAAATGCTCGCTCGCATCAGTTGCCGCAACCCACGCCTATTTTTCTTCCCGTTCACGCTTCGCTCACGGAAAAAGGAGCATCGCGAGGCGTGGATTTAAAGTGTGCTGCCGGTCTCGAAAATCCGTACACCCGAGGCGCCCATTGTCAGCGGCGGTCCCGCGGCTGAACTCCGCGAGGCTCTCAGTCTGCGCTGGACGCTCGCGCGCGAAGCCACGTCTCGCGTTTTCGGCGGACCTCGCCCGCGGTCCCTCACTTCTCGCCCGCCGCGCTCGCTTTCTCCCGAACACGTCCGCGCGCGAAGGATAGCCGCCTCGAACTTTCCTGCGAAAACTTAGATGCCACTGGAAAATCACCGCAACCTTCTGTACGTGTAGCCTAGACTTTATTCATTTCATTCATTTTTTAACGTGATACACCCACTCGGTGGCTGATTTTCATTAATATTTATAATCAACTCAAGTGTTTTTCATCTGGAAGATCAAACAATAGTGCTACTATTTCTTCAACGTGTTAACGTAACATGTGGACATTTCATTCACAAATTGAATGGATATCAAAATTTAAATACAAAATTTTTTACCTACAAAAATTACCTTTTTGCTGTTACCGTAATATTCTTTCAACATATTTAAAAAGTAAGAATGAACAATTTTTTTAAGTTATATGCTTTAATAAAAGACGTTTGGATAAAATCCTAAAGAGCGAAATAACATTTAAATATAACTACAAGCTAAATTTATGAAAATCTTGGAAAATACTGAAGCGAAAAGAAATGTGAAGCGGTTAAAAGAACATTGCCACCAGTTCGCCAACTTCTTTTTTATCAGCTTCATTATTGTTTAACTTCCGTCTCTGCATAAAATCGTGCGGTTATCAATTATATTTTATTTCACAATAAACTTTATTAAAGTTAACATTTTTTGTGTATTATTAATGCAATCTACGAGTATATATACTTAATGCAAATAAATAAATATTATTTGCAATTAAACTCCTTTCAAAAATTATTTCAACAATTTTTTTCATACTTTCGCCTTTTTATTTATTAAACTGTTTGCTTATTGTTTTGTGTATCACGTCCGAAACAAGTTTGCACTCCTATATGTTGAGATAATGAGTTTAAAAAAGGTCGAAGGCCATTAATTATTTTAAAATTTTCCACTAGTTTTGTATTCATAAGTGAATTACTCTCTTATCATAAATTTTTATGTACGATCCATTTTTAAAGTAAAAATAGTCTCTTAAAAGAAAAGAAGTTGGCCCTAGAATCTTAGTATAAAAAAGTATGCTGACATTAGTGATTTACCAAATTTCTTTTTTACGTTGTTTTATTTGTTTTTTTTTTATTGTTTACTTATTTGATATAAAACATATACATAATAATTAATCTATTTACAATGTTTTTAAACTAGTTCTGTAATTCAAAGTAACAATAGTGACAGTTTTTTTTGTCTTAAGCCATCTTTGTTATTTTTTATAAAATAGTAATTAATTTTTATGAACCGTTATAATATATATGATCACGAGCACAAGCTGCAAGGCACGTGAAAGTATAAAACATGTTTGCGTTTATTCGTGAGTTTCGCCTTGACAAGGTTATGAACCCTAAAAGGAAATTTTTTTAAGCACAACTTGTCTAATGTCTTCTTCTTTTAATTAATATTACTTTTGCTTTTAAAATAAAGAAGTTATTATCGCATCCATTATAAATAATGTGCTGTATTGATATGCTACGTGAGAGAACGTAGTTATTCTGATGATGATGTGTAGAAAGAGTTCTGATTTGCGAGATAGGACAACGCGTCAGGTGACTTAAAAAATAAACTTTGTGAGTTGGTGGTTCTAATTAGTCTGGGTAACATGTGTGGAATCCACGCAGTGATTGTTTGCATCATCAACTGTGAAGATCTTGGATAACTCGAACTTAAAGTATGTTAAAGGTGTCACTTTATTCTTTTCATCCCTTTAATGCAGAACATGTGTTTTTGTTGATGCGTTAATAATTTTGCGCTTATGATTATTGCTTAGCATTTCGTGAATATAAGTTAATAGGTGTTGAATTAGTTCGTTTGTTTGTTTCATTTGAAGAATTCTTCATCGTTTCCTTATTAATGTAGAATCGAAGATGTAGGAAACAGTGACAATTTTCGCAATCTAAAAAGCTAACTTTCAAATGCAACTTGGTTTTAAATTATTGTAAATCGTAAGATTAATGATCTCTGCGCTTGAACTTGTCAATAGCATTGATGAAGTAAGAAGTTTCGAAAGTAAACCGATTCAGAATTTCGGCCTTGTTCGTCTTTGAGTTCAGTATAGAAAATAAGAAGAAATAACCGCTTGTATATAGATCAGCGACGTTTAATGCCTAACAGTCTAGCGGAGCTTACGCAAGAAGCTGGTTAGTGTCGAAGGCGATGTTGTAGGTGTTCCACAGTGACACGAGTGCGTTATCTAGTCTCTCATGTCCTTTCCTCCTGTGCGCATGATGTTTGCGAATTTTTCATTAAACTTTAATCCATTTCCGTGAAATAAACGATACATTGTCACTTTTTTATAGATAAGGAAAATAGATGATGTTTAAGTGCTTTTACTTTGCAAAAGAAGCAGTGTTACTCAATTTTTTGTATTCATAGTATAATGTCAATTGCTTATACAATGTGTAAAGGTGGCAGGTAATGCATTTTTTAAATAAGATTGCAACCAATTGGAAAGAAAAATATTTCTGCAACTGTTTGCACTTGATACGAAGCTTCAAAAGGAAAGTTTTAATCGTCCTAAACAATTTTAATTGCACTCATTGAAAAGAAGCACAACCGCGGAGAGTCAATTAATGGCCGTGCAACTAACGCATGAAAAATCTTAATTGTCCGACAGGCCGGAGAGTCGAGAACACGATTTGATCGGCTCCGTGACGTCGTCGTTGATGCCGTCGGTCAGTGTGATCGGTGTCTGCACCCGAACCGACAGATCCACGTCCCCTTTGCTGGAGTTGGCGAGCCTGGAAGAGAGCCCCGAAGCTTCCAAGCACAGCGAGGAGATCATCGTGCCGATCGTCGAGGCGCTCAACAGGATCATCGAGAACAAGGGGACCGACGACGAAGAAGAGACCGAGACGATAAGGTGCCTGAACCGCAATCCGAAGTCAGTATTATTGCAAATTCTTATATATCTCAGCTTCAGTTCAACTCGCATTGTTTATTCACTTCTTGGGATTTTACAAATTTATTCATTTTTAAGTAAGATGCCTGCTCTATTGATTTGACATTGTGTTTTCTAAAAGACACTGCGAGAAAATTAATCTCTCTGAAGGGTACTTACGTTATGAACATTTTAATTTCACCCTCATTTTCAAAGGAAATTATTCATTAAGCAAATTAATTTTTGTATCTATTCATAAAAAATAAATTTGTATTCAATTGAATATTCAAATGAATATAAATTTTTGAGATAAGATAACTAACAATCCATTACAGATTAAGAAAAACTTGGATCAATTGAACTTATTTTCAATTACATCCTACATCCATTAAAAAAAATGAATTCCAGACTATTACAATTTTATTAGAATATAAATATTTCAAATTTTTATTTTATAGTTTTAGATTGTGTCGACTTTGTTTCTCTGGGGGTAATTTTCGTTAGCATAGAATTTACTTGATTTTTTTTACAGTTATTGTTTTTAAAAATTGTTATTATGTCAAATATTTTTTGTTTGCAGACAAAAGTCCATTTTTACGGTGGGTAAATCAAAGGATTGGCATAACTTTTTAGTGGATGCTAAGAAGTCGCATGCCGTAGAGTCAACAAGAACCAAGAAAGACTTGCAATCGGAGGTCAGAGAGTTTGCGAAGGGCGATGGTCCACATTGCGATTTGATAAAAATGAAGAGTCCCGATCACTCGAAGCCTATTACCGACGTGAAGACCGAGATGCAGATGCTCAAGTCCGAATTGAAAGAGTACACCTGTCCAAAGGATGATCCCAAAATCGAGAACCTGGACATGAAATACGTAACGATTAGACCTTCCGAAAAGACGTACGTGGTGAATCAAGTCGTATCGAGTACTGCCGATAAATCAGATTTCGGTAGCCCCAACTTCGGGGATGATGTAAAAATATTCGAAGCCTCTTATCAGAATACGCCTGTAAATCATCCTAAAAATGTTCCTCGGCGTAAGCTGTCAGTGTACCATCGGTCCTTTGACATTGACAGTGTACAGACACCCGATAGTATGCCAAATTGGTGCAATGAAAAACGACGTTCAGTGAGTACACCCGATGTACAAGAAAGTGATTTCTCCACTTTACGCACTAAGCCTTTTGAAACGCCCTTGACAAAGGACCAATTGCTTAACACGTATCGATGCGCTAACAACAGCGATTCATCCACCAGTCCATCGCCGAAGAAACCGCATGTCCCAATGGAGGAGTTCGAGGATATGTCACTAGTGGAGTCGGCGAAGCCGATCAGAAAGTCAGTATTTCTTGCGCCAACCAAGTTCAAGTTACCCGATTCAACAGTCAGCCAAACTCCGGAAGTTAAAAAAATAAAATCTAATTCTACCGCTCTTCCTTTAAAGAAATTATCGCCTGAGCAAATTTTTGAAAGTGATGATGCTCAGCAGTCGAGAATTTTGAGCTCTTCGTCAAATTTAAAAGAGAAGAAGATTGACGAACAAAAGAACATGGTTACGTTCACTGTAGACTCAAACAATGTAGGCGGTACCGTAGCATCGACAATGCTATCAAATACTACGGCAGTAGATACGGATTGCTCCAGTGGCTCTGATAATGCATTTTTATTGTTAGAAAGGAACGACAGAACATATACGAAAGGAGCAAAAAGTAAGTTGAAACATTTTTTTCTTATTAAGTAATTCAGAAAGTTTCTAAATAATAGCAGCAAGTTATAGATCGAGAACACTGTAATTAAAAATTAAAATGATCTTATTAGTATTTTTATATTTAAGGCGAAGTAACTTCAACTAAGTAGTTATTTTAATTCTTCAATTCTCAGAAAATACCAAAAAGAAAGGAAAAGCTATAAATAAAGTTAGAAAAAATAAAAATTCCCCGTTTCTATGTGTATCGCGCAGGCGCAGGTGTGAAGGAGGCTGAGAGACGACCCGGTGCTACCGGTGTACCGAACGCGGCGGCCACGGTAGCGGCGACGTCAGTAGCAGCAGCCGCGGTGGTGGCGACTGTCAGTACCGCCGGAGGCAGTGGCGTCTCGGACCCGGCAGTCGGGCGCGCGATGTCCAGCGGCGAGGACAGCTCGGCCGAGAGCGAGTGCAATGCGGGTACGGCCGCAAAGTCGTCTGTTGCTCAGAGCGCAGAGCCGGCCGAGGTGTGCGCCGCCAAGTCCGAAAACCACTGCTTGGAAGCCAAGCTTTCGTCCTGCAACGATAATGACCGACCTGCAGAGAAGAAAGTCCAGGTGACTGATTTTTATTCAATTACATCTATTGAACAATTTTGCTTTTGGAGGGTTCACTTTTTTTTTATAAATATCAAACTTTTAGCCGTCTTTTTTTTTATCAGGTCTGTAACGAGAAAAGATAAATGTGATTTAGTTGAATTTTTAATGACAGTTCCTAAAATGAGATTGCCTACAAGTTTGAAGTAAATCTCCTAGTTTTAAAATTTCTCTTAACGTAAACTTAAAATAACCATTGAATGCTATCCGAACTAAGTTGAAAAATTGAAGTTACTTAAAATTAACGTGTACATTCATTTATAAGATGAATATGTCATTTACTGTATTACATTTACATCAGTTAAATATTAACTTTATAATAGGAATAAAGATAGTAGAGTTGCACAAATTAACGTTGCATGCTACGAACAGTCTAGAATACAATTTTTTGTATGCACGCTACATAAGCAAAAATAGTGCTTTTTAAATTCATTTTTACGTAATAATAAATTAGATTGGAATATCTAGAAACAAATTTTGACAGATTCAGATTCACAGGCTAATAAAAGATATTTAAAAGCAAAATTGTGAACACATAATATTTTATTTTAATCAGTAAAATTGTTGAGCATGTTCTTTTTGAATACTTAAATTATAATAAGAAAGCGTTATTTTAACTATGAATGTCGATAGTGTGCAGACATGTTAATCAACATTATTTACTGAATACTTAATTTTGCAATTGTATATTTCCTTTCAACTGATTTTGCTTTAAATTGATCAAATTATATACATCAAGTGGAGATAAATTTGAAAGAGAAACTAAAAATATTTACTGATTCGCGCTAAAGAATGGGCGATAAAAATAGAATGGAGTGAATGATATTACAATCCGCGTAAATTTATTTACCAACATGTGGTAGCTTTTCTTTTAAAAGTTGATATTAAAAGTAATTGAAACACGTGTGGAATTATTTCATTTGGTATTCAGTGGATATTCGTCAGTCATTAACGAACTTGAGAATCCATCTTTATTGTATTTTAATATTATATTTATTAACGTTGACATCGTTCATTAAATATGACGGTAAAACACTGAGATCACATTCGAATTTTTTTGAAAAACAAATAAATTTATTTCAAATTATTTATAGAAAATTACAATTGATTTTTCAAACTTGGAAAAATTATTGTATGCATGGTCAATGTCACACTTTAATTAGCATTTAAAAAAAATTTTTGGAAAAATTAAATTTTTTTCATTAAACAGTAAATCGACGAGTATAAATGAAAGCAGTAAAACTAGAAGAAAATGTATAAAATTTAAATATAGTTGAATGATTTGTCAAGATTTCACTTATAAAAGACGCAGGAAGCGATTGGCAGGGGACGTAACAACCTCGAAAATTTCATATATTATTCCGCACTGTGAAAGATGTCTGCGCCAGACGACTGGGCATTACATAATAGTGAGCGCCTGAAAAAATCGTATCGGGCTTTATCGAAGCGAAGAAAGGTGCGCGCGGCCGTGAAAAGAAAAGGAAGGTCCAGCGGTGCGACGGCAGAGTCGACTCCTCGAAAGATGCATCGCGGCTCACTCAATCAGTCTCTAATTATGGCGGAATCCTCGGAGTCCGCCAAACAGATTGCATCGGCGGGCACGCCCCGATGCATCTTCGCGAGCAATTGCTCTGATCAGTTGGGAGGGCCGTCGAAGCGCCGCTTCGCTATTTAAGCGATTGGCCAACTATTGCGAGAGGCGCGCGCGCGCTCGGGTGCTTTTGGACTCGGACGGACGCGGAGCGCTCGGTCCCGCTGGGCTGCGGTTTAATCCGCCGTCGTGAGCCGACCTTCGGCTGGGTGGCGCTCGCCCGGCGATTATCTTGCATGACGCGTCTTTTCTCCATCTCATGCACTCGCATTTAACCGATTTTTATTGTTTTTTATATACACTTCCGAATTATCGCTCTTTTTCAAGGTTTCACACTTGACACTTAATTTTGACCTTCCATCGTGTTCACTGCAAAAAAATTCCGATAGATTAATAAGTGATACAATATCATGCTTTTTTCATTTCTATAATGTTTCGCCTACTTATCGTTTTTTTAATTTTATCCGGTTTACTTTGATTAGTTTTAACATTTTTATTTTAGAGCTTTATTATTCTTTTAATTAATGAGGCTGACATTAATTAGTATTTGTATCAGCGAATAGTGCCTCTATTTTGGACTGTGCCTTTGTAAAATCTTATAATAACATTATTTTAAATTAAAATCTCGTGCAGAATTAAATAAAATTTAACTGCATTTTTTTAACAGTTATTTATTGAACGTCAGGCGACAACGATATGATTTTCAGTTTGATAACAAATTTTTAGTAGTTTATTATGAAGAAAAGTGTAAATTTATAATGATAAAAACTAGTTTAAAATCAACGAAGCTTATGAAAGTGTCAAATTACGGAAATTTAAGAGCGACGTACTGCACACAAAATGCACACAGCGAAATCGTGATATAATAAGATAATTGGAAGACGTAGAAGTAAGTCGTGAAGAATCGGATCTTACACTTAAAACAAGCTAAAGGAATAGACTAGATAATTTAAATTTGAGGGCTAATGTCAAACATAATTTTTTACAGAAATTTTATAAAATTATGAAGTAATTTAATTTTATGATTTATATAACATTCTGAAATAATAATCTCTATATGATGTGTGCTGGAAAAGTCTAGTAGACTGAATTTTTTTTTAGATATTGATATAATTATACATGTATAAATTGAACTATGATATAATATTCGTAACTATGCTTTGACTTAAGAAAATTGTTTATCATTTAAGTTTTACATTTTTTTCTTTTCTGAAGATAATATTTTAATCGACACTTTTATAACATTTCTTAATAAATCTTACACGCATGGTGTATAAGTATATATACTTAACGCGATTCTTCCATGCTGGTATACTGTGAATTTGAGTGGAAATAGTGCAAACGAGATTAGACAAACTGGCTGAATGTAATTTAATTTAATTTATCCTATAATAGATTAAATAAAAATCTTATAAATAGAAAATATGAAATCGCAAATAACTCTTGCAATTATGTTGAACATTGTAGAAAAATTGAAAAAAATAAGAGAATGAGATTTCTTAAAGTTGCAATTAAACCTGTCCATCCAAAGGAGCAAAAAACCAACAAAAATCAAGAGTTACCGTCGCCATTCATTCATTCTTTTACGCTATTTGCTGCGGCGCGGGAATGATTGTAAAAAAAGAAAAAAAAATACTATAGACGAACTACTCTCTTTCTTCAATCGTATGTTCGCCTCGCTTCATTTTCCCTGCTTGTACCTCTTGGTCATCTGCACGTGGACTCGTGTGGCCATTATACATTGGCTCGCAGTATAATTCCTAAGTGAACCCGAATCGAGATAATATTATAATTTTTTTCAGCCACGCGAACTTACTTGTTTATCAATTGCTCCTATTTTTTACTACTTAGCATGATCACCACGTGCAAGACGGTACTTACTCATTGAGGATTTTTGTTGGTTGCTCACTTGAACAAATTTATCTTAAGAAAAACGCTAACATAAATTTATTCGATTTTTTAGCTATATATGAAATGTATGCAAATTATCCTTACGTCTTAATTAATCTTAGAATAACATTTGTTTCAGTAATAATTAAAAAAAAAAATTAAATTGTACAATATTAGAAAAAATTTATCATTTCATTTGGATGATCACGTATGGTTCGAATGCTGATTAAACTTTTAACGAAATCATTACTCATGAAAAAAATTAACATTTTTAAGTATTCTTTGGCATGTAAATGATTTGTAATTATGAAACGATTTAAACTTAATTGAGAAGCATTTTAATTCAATAACTTTTCTGGAGCACTTAAGTAGTCTTTAAGTTTATATTTAAGTAGACTCTTCTTTTTTTTTAAATTTAAGCACGATGATACATGCACCTCAAAATTGGAGAGTTCAGATTGTTTTCACCCTTTGCGAGCAAATACGTCGTTCAGATTATACTGAGATCTCGCGACCGCCCGATATAAAGCAAAAAATAATATTTGCTTTGAACTGGGAGTCGACGCCGTTCAAGATATTATTATTAGTGCGAAAAGTCGGCGCAGCCTCGGAGAAGTGATATATGTATAATTGAAGGTGAAGATGTCGAAATTTTGCGAACGATGGATCAGTATCTGGAACTGTGAGAAGAGAGAGAGAAAGAGAGAGAGAGAGAGAGAGAGAGAGAGAGAGAGAGAGAGAGAGAGAGAGAGAGAGAAAATTAACCGAGAAGAAAATTATTATTGGATCGAATCAGAATATTTTTTTAAAAGAATATTTCTTTAAAGATTAACCTTGTAGTTTAACATGAATGATTATAGCAGCCATTTCTATAATTCTTTAAAAGTACATTACGATTGTCATAATTTAATAATTTAGGATTTGATTATATTCTTAAAAATTTAACACATTATCATTTATGTTTAAAACTGTATAAAAAATAAAAAAGCAGTTATTACTCATTTTCAAAATATACATACTTCAAATAAATTGAAAAGTATCTTATGGAAGTTTGCGGATCCCGCTTTGTGGTCAAAATAGAACGGAAATAAATATCAAGTAGAAATAAACATACTCATTGATAGCAACATCTGATTTATTATAAATTGCTCTAAATTCACAGTAAGAAAAAAAAGATAGCTTGTTTTATATGAACTAGTTTAAAAATTGCTATTTCTAAGTAATGCTTAATTTTTAGCTTATTAAAAATGTATCACGGAAATGACTTGAAAGTTTTTTTTATCTCATTAATTTAATTTCGTTCGAGATAAGATGTCTTGCTCCATCCGTTGTTAATTGAGGCTCAAAACGCGCAAATGAGCACTTATAAGGGCCTGATCAGTCACATCGCGCATTGTAGTAGAGTAATGTGCAGTGATTTTCACGAGGTGCGAATTCATTAGCGACAAGCGAGCTGTAAAATAGTCGCGTGGTGGAGTTATCATTTGCTCATTAACACTCGTATAAAGCCGACCATTTCCTCAGCGAACCAGAGCTTTTCATAAGCCGATTACACAAAAAGTCATCTTTTTCTCACGTAAATGTTCAATCTATTCTGCCGATATTACGCAATATTACCTTTTATTTATTGCGAGTCATGCATTTAATGATTGCGTTATTCGACAGTTATCACGAGTAGAACATGAACTACATCATGCATCTCTTATTTCACTTGAATGTTTGTTAAATAATTCTAAATTTGAATGATTATATGGACTATCGACTTCCTTAATTTTAGATTACCCCGATGGTAAACGAAGAGAAAGAAAGCAGTTGCCAAAAAGTGATGCCGAATACGTCGTCCCAAGAAGCTCTGAAGGACGATGAAAGCCCAAAAGCTTTCCCGAGCTGGACTGACGAGAAACTCCAAGAATCCGGCATCGCTAGTTTCCCAGACGTCGATTCAGAAATAAAGTGAGATTTTCAGAAACGTTTAGCATTAGCCCGATAATCCATTTTTACTTTTTTTTTTATAATGTATTTTCTAAACAAATAGAGTTGACAGCGGGGAATTTTAAAAAGCTTGGGAAAAAATACTGGGCACACTACTTAGCTCGATCTACATTAATAATGTTTTTCTTCGGCGCAGCAAGCTTCTTCTCATTTTTTTCTCTTTCTCTCCGAGTACTGGCGCGTTTTCACGCGCGGAAATCCGAAGGCGCCGCTGTTTCTAAAAAGACATCGAGTGTCAAGGTGCTCCGCGACGCGTGACAAACTTCCACTGCTCTTCACTGGCCTGCGACCGATATTTTTGGTTCTTTCATCTTTTTATGACCGTCCTATTTATCTTTCACTTTGCAATGTTAAATTCAAACTTCTTCGTTCGATGTGTATTTTGCTATTTATAGTTATTGACATTTTTTCTATTGTTTCGAAACTTTCTTTTATAGCACGTATTTATAAACGCATAGGTATACCATTATATTTCCATTTAATAATTAAGATGATATTTTTACTATAATAAAAAATAGAGAATGTGCTGCAGCATTTGAAAATCAAAATATAATTCCTTTCGCCTTCAATATCGCAAACCATTTAGCTGGAAATTCACCTCTAGGACGTTCAATCTAAACAAAATAAACGAAATGGAATTCGCACTTGATTAAATAATTTGACTAATTAAATCTAGAAGATCGCATACATTTTTAAATTATAACTATTTTGATTATAGGTATATCTGAAAATATTTATATATATATATATATTATTATTATTTGTTTTAGTGAGACTTTACCTGAGGAGGAACTTAAGGTAATAATTCTTAAATACTATAAGAATAAAATAATGTAATAATAGTATGATAAATCCATTTTTTGTGTTGCTTGCATCTTTTGGAAAAGGTACATTTTTAAATAATTGCTAAATATAAAGTTAAGAGTAAAAATATATCAAAATACTATCCATAAATGGGATAAAGTTAGAAACTTTACTATACCAAAAAAAGGTTTATTTGAATCTCTTTAAAAGACTCTTATTGGGAGGAAAAAAGATCGTGTTTTATTCTATTATTAGAATATAGTGTAATTCTTTTAAAGTTACTTACTGATTGTGCATAATGTTGCTGTTTATCATAAAAATCTAGATTTGTACTTCTACTCTTGTTTTAATGGATTATTTACTCAATAATTAATCTCATTTATATTGCAGAAGAAATATACATCTTTTTCTGTCGGATTGAGTACAGACAGGATGACTCTTTCCAAGCGCATGATTTTATCTCGCCGACATCGTGACCAAGCTGAGAAAAACTTTACTAATGAAGTTGCTAAAATGCAGCAAGATATAAAAGTACGTACAAACTTTTAAAATTTTAATTAAATAAATGAAAAACTTAATAAGACGTTGTTGTTGATACCAATATATATTGGCATATAAAAAACCAATGGAAATTGTCAAAGGTATAATGTTTGGATGAAAGAAATAATTTGTAAAAAATTTCTTAACCATTGATTTTTTAAAAATGCGTAGTTTTGTATAAAAATAAAAACTTATTGTGCTATTATCTTTAACTCTATTCGGCTGGATACTTAAAATCAGAACGTGCAAAAATAAAACTGTATGGTTCATTGTTAAAAGTTTGGATCGATAAGATAAATTTTAGACAGCTGTATTGTTAGTTGTGTTGAAAATACTTAAAATATTTCGCACTATTCGAATTTCGAAAATGTAATGTGAGCCGAAACAGGAGCTGGCGCCTCTGTGCGTCGATAGTGAGTCAGTGGAGCGGGTGGAGCGGGTGAAGCAGCAGTTGGAGATGGTGTCGAGATGCACTCACCGGATATCGTGCGACGCTGAAGTCCTCGGCGCTGTGCACCAAGAGCGCCGGGTCTCTCGGGCGGTCCTGTTGGCCGACAAGTATCTTCAGACGCTACGGCATAAGTGCGAAAAGCTTGCCGCTGAACTGGCAGAGACGAAGTACGCAGAGTCTCTAAGTCACGTTTTTCTCGGAGCTCGATTATTTCCACTACATTACTCCTTTAGTGTTAAACTTTTTTCCAGAGATCCTTCCTTAAGTTGTAATCCTTCTTTTCAAAAGCAATCTGGCCCGAGAAAGAATGTCATTTAGAATTGGTACGCAATGCTATAACGAATATAAATTTTAGGAAAATCCTTGCGGAGAACAACATAGTGCTCGAAGAGAACTTGAGTGAGATGGGTGACGACGTTCCACGGGTTCGGTATCGCGCAGTCCCCAACAATAATCGTACGATGGTTCGAAAATGCAAAAAGAAACTTGTTCGCTGCTTGAACCGCTTCCTAATTCATCATTTTATTCGCTTATTTATATCACTCTCTTAACTTATTAAGGCGCCCCGATCTTCTGAATTTATTACATATTCAGTTCAACCAGAGCAGAAAATATAAGAAATTTTTACTATTAAAGCATAAGATTGAAATGAAGCTCGTAAAATTCCAGTACATCTAATATCAATTTGATGTATCTTGGAAAACGTAGCTGTGATACTAAAGTGTAGCTATAAATTATCTATCTTAAAAAACAGCCTATGAAAAAGTGGAAGAGAAAATCGATGATCCTTATATAACTAAATTGCATGGTTAAGGTCTCACTCGCAGTCGCAGCAACAGTTCACGCTTCGCACTTGCTTCTTATATTTTGATAAGACACGTATTTTAAAAAAAATCTTTTACTCAGATTTTACGCACTTGCATTACACAATACCGTTACGTTTGATGTTGTTTTATTTTTTAGATGGCTAGAAGACGAGCTAGCATAGCTACAATATCGCGGCCACTGCTGGGCAGCAACCAAGACATTTCAAAGGCAACGAGAATACCAAATTTCTTTTTTCCATTTCATAGCTTCTTCAGATACGCTTCTGTTGCGCATTTCTAGGACAATAGCGATTACCAAGCATTTTCTTGTATGCTGTCGCTTTATTTCCGACTGTGCTGGAAGAAAAACTCGCGATTCGCTTGCTTTTACAGATTTTGCAGCTTTGGCGAATTTCATGCATGAGCATTTATTTATTTATTTCTTAGATATAATAGTTAGACGAAGTAGCTCCTTTTAACAGTCTGTGTGCTTCTTTTACTTTATCCATTTTTTAATCGTTGCCTTTATTTTAGGAGCTTCCAAGACAGAGAAACTCCGTTTCTGGGAGAGTTCCAGGGTTGCGAAGGCCTTCCTTATGCTTCGAAAGTCCCAAATGGGAAATGGAGAAGTTAGATCGAACAGAGTAAGTTTAATATGATTTTTTAATTAGGTATTTCTACTTAATTAGAAAATTAGAAAAGCATATTGAAATTTGTATTATTTTATAACTTGCAGTAGTTCAAGTAGTATAGCGGAATTACGCGATATCTTCGAGCAGGCCGAGTCGAGGCGACATTCCCGAGAAGAAAACAATAATTTAATACGCACGTCTATAAATAATCTTTCTACACTTGCTAGCGATCACACGGAAGAGATAGACGTTTGGTCCAATTCGCGAGATGACATGGTTCCTGAAATACCTAACGATGAAGAACATTTTAACGAAATACATTAGTAAGCATTATCATTTTTTAATACTTACTTTATTACTTTAAATATTTTAAATAAATAATGCCAATTACAATTCTTTTCAATATTTCAGTCATGGGTATCCCGCAGTCTGTTGGATTGTAAACAGATATACAACCTGCAAACCTATGATTTGGGTTATTTTTATAGCTTTTTTACTAGGATTTTTCATGAACCGTGTAGTGTCCTCTGGTAGACGCAATGGACCCCCAATGTCGTGGTGGTCTTTTGAAGAACTGCTTAACCAGTATATGGAAATCGAAAATAATAAGAATTCATTTCCAAAGCCTATCTGAAGTCTAAGCGTCTGTTTACAGTCGATTTTAACTTTAGGACAATTATTTGTTATAAGTATTTTTAAAGTACGTTTATTTTTATAGAAGCCAATTTTTTTTAAGTAGTCATTGTATTTCATTTGTACCTGTATTTATGAGTTTTTTGTGTTGTTATAAATTATGTATGATTAAGGTAGTACTGAAAGATAATGTGCGAGATCTCAGGTGGTGAAAAATAAAAAACAACAATGTAAGCTCTAAATAGTATCGAAAATATAATTTTTATTTAGTGTACTACATCACGTCTTTTTAGGAAGAAATACGTTCTTAAAACGTTTTTGTCGTCTTCCATAAACCTGCAAGAGACAGTTAATGATTATCGTCTCCTGTTTTGCGTGCTTGAAAACATTTCAAAGCCGGCTATTTGTAAATAAATTTACGTAATGCTGTCCGTGAATTTAAATGAAAGTTAATTTTTTTCAATTTTATTGTCAACTACATATTATGTAATCGATATTCAACATTTATCACATTTTATTTCATTTTATCGTCTTGGATAGCTCTACTATCCTGTAATTGAACCTCATAAAATTCTATGAAATAAACTCAAGAATTATTAAACTATAACTATGTAATTTATTTATTTATTTTCCTTATTCTTCCAAACTACAATTCTAATGATATAATAAAATAATATGATTTTTCATTATTTAAATAAGTATAATAATGTTTATTCTGTATTCATGATTCTCTGAAAAATTCAAACGGTCGCGCGTGTTTAATTGTTCACCCGTTTACCGGAAGTGCGGTCGGCTTTATAATTTCTGCTTACGAACTGTAGGAGGCGCTAAGATTCTTTCTTCCGTGATCAAAATCATAGGAAAGAAGTAAAGTAAGTACCTCCGACTTTATAAATAATAATTTTGTATAAAATAATTCTCAAATTTTCATTAGTTTACTTAAAAATGTAGCTTTTCTTTATTTTATAGAAAAACATGGTTATTTTTTATCGTCTTTATAGTTCTTGATTTTTTACAACGAAATGCCACGTGCAACTTGAATGTTAGGTTAGCTTATCAAGAAATGAATTTTACAATGCCGATTAAAAGCAACTACCAACTAAGCAAATGATTATTTAAAGAAAATTGACCAAAATATTGACAATTATTACATAAAATGTATCTTTAAATGTTAGTTAATGTAGGATTATTAATTTCAGCATGGCGGACTCTGCTCCAGCCGCTCGTGGAGGATTCCGTGGAGGTTTTGGTTCTCGCGGCGGTGACCGTGGTGGACCTCGCGGTCGCGGTGGACGTGGCCGTGGACGTGGTCGCGGTCGTGGCCGTGGCAAGGAAGACGCGAAGGAATGGATCCCTGTCACCAAGCTTGGCCGCCTTGTCAGAGATGGCAAGATTAAGAATCTTGAAGAAATATACCTCTTCTCTCTGCCAATCAAGGAGTTTGAAATCATTGACTTCTTTATTGGCTCCTCTCTAAAGGATGAGGTTCTTAAGATCATGCCTGTCCAGAAGCAGACTCGTGCTGGACAGCGTACTCGCTTCAAGGTAATTAAATTAAGACAATTTTTATTAATAAATATTCACTTTTGTCAGAAACAATAACATTTAGAAATAATTCTTACTAGTAGTATAAAATATTTGTTAGATATCGTCAAAGATAAAATTAACAAATATTCTCCAATTTTACAGGCATTTGTTGCCATTGGTGACAGTAACGGACACATTGGTCTGGGAGTCAAGTGTTCTAAAGAAGTAGCCACGGCTATTCGAGGAGCCATTATCTTGGCAAAGCTGTCTGTAGTTCCAGTTCGTCGTGGATATTGGGGTAACAAGATCGGCAAACCTCACACTGTGCCATGCAAAGTAACTGGCAAGTGTGGGTCTGTGCAAGTACGCCTCATTCCTGCACCAAGAGGAACTGGTATTGTATCTGCTCCAGTCCCTAAGAAATTACTTCAGATGGCTGGTATTGAAGACTGCTACACGTCAGCTAGAGGATCAACTTGCACATTAGGTAACTTCGCAAAGGCCACTTATGCTGCCATTGCTAAGACCTATGCTTACCTTACACCTGACCTCTGGAAAGAAATGGCTCTTTCTAAAACTCCTTATCAGGAGTTTGCTGACCATTTGTCAAAGAATCATCGACCAGTAGCTGGTTCAAGACCTGCTGAAGTTATCTAAGTATGATAAATCTTTGAGAAATAAAAATCCTCCATGAAAATTTTATTTACATTGTTATTATTAAACCTTCTCAAACCTACTTTAAGTTCTAAAGATTATTTACTTTAAAATTTATTTTAATATTTTACTATTAAAAACTCCTATGAATGCAAGTGAATTAAAATTTTAATTTTGGAGTATGATTAAAAGTAAAAAGTAAAAATTTAATAGTTACTAAATAAATAAAAAATGTTTGTTAACTAATAATGTTTAACTAGATCACCAAATGCGCTTCTACAGTACTTTGTTATATTTTTAATTTTTTGCATGGCAATAACCATATTATCAAAACCAACTAATAATCCAAAAAAGAAACTCGCAGGTAAAAGCCTTTAGTGCAATAATTATTTAATTTACAAAAATTTAATAAGTTAATTCTTTGTTGAATTGTTTTTACAAGTTGCTAGTTTCTGCATAAAATACAGTCAATAGTTTGTATTATACAAAATAATAACATGGTTGATGCAGATCTTTATTGATCGAATGACTTACTATTACATACAAAATTATTACATTATTGGAAAAAAAGTTGTTATTTATTATAAAAAATTATATTATTATATACACATTAAAATACAAAATAAAAATTAAAAAAGAAGTTTCAACTTATATCCATCGTGCTGTTACTCTTGTAACAATCCATCGCTTTTTCAAATGTTTCAATGGTGTGGTCGCAAACTTTAGAAAGGTCTTCAAGGCCTCTACGTAAAATATCTACTGCTCTTCCTTTTTTAGCTTGAATTCTAAAATGCATTTTCGATTCTGCTGGATGTGGTACAGTGTAACCGCAAAATTCAACATCAGGGCTAAAAATATGTAATTACATATTGTTACATATGATATTAATGTGTGATATTACTATCTTTATTAAATTAAATTTAGATTATAACAAAATATTAACTTACTAGTGGGCTATAATGGACCGTAAAACATTTCCTAAAGTATGACCTTCGTCTTGAAATACAAAAGTTCTCGACTTTTCATTACTGTCATTATCTCCAGCAAGCTAAAATAATTTATTAAAGTAAATTAAATATTAAGCAAAACAAACATTATTAAAATTTTAAAATAATAGGTTATAAAAATTGTACTTCTGCTAAGCGCCCCATTATAAATTCACAACTCTTAATAGAAATTAATTGTTAATAAACTAGAGTATTAACTATTATTTTTACATAAATCTCTTTTTTAATGCCTTTCTACCCCACGTGTTTATTGATTTGTTTACAGTCACGGTCGTATACGCAGGTCTGGAAACTCCGGTGGTGGCCATACGACCGTGTTTACAGTCGAGTATAGATAAGTTGGTAACACATTCTCTTATGATGCAGTTGGTATCAATGATTTGGATTTTATGTGACATATATTTAAAAAAAAATTAATATTTTAATATTTATATGCATGAGTTAATTTGAGCGCGCGCCTCGGAATTCGTGTAACCTTTCCACACACACATACACTAGGGGTGCTCCCCGCTTCGCGCGCCAACCTCCCATCAACAAACATTTATTGGATTAATGAAATTGATTATTATGTTATATATAAATTTATTGTTTATTTCATCACTCCCTTAAAAACCTTTACCCTTAAACCCTTAAGTTCCAAACTCCTAAAACTTGAGCCATTAAACTCTAAACCTCTAAACTCATATTCTTACTGCTTGCAAATTTACACCTTTTTAAACTTTTTAAAACACTTTTGACATTTTTACACAAAAATTATTTTCAGCGGGAGAAAATGGCTTAGTGTATACCTATCAAGTTAATGAGATGATAGCCAACATTTGTTTAAAATTTAATTAATATCCTTTGACTTTTAATGTATTTATTAAGAGTTTTAGATTATTCATTTTGATCTTTTTTTATTTTTTAAATTGGCACCCTCTAAATCTTATTTAGTGAAATTTCTAGTCGCACCAATTTTATGTAATTTATTATAGTGACATATCCTGTGGCAATTTTACAGTATTTGAAAATGATTTTATGAAACTATTTTTAAAAGAAACTGCTTTTCTTTTATAAAATGCATTATAAAATGTTCATTTTGATTATGTTCTTTAAAGTTTATATTTTTCAAACCAAAAATATGAACGAAAATGTTGAATTAATATAAAACGTAATTACAACGAAATTTGAATAAAAAAGAATAATAATAAATAAATAAGTAAAGGAAATCTAAATTTAAGTTTGAGGAAGCTAAGTAGACAATATGTGGAGTAGTCGTACTTGCACGGTGGCGGTGGCGGCGATATATTTTTATATGATACACACACACACAACTATTTTAAATTAGAAAAGAGAAAGTAGGTATTCTGTATTAATAATAAAACACATTGAGCTTTTATTACATGAAAGTAATATTTTTTATTAAGATATTTTATCAATAATTTATGCTTATGCAAAGTAAAGAAACATTTTTTAAAATTGACTACAATGTAGGAAAAGGTAAAAATAACGAAACTTTTTTAAAAAAGTACCTCAACACATGACTTTTATTAAGATATACATATGCTGCTTAATTGTTTTTGTAATGGTAATTGTAATAATTATTCTATGTATCATTCGTATCAGTTTTTCTTTTTTTACCTCCAAGTATTTTTTTTAGTTAAGATTCATATGATATTTATTTGCCAACGTCTTCATCCGTCAGCCCTATTATAAAATAGAGACGATATACATATTTACAATTATTTACAGGCAGTGTGCTTATTAATTAACACACGCACGCATTGATTACTTCCTTTTAACTAAAAAAAATTGCACGTTTGGACTTCGATGTTGGTTTTAGGTAGGTTAACACTTTGTTGCCAAAACAAATTTTCTTCTACGTATATATTTCGAATGCCCGCAACGTAATAATAATAATAATAATAATAATAATAATAATAATAATAATAATAATAATGATAATAATAGTAAAATAGCAATAATATTATAATAATATTAACTAACTCATTTTATATGATGTAAAAGTACTACATTATGTTAAGAAATATTCTTCACCCTTGCCTGAAAGCACTTGGATTAATCACTTTACATACACGAATCAACAATTTTCTTTATTATCAGCTCATGAATCTGATAAAACGTAGAGAAAAGAGAAATAAAACAATTAATAAAAATGATAGTTACAAAAAGAAACGAAGCTCTGTAAATGGCGAACGCGAAATTAATCTTCTACAGTCCCAGAGTAGAGAGAGAAATATTCGCAATGAGAACCAACATCGATCAGTCTTGATATTGGAATTACCTTTAAAATCACTGCATACAGGATTGCAATACATATAAATATAGAAGAATAACATTAACTAAGATTTCGAACTATCTAAAAGTTAGAGGCGCCGTAATTCTAACAGCAGCAAATCTGTATATTATTATAGGCCTTTGCACATAAGTGTC
The DNA here is from genome assembly GCA_035586675.1 of Eurytoma californica. Taxonomy (NCBI): domain Eukaryota; kingdom Metazoa; phylum Arthropoda; class Insecta; order Hymenoptera; family Eurytomidae; genus Eurytoma; species Eurytoma californica. The sequence continues at coordinate 10,763,723 of JAXIUT010000021.1, read as the reverse complement.
ATTCCACTTAACAAATAAATACAGATTTCGGACACGTTAAATTACGACCCAACTTATTACAATTATTTAATTACTTTATACTCCACTTCGAGGTTAATCATGCGTTCATTTGCATGATATATTTTTTCTTCCACTTCTTGTCTTATTATTTATAAAAAAATTCGCTTACGATCATTGATACTTAAATTTCTCCTATTTCTCATTCTCTTTTAGTTATTCTAGCGAACAGCTCACATTTTTTCATACTTCATTATTATCAATTGGCAAATGTTCGCATTATTGCAATTATTATTCCACGTGTAAAAACGCAAGCTTTTACCAAAAAGAGAGAAACGCCCGCTTGCTGCATTTTTCCGTACATAAACAATCCTAACGAAGGTGAGAAATCGATACTCGTTAATTGGCAAATTTATTTTACCTCGCAAAAGTACAGTCATGCATCGATCTTCGCTTTGGACCATTTTTGTACAGTTCTACAAAAATTAGGATGAGTTAAGAGTTCACTCGACTCTTCAGTTTCTTTACGCTTTTTGCATTAAAATGCGACCCATGCATAGGCTTTGCTTGTTTTCCTAAATATACGTCGCTTTAGTCCAAATACATGTTAGATACACACACTATACTTTACACATTTGTGCACTGCGTGCCACGTTTATCTTCTTTTATTTTACTTCACAGAATAGCTTTGGTACCTCGTCGTAAGCATGAGAGGAAATCAGGCCTTTTAAGGTATTTTTAGTTTTCTTCCCTTTATGTATTTATAAATAAAAAATATTGCAATGTTTATTAAACGCGACAAAGACTAAATCACATTTTATTTCTTTTAATTTTTCAAACATGGAATAAATTTATACTCACTCTTGAGATAAAATAAAATAGCGGAATTCATTTTATTCGTCTAAATTACGTTAGTTTATCAGTCGTAAAACTTTTTTTCCTACGCATGCTTACAGCGGGCAAAGTGCCAATTCCTTGAATAACAACAACAAACACACGTGGAACATTCAAGTTTTTTGTAAATACTTAAAATAACGCATGTTTAAAAACATTACTATCGATTCAAAAATTTCAAGTCTTCTACTGTTACAGTAGATAGCTTAAACCTTACCCTACAAGTTATATTTGCATCTTTTTTTAAATGAAGTTTTAAAAATGCAAACATATACGTTACAATAATTACAAACTTTCTTTCCTAAAACGATAGTACGCGAATTATTAGGTGGGCAGTTTCAAATTATTAGCTAATATCATTAAATATGCGCGCGAGGAGTCTTGAATTTTTGTACCGATAGCAGTCTAGCGAGCCAGAAGAGGCCTAAATTATATGTAAAAATCGAGAAGTATCTCATATTTATCCGATATAACGTAAGATACAAATTAAAAAAAATTTCATATTTAACGAAATAACTTTTTTTAAAATAACAATCACCATTTATTGAACTCTTTGAGCTATAAAAATAACCAAATAAAAAGTAAACATCTACTTATTGCTGTAACATGGTAAGCAGTGACTTTTCATTTTATATATAATTACACTTGAAATTTCAATATAGATTCAGATTGTATGAAATAACAATTTTTTTTTAAATTGTTTAGAAGCTGTAAAAAAATTATTGTTACCAATTTAAAATATATACCATACTAAATTAAATGTTTGTGTACTAGTCTTTCAAATAAAACATAAACTAATTATTGAAAATCTTGTTTGTCAAATAAAAAACGTTAAATCAAAATTTATGTTTTGCACTGTACTGGAGAAAGATTTATACAAATAAGAAATAGAATATTTTTACTGTTACCTAATACGATTTTTGTTTGGTATTATAAATCTCATTTTACGCAATGTGGAATTTCTTTGAGAAATATCTAACATAATTCATATGAACAATTTTTACAATTTCGAAAAAACTAATATTTGTCTAAAAAATTTTACGGCACTTTCACATCGGTTTCTCGAACCAATTTTCCAAACAGTGAAGAACAAATAAGGAATAACTGTGAATTTGAAAATTGCTTTAATTTAAGGAAGAACAAAAAACAATACATGCTCTCCTTAATTTTCCGTATTTACAGGTTCACGTGCATGGTGAATTCTGACGTGCTTATTATGATTCGACTTTGTGCTACTGGATTTACCGCAAATGTGACAAGAGTAAGGTCTCGCACCCGAGTGCACTCTCAAGTGCTCTTTTAAATAATACGACCTGTGGAAGGTTTTGTTACATACGTCACACGTATATGCTTTATTTTCCTCGTGTTCCTTGACATGTCGTAGGCAGTTGTACTTTCTAATAAACTGCGCTCCGCAGTAGTTGCATGTATACGGCCTAACGTTTCTGTGAGAATTCATATGAGCTGTATAATCGTTGTGTCTGTAGAATGCGGAGCTGCACTGATTACACTTGAAGGGCTTCGTACTGCGGGCGGCATGGGTCCATTTGTGGAGCTGCAAGTTCCACTTTGTACTGAAAGCTTTGGAACAGACCTGACATTCATAAGGCCTTTCGCCATTATGCACGCGCATATGCACTGCCAGCGACGACCTCAAATAAATGCACTTGCAGATTGGACATTCTACGTTCTCATTCTCCCTCTGTGCATCTGGAACAAATCTTCGATTGTGGGCTCTTCGCATATGTCTTGTTAAACTCGCCATGTGTATAAAGCGTTCGTTGCAGTAGGTGCACGCTTTTGGCTTTTCGTCGTGTGTTTCTTTGTGCCATGCGAGCTTCTTCTTTGTATGGAATACTTCTCCGCAATGGCAGATGTAATCTTTTAGCTTCTTCTTGATGTTTAGATGGTGACGATTCTTATGCTGAGTGAGATTTGAATACCGTCTGAATGTCTCGTTGCATAAATTGCATTTTACAGGGGCGTTACCCGTGTGGCCGTTTGTATGTTCGTCGAGCTTCTGTTTTGTAAGAAAGGCCTTGTCGCACACCGTACACCGGAAAGGCTTAATTCCCAGGTGACGCTTCATGTGGAGCTTGAAATTTTGCTTACGATAGAAGTATTTACCACATTGACCACACTCTAGAGGATGAATCTTAAGGTGAAGATTAAAATTGGCTACGGAAGTGAACTCTTCATTACAGATCTGACACTTGGCATTTTCGCGAATGCGTTTTGTTGGTTCAGCCACATGCATGCGCCTGTGGTGAATCTGTAAAGATTTTTCACTGCTGAATCGTTGATTGCAAAGAGTACAAAGGACTTCACTAACGGGAAGTAATGGAACGACTTTTACATCACCGTCGGCTTTCGTTGTGCTCGAGTGCTGAGGGGGAGGTTGCAACTGATGAAGTAGAGGTTGTTGTTGATGTTGATAGGTTTGTTGCATATGTATACCTCCAGGGACAAAAATCTCTTCAAAAACGTTCGCTCGACCTTCTAGTAGTTTGATATCTTTTAGTTCCGAGGGATGATCCATATTGTCGTTACTACAGCTTGACGGACCGGCCTCTTTATGAACCATCGTGCTGTGTACCCGTCGCTCTTTCGGACAATCGAATACCTCTGAGCAGTGCGAGCATTTAAATACCCGACGAGTAGGAGTTTTACGATCACGATCAAGGAACAAACTAGAAGTGAAATGTGTTGCTAGCGAGCGACTGTCAAGCAAAGGACCGCCGTTGTTGTCTTCATGATCTGATCCTTCCGATTCTTCCCAGCTTTCACGTGCCATTAGGTCGTACGACGTAGACATACGCGAAGACTCTTGTCCCATATATAGCTGTAAAATAAATTAAAAAATTATTTATATAATGAATTATACGTGAACATTCATCAGCATAGTAGAGTTAATTTTTAAGTTGTTTACCTGCCAGGCTGATTGCTCAGTGCAACCATTACTTTCCTGTTCCGACAATTCACCTCTGGCTGGCATAGTTTCATCAGCTCTCATATTTACGCTCTTAACTTCCTCATCGTTTCCAGCTCCATTTTCGCTACTCGACATTGACTGTTGACTTGTTCCACTTACAGCTTTTTGCGACGATTCGCTAATAAAGGTGCTTGGCACGAGTATTTGCAGTCCGTCAAATTCGAAAACGTTCATAGGACCCGCATGAGCATCCTCACTTATATTTAGCAGCTCCGTCGAAGGTTTTTGTATTACTGATTTGCTGGAGCTGGAGTAACTCTTAGAGTCTGTACTAGTCGTTGGATCTACACAATCAGATATGTTCATTAGATGCTGTGAAGCTTCGTTACTGGACATTGGATAGGTTTCATGGCTGATCATTGTAGCAGATTGTTGTTGTTGCTGATGTATAATCGACTGATGATGTTCTAACGGGAATGAAGCGACCGAATAATGTTCAGCCATTAAGTTCTGAGATCGGAAATCAGCAGGCTGTTCTTGTTGTTGATGATGTTGCAGTTGCATTATTTCCGGAGCTACTACGACTTTGCAGTCCTCACCGTGTGAAAGCACCTTTTTCTCTTCATGCTCATCTTCTTCAACCATTTCCTGTGCAGAAGAGGTAAGCATAATGCGTTCTTCTTGTTCCTCTTCCTCCTCATCTTCTTTGTCGTTAGAGTGACAACTGATGCAACTGTCGGCGTCTGAATCTTCATCCTCTTCTTCATCAACGTCATCATCTTCTTCTTCTTCGTCTTCTTCCATGTTACCATAAGATGAAGCAGATCGAACGGATATTGGCGAGCTAGGTACTTTACTTCGACGGGCCTTTAGAATAGAAACACCTCTTACACCCGTCGACATAGACGGATGGGTTGCTGTATGTTCGGCAATCATACCACTATTTTCTTTCAAGTATGTGTGATGTGGTTCCTCCAGTTCCATATCTTCGTCATTATAATTGTCCTTGAGGTAGTCTACTAATGTCGTGGCTTCGAATCCCACTGGATAAGCAGGGATATTTTCGTTCGAACGGTCAAAGTCAGAACGAATAGAAGCGCGAGATAGAGAGCGATAATGTTTTTTCTTTAAAACAGGTGAGGTAGGGGCTGATTGCGAATACTTATACTGATAAGGAGGTGAAGCGATCTTTTGAATTCCCATGTCGCATTGAACGAAATCCTCAGATGCAACAGACGACACATCAGTGTCTTCGTGAGCGACAATAATTTTGCACTCGAGTGGTTCCGGACTTGCTTTATGATATGAAACACTTGTGCTTTCGTCTTCCTCGGTAGGTTTCTCATTAGTTTCATCCATTGAGATCGCATGAATAATTTCTTGAGTTTTCTCCGTTTTCTCTTCTTCGACCTTGTTAGACGTGTCTAGATTACTGAAGTCAGATTCCATATTTACTAGAAGTCGACCCAATTGTTCGATTTCAATTTTATTATTACTGGAAGTTGTAGTTTCGCTAGCTAGTGCTTCATTCGGTTCTTGGGCACTTTCAATAACGACTTCTGCACTATCGGACGATTTATTGTGTTCCTCACTATCTTTCGTCTCATCACTTTGAATTCTTTCCATTTCTGTCTTATTTGTAATTTGTTCGTGATCTGAAGTTTCCATATGTTCATCAGTCTCCAACACTTGCACTTCAGTATGTTTGTCATTAACTACCCTGTCTGTGTTCCTCACTATTAGCGATTCTATTTCTTCATTGTCCTCAATATCTGGTAGGATCGACTCAATTTTGTCGTCAACATTTTCTTCACAGGTATTGCTGACTAACGTTACCGAATCCTCCCTGAAATCAACATAAGTTTTTTTACAAACATTATATTTATTTATTACTAATTAAACGGTCTAAGAAGTTCTTAGAATTAGAGAAACTTAAAACAATTACTAATATAATAAATATAAAACAAATATTAGCTTAAAAATGAAAAAATTAATATATGTACCTGTGATAATGTTCAACGTGTCGTTGTTCTTCTTGAACGCAACTATTTTGAGTTAGTTGCTCTCTATGTTCAATCGTCGTACAGTTGTGTTCATTCTCAGCAGGTGTCGGTTCAGGGGTTGCAGGCATCTCCAAATCGGGAAGTATTCGGTCAGGAATTATTTCCTGGACTATTTGATGTTTAGGTGATTCAATAACCAGTTGTTGTTGCTGTGACTGCTGAGGCTGCTGTTGCGATGCCTGCATCTGATGCTGCGATTGTGTACAGCTGGACGATCGTGGAGGCGATGCTGTCGTCGTCGTCGTCTCGTTAACTGCTGTGAGCGTAACGTTGCTCGTATTCGTAGCTGGTCTCATACGCGCTGTAACAGCTGGTACCGTCGTTGGTAGAGTTGTCGCCGTCGTAGGCATCATTGTTGGTGCCGAAATCATTTGTACTGTTGGAATTTGCTGTTGATGGTACATTCCATATGGACTATACAACATCTGCATCATTTGACTGGTTTGGGGTGGCTGAGCCTGAGCCATTGCATATTGAGCTGGTATCATCATTGTTCCTAGAATAATAATTTTACACGTATACATTAATTATAAAATAAATTAATATTGTGTAAATGAAAAATTGAAAAACAATTCAGTTTAAAACTAATATAGCGTGGTTACAATTACCATTATTAACAAATTGTTGGTAGCTAAAAGAAGTGAACTGCGGTGGAGGTATCATCGCGTTGATTGGCGGACATTCGAAAATAGGGCCAATTGGATAAGGCGACTGTGCGTGAGGAACATGCGGACTCGGCGAAGATGTTGGCTGTACACTGGTACCCGGACTTGACGTCGGCATCGGCAGCGCGGGTGCGGGTGTGGGGGTCGGTGTCGGTGTCGGCGTCGGAGTTGGTGTTGGTATCGAGGTTGTTTGTGACTGTGGCTGTTGAGGCGCAAAACTTTGGCCAAATAAAGCCGAAGCACCGCCACCACTGCTCGCTCGGATAAGCGCCTCTATTACTTGTTCCTTTGGATGCGTATCCAAGTGCTTCTGCAAACTGATGCCTTCACGCAGGTACAGTGTGCAGACTGGGCAGGCCACTGCTCCGCCACTGCCACTATTGCTGCTGGCTGTGGCAGCTGACATTGCACTCACTGTTGAGCTGAGATCCATCGTGTGTGATTGTTTGAGTACGAATATACTATGTGTTTGCGTTTGGGTACTCAGAAGTTTACCTGAAAAATAATCATGTTAATATTTGCTGATGTGCTGATTTCAAAGTAAGCATGAATTCCATTTCACAATTTTAACGTTTATACTTTTTTTACCTTCTTAGAAAAAGCAGTCAATAATTATAGTAATGGAATTTGGAAACAGATAGTAATGAAACATATTCAATGCATATTCAATGCTTATTATATACACGATTTCCTTTCTAATAAATAGTTAAAAAATAATATTATTCTTATCTGCATTAATACATTTAAGTTTTTTGTTATTAAAGTTGTCATTTATTAATGTTCCGATTTATAGTAATGATTATTTATCACTATTGCATGTTCAGTGTGTGCAAACATAGTAACCTAAATTGTTATTTTGTTACAATAAATTTAAATCAGTTTTGGAATACAATGGAATGCATTGTACATATAATAGTTTTTACACTTGCACAATGCAAATTTTAAAAAGTAATTAAATTTGATTATTAATAAAAAAAAATAATAATATGGAATTACTATCTTTATCAAAATAAGAGTCTAGTATATAAAACAAGTCATGGCAGCTGATACAAAGATAAAATATTTTACCAGCTGTAATAATCTATCAGAGAGTTAGATCTTTTTGTAGCAACAACAAAGTTAGTTGTATATACAAAAATTACATTCCATGAAAATAAATAAATAAAAGTTATAAAGAGGTGAAAAACCTACCCTTGGAGGTTTAATAGCGAAACTAAACCTTTGACGGAAATGGTCAAGTTGATAGACTTCAGCAGCCAAGAGAATTGAGATTTTGCAGTCTGTTCTTGGAGACGAAGCTCAGCTGACTTGTCTCTGTGTCTGTCTCCTTAGTGCTAAAGAGTAATCTGTTTCTTGTAAAGAATAAAAGCCACACTGCTAAGTATATCTGTGTAGAGATAGGTAGCTCAGTGGAGGCAGCTCATCGGCCGCCAACGGGCGGCGCGAGAAGACGCTGCTGTCCGGGAGTTGGGGATGGGCGGACGGGCCTCGCGAACGTCGTCGCTGCACTTTCGACGATGATCGGCGGTGCTGCCGTCGCCGCTGCTGCTGCTGCTGCTACTCGCCCAAAAATATCGACGTCCATGACTGCGCTCTCCGTGCTGCTTCGCTTTTCTCTCTCTTTCTCTCTCTCGCTCTCTCTCTCGCGCTCTCTCGCGCTCGCTCTCGTCCGTCCGCCTCTCGATGTCGACTTCCTCGGCCGCTCGGCCGCTCGGCGCTCGCGAGCGAGTATGCAGCGCGTACACGCTGCCTCTCTCGCTCCGATTATCCTCCTTCGCCCCTCTCTCACTACCCGGACGAAATGTTCACACACTCGCTACACATGTGTATGCCAAGAGCGACGCATCGAGCTCTCGGCTTTAAATCCGCCATTGGCTCCCCCCTAAGTGCACACACGCTTGTATTTTTACCGTCGGCTGTACCGTCGACTGGTACCGTCGGCAGCCTCTGCGCCCGTCAGCACTGCCCGTCAGCACTGCCCGTCAGTTGGCGGCAGACGCGAAAAGGCAAAACGAGAACAAGCAGAAGACGGCAAAAAAGAGAGGCGTGCTCGGAGAGGCTCTTCCCGGTCGGGGGCTCGCCTCGAGCCTTCGGTGTACCCAAAGGGCTTACAGAACGCGTCGTCGCCGTCGCCGAATCGATATCCCCCGCGTGGAATCGTCGCTCTCTCCGCGCGTACCTACGCTCGTTCGTATCTCGTATGCCCTGCGAGCACAGCGCTCTCTCCTCCTGTCTCCGCTTCTCCAATTTCTCGTCGAGATGTGTTCATGTGTGCGATTCTCGCGACTCTCCTGGAGGAGGGGGAGGCAAGCCTCTTTAAATCACTCGGCTACAGTTCCCGCTGTTCGGCTGCTTCCTCCTTTATTTATTTACAAGTAGCCGGACGCCGTGAGTAGGTAGGACTCGGCTTCTCGGCCGATTGCACAAGCTGCCCAGGTGGCGGGGGAGGGACTGCACGGCGAGCCTCTCTTCTTTTGCAATCGTCAGGAGAAAAAGGACGACGGCGTTGCTGCTAGCTAGACCCTATAGGCAATCACGCACGTGCGGGGAGGATCGCGGCGGCTCGGCCTCGTCCTGTCTCCGGCTACGGTTACGGCCGAGGAGGCATCGTCGCATCGGCCAGCCGCGGCCCCGGCAGTTGCAGTCGCGCCAGCAGTGCCAGCGCACGGTCACTCGAGTCACTGCGAGGCACAGAGTCACACCCTCACATACACAGCGGAGCTCGGACACACAAGCTCTCGAGGCTCTCTCTTTCTTCCCGGGCCACTCGCGACGCGTATGGCGCACAGGCGCGTACGTGTGCGCGCTGTCCTCGGGGGCCGGGCGGCCGGTATCTCTACTTCCTGGAGGCGGCCAGAGTTCGGGCGGAGGGCCGAGCCTCTCTCCTCCGCGATTGTACGCGCCGAGTGGAAGAGAGATTCCGAGACAGCGCGCGCGCGTGCAGACACCACACAGCACGACGCGACGTATACCACGTACGGCGCCCGACAGAGGAGAGCCGCCAGCGAACCGAGGTCTCGCGCGACCCTGGCGCCACCTTTACAATTTTCTCTTCGATCGTTCGCTCTCTCTCGGACTCGGACCCTGACTCGGACCCGCACAGCCGCTGAGCCGCGACGCCTGCGAGCTGCCGCGAGTGCAGGCCGCTCTTCCACGCTATCTGTTTCTCTGTGTTTCTCTGCTTTCTTCTACTCTCTCTCTCTCTCTCTTCTCTCTCGCTGCTTATATACTACATAAGTATAGCCCCTTCTACACTGCCGCTGCTTTATTGCGGCTGACTCGCTGCGGTCCGACCGCTCCGCTGCTTTAAACTCGTGGATGTGTCATCTGCGTAGCTTCGCTTTGTGAAGTGGCATTTCTTTACTGAGGAGGTAGGTGTATATATTCAGGTATTGTCCACGCAAGGGAGCGGATGTTAGGTTTTCCGCATTTCGAGACTGTTTTTTTGCTTCAGAAATTAAGAATGCTGCCAGATGGCGGTTTATTCAACCCTATTGCTTACTGCAATTATCTATCTTATCGTACGCTCTTGCAACTGCAATGTTCGACGATAGGCTTTCCAGTGCGCTGAAACTACACGATCAAAGCTGACGGATAGCGATTACACAAAATATAAGTAACAAGGCTAGCTCACTCGGAAAAATTTCGATTTTAACTTGCTGTACTTTACGTTACTATAGATATTAAATTTTAGTCTGAAATTCCCGAAGAATTTCTAAAATTCTGCAAATTTGTTTGTGGAATTTTTAGTTTTTTATTGTAAGAAGTTTTAGGCTTTAGTGTTTTTATTTTTTGAAAGTAAGTGGATGCAACCTATACGCCTTTCTTTTTCCTTTCTTACTCCTTTGAAGTAGGTACTACTTTTACTTTTTCTTCTGCATGGATCAGATTTACTGAAGAAAAAATTGAATTTTTATGTACTACTTACACTTGGCTGCAATATAACGTAACTTTCTTTACTATTTTTAGAAGCTGATTAAAATATATGATTCTCTATTTTTATATTTTGTTAAAAACCAGTGAAAGTGATTTTCTTCGATTAGAGGAAAATTCTAAAATGTTTTCATTGATCAACTTATGGAAATTTACAATGGTAGTAGTAACAGCCTGCAGGTACTTTATCGTACTCCTCAATGCATTTGTTTTCCCCTTCGGCAATTACAGCTATAGCGGTGGAGGCTCTACTCGGCGGTTCGGCGGCTCGAACAAGGAGCTGCTTAGCTTGCTTTAGCCGGCTTTAGTAGCGGGCGGGCAGTTCCGTTAATTAAATAAATATAACAACTGCTTTATTAGGCGTGGCGCACACGTTACAGTGAAGAAGCGGCATTCTCTTCGCGCGTGTATGTCTCTTCGCGGGCATTACACGCAACTTCTCGTTCTCTCCCGAGTTCTCTCCTGCAGCGTGTTCTCCCTTTCATCGGTTCTTTGCACTCTCCCATCCCAAGTCCGACTCTCTCTTTCTCCCTTTTGCTCGTTCGGAAGGCCGTCGCACCCTGCGCGCGCGTCCGCAGCCATACACCACGCCGTGCACACACACCCCGAGATCCGCCTCAATATATTGAACTCATACCAAGAAGGCGGCGCGAGACTCGTAAAGTCGTGAGTTGATTTACCGTCTAGCGATGCATGCGTGTGAGCGTAAAAGAGTAGGTATACGTATTAGACGTATTAAACTACTCAGCGACGTTTTTCTCGATTTCCAGCGATTTCCACCCGGGGCTCCGGTGACCGGTATGCGGGTATGGACGCTTGCGCACACAGCTATCCTCAGTTGTACACGCACTTGCCCGTCGACACGAGACAGATCGAAGGGGAGCCATTGCTCGATCCGCCGAGCTAGCCTCTTATCAAGGCTGAAGGCTGTATAAGCGGGGAAATGGATAAAAGCAGATGAAAGGACGGAAACCCATGCACCGAAAAGAGAATTTTATTAATGTTTATTAGATGCGAGAGGGACTACAGGACCGTTATCCTTTATATAACTGGACTCGTCAATTCGTAATGTATCTTAAGCCTCTTGGACACTCGTTTATAACAGATCTCCGTACACTCGCCTTTTTCACGGCTGATGATTAAAGAATCTTGCTAATTTTAGCTTCTCTAGAAAATTATTCCTATTAGAATATTTCGTCAGAGCACATCTCAATGTGAAATTTTACAATAAATTGTATCAGGAACTACTTAAATTATTAAAGAAAATTTAAAGTGAATAAGAAAAAATCATAGTTGAAAGTTAAGGTAAAGCTGGTGGTATGTTGAAGAGTAAAGGAAAAGAGAACAAGGCTCGATCGTGGAAGTGGGGTGAGAAAGAATACTTTTTTGCCAGCACACAAAAGTTGGAATTTGGAGGTATATATAGTAAGTAGCAGTAGGTATAGGAGGATTCATAAAGACGGTTGGTGTGTCTGTGTAGGGGCAGGTGTCGAGGCGTCGGTGTAGCGACTTGACGAGGGTTGAGGCACGCAACTACAATGAAATTTTTACAGTGTTCAATAAGGATCAGGAAAGAACAAACTCCTCACTAGCCTTCTTTCAACAGATGGAAATCAGCGTCGGCCCAAGCGCGCATGAGTTCGTCAGAATATCAGATGAAATAATTTTAGTCAAAGTATCAGTCGAAATAATTTTATGTAAAACACTTTTTTAAGTACCTTTGTAATAAATTTATTTTTTTATCACTTATACAAATCACCTTTGTAATACATAAGAATATAGCACATTTGATATTTTCCAAAATATAACATTTAAATGCAATTGATTTATATTTTTAATATATTCATATTGATCTGCGGTAATAAAAATTATTATTAAAAGTAAAAGACAATTTTTCTTATATATCTAGGAGTATTTGACATTGATTGAAAGAAGTTTTTTTCTAGGCACAGTATCACTCTTATTATATAAAAATGCATCGAAGGCCGATACTTACAATAAGAATTGTATAAATGCAAATCTCGAAAATACAATTATCACATAATGAAAAAAGATATAGTTAAGAAAAATTTTTCAGTTCCTTTCATCATTTTTTCAACGCACAAAATTTCACTCGCATTATAAAATACCAATATTTTGATCTATTCAAATACAAAATTTTATTCGTAGATCCAGCCTTGCGCGACTTAAAAAAGAGATCATTGTAAAATTTGTTTTACAAAAGGTTTGCCTTTTAACAAGCGTACAGTACAAAAACTTCATTAAAAAATTCATCAGTTTGATAAATGCAAAAGTTTCCTTATTTTTACTTATCATTAATAAATGCATATTGATAATGATTATCTACTTCGTAATTACTTAGGCCAACATAGGACCTAGGTATCTTAAGCTTGTTTCCACAAATAGCGAAAACAAAGAAAAAAGGAGTAATTGCGCATTTTAGCGACTTTAGCAATGGTAACACATCAATCACTTTTTTTCTTTAAATTTGGAGTGTTCCAAACTGACTTTTTCTTATCATGTTGCTTTTTCCTTGTAGCACCCAATCTTTAAAAAGCTATGTTTGGAAAATTACATTTATAGTAATATTGATATTTAATATTTTTTATTGCTTCTAAAAATTGATATTTTTGTTATATATTTTGACAAAATTGTATGAATATTTCGTATTGCTTTAGGTACATCGTTTTATAAAAAATTCGTTTTCATTAATTTATTCATCATTTTCCATATCACAGAAACTTTTATGAAATATTTATACAATATTGACACAATAATAAGAGAAAATATAATGGATGAAGCAAAAAAAATATAATTATGTAAAATATTTTTTTAAAGATTTTGTGACAAGGATTAACTATTCATTGATTAATTACTATTTATTATTCTACCCGGTGACAGTGATTATGAGGCTCCATTTTGTACTGGTGGAAATTTGACAAGGCGTGTCAACATAGTTGTAATACAAGGTATCTGTTTTTGTTGATGCATTGTCATATTATCAGGAGTATTTGACTCAAAATCTATTGCAACCCGCTGACAAACAAAGGTAAGAAGAGTTAATAAGTCATAACGAGTACCGTTTTCTTTCAGCTCCAAGCAAAGGGCTTGCATGAACCATGAGCCTCTGGTTGTATTTCTCCAAGAATAAAATCCTGGCACTGTAGAATAAGCAATCAAGAAGTCAGCATGAGTAGGAATGCGAAATGTGACGGTTGGATGTCCATCAGTTTCTGTTCTTTCTTTGAGAGTTATTCCACCATCCAGTCTATCTCCTTGACAAGCTTGTATGAAGAACATCTTGGGTTTTCCAGCAAGAGTTGGGCATCTGTCTGATGTAAAGTAAGACCAGATCGTATCAGCCTTATAAGGAGTGTCATGTGCGTACAACAATCCCAACTCTCCATGACTTAGTACTGCAACAACTAGGCAGTCATGGTAGGTATGATCCATCTCAGCCACTATAAAGTAAAATTATTAATAAGTTAACTAAACTTGTACTATTTGAAAATAAATTGAAATACTGAAAAAATTTACCTTTTTCTAAATATTTAGAAATATCTTTGTGAGTTGAATTATGAAAATCTTTTACTTCAAATCCTAGATCTTTTAAAGTATTTGCAAGATTTTCACAGTCAACATTTGTACCACATCGTGGTTTTAAATGGCTAACGGTAAAAAATTCATGGTTGAAAATAATTGCTAAACCACGTTTTCCATGATTCATATTATAGTGGGTAGCATATCGCTCAGTTGGAGCTATATGAACTTGGTTGATTGGTGCAACGCTGTTCCTAATAAAAAAAATGAAAAGAATTAAATTTAACAATTATGAACTGAAGATATTTTATAAAAGGACTAAATAAAAATTCCCTGTTGATCACAAATTACTACTCTAAAAGCACACTATTTGAAAGGCAGAAAAAATGTAAACAGCAGTTAGACAGACTGAAGCTCCAGAACAATAAAAGACCATTTTACCTGACTAATAGCATAGAACATTTATTGACACTCATGATGTGAGCTTGTTAACAGCAAAGTGAAACAATTTTAAATGGACATTTACCTGCCACAGCCGAATGCGTCAGCAACGTCACTGTCACCCATTGTATGTTACTCACTTGCGACCTTTGCCAAGTAACGACTGAAGGAAAAACGCTTATTTTTCCCGTATAAGAAGCAGCGTCGTAAAATCGATCCGGCAAAGCGTCACGAAATAAATGACACGTCTATTTTTGCTATGATTACTCAGCGGTTACTTTTTTTCGGCAGCACGTTAAAATGTTTGGTGTAAAACCCCTTCTCGAGTTGCTGCGTCGTTGCGCGTCCTGGACAACGAACTCCAAAATGAACTGAACTGATAATAATGTCAGCGTCGCTTACAATTTGCTAGAGCGGGATAGCGGGAACGGGAATTTACGTTGTGCGCATGAGCTGCTGAGCGAGCTACTATAGCATTCCCTGGCCAGTCGGCACTAGACGGAACAGGGAACATGATGGATTATGGAATTCATGGAGGCAATTAGTATTCCTATTCCAGTTTCCACTTTTCCAGCCGAGACTGCCTGTGAGCCGCTGAGTGTGGCGCGACAATCGAACGGACCTGATATATGTGCATAAATATACATAGGTATATACATAAAAATATAAAAATCTAAAGTGAAAGCTTTAAGAAATTAATAAAACTACTAACGAATAATTTTTTGAGTAACAATAATTAATATTGAGCGAATTCTGAGATATTAGTAATAATTGAATATTCTAAGTCGGTGAAAAGCTTTTATTTTATTTTTTCAGCAATTATGCATTTTAAGATAAAAGTAAATAAATCTATATGAAATTGGTATCAAAGAACAATGAAAAGAAGATTTAAAATGTATGTTTAAAAAGGAAACTAACAATTTAACTCTTAGTATTTTTATACAAATCTTTTATTTTTTAATTTTAAAAAGTAAACAATTTTTCTATGACCATAAATCATAGTTCGAGTAAACTAGTAAGTAACGATGAGAAATTGAGAACAAGAATCTACGTACTTTTATTTGAAGTTATTCACAAAAATTTAAAGCTTCAGTGATGCTTTAAGTTCATTTGTAAGTCCAATTTTCCGAAGAATTGTGAGGTAATAGCAGAATGATAGTTGCTCTGCTCGCATCTTCCTTCAATCTTTGTATCCAAATATTTATTCGAAATATAGCATTATACTGCAATATACAATGAAAGAAAACGTGTGGCGCCACCTTTGACGCAAGGTCGCTGGTATGTATGTGTTAATGTGTATGTGCGATCACGTGACCCAGCGTCCCGCGATTAATAGTGTGGCAGATTGGGCATGGATTGGATTATTGGAGGCTACGAGAGTATTATGCGTGCGCTGTGTTTTTTTCCGCACCTATAGCCAAAGTAAGAGTTTGACAATAAGAGTTTGACTGTAGTCTGTAGACAAGAACAAAAGTCGCAGAGGGAGGGGAGTAGGGGACAGACTGAAAATTCGGCATTTTGATCGTGTGCGTGTCACCGTTGGATCCATAGTTGGATCACTGCAGGATCCCGGGCCCGCGGGCACAATGACCTATTGTTGCAGCCTCGTTGAGAAACGGGAGGAATTTTGCTAACGGACACTCAGGCAGCTTTGTCATGTGGAAGTGTCACAAATGCGGCAAGCCCGTTTATTTTGGTACGTAAATAGATCTATTCTATCAAATTCCGGTCTCTTTTGCATTCTAACTTTTTGTTTATTGTTTTTAAGTTTATGTTTCTATTAGACTCTGAATTTGGCATTCTTTCAAAATCTATTTTTTGAGCTAATGCAAATAATAATGCAATTATTTTTCAATTTTTGTTAAATAAAAGAATTTTTTGTCTGTTATTAAACAGCGGAGCGGAAACAGTCATTAGGTTATGACTGGCATCCAGAATGCCTAAGATGCGAGGAGTGTGGCAAACGCTTAAACCCTGGACAACATGCCGAGGTTAGCTATTTCATTTTCATATTCGTATACAATTGTTTTGGATGGTTTTTAATTAATATTTTCTTTATATATACTATTTAGCATAAAGGAGTTCCATACTGCCACGTGCCATGCTATGGAGCACTTTTTGGTCCCCAACTCTTTGGTCATGGTACAAGGGTTGAATCTCATACAAGTTTTGGTAAAAAAGAATCTCGTTCTTCATTACCAAGGTGAAGTAAAAGATCTATCCTTTATTTAAGTTCTATTTAAGCAACATTATTTAATCCTAAATTTTGTTACAGGTCGCATTTAGAATCAAAACTTAAGCTTTTTAACCAGTATTACGAGGGTAAAAGTGGTGGTATTAGAAGTCGTGAGGTACATTTAAATTAAATTTAGTTATTTTATTACCCTATAATTGAAAAAATTTATTTTAAAAATACAGGTAAATGGTCGACTAATTTTGGAAGGAGCCTTAAGAATATATTGGGGTGTAAGAGGTGTAATACATTTAAAAGAAGATGATGATCAACGTACCGTTGTCACAGCTCGCCATAGAAATTCCTGTCGTCGCAGCTATACAGAACCAGAGGACAGTGAAGAAAGTAAAAATGAAGAATCAAAGAGCACACCACCTTCTGATAATCAAGTAGAGGTTGAAACTAATTCCGTTCCAGCATCTCCTGATCACATAAAAAGTCTTACATTACCAATGAAACTGGAAGTTAAGAAAGTGGAATGGGATGAACTGGATGAATTATTGAAGGTGGAACAGAAAGTTGAGAATGGTGAAAAGCTTTACCATACTATGCCCAAAAATATTTCATCTGAAAGCTCACATTCCAATAATGAAACTGCAGCATCATCCATAAATCCAAGTACAGATTCGTCAGAACCAAATAGTCCCAATACTGATGCAAGTAGTAGTAAAATCAAAGATAATAGTGTCAATAGTACACCTACTCATAGCATAAGCAGTTCATCAAATACAGACACTCCAAATTATCATGGAACTCCAAATAAAAACGGTGCTTTGCGTAGAGTTGAATATTTTGATAGTTTAGACAAAAATGCTGCCAGTAATCAGTCAATTAGTGATGAGGATAGTTGGGTTGAAAAAGGATTGAATAGATCTATGTCAGGACCTGATTGCTTACAAAGGCATCGAACTGATAGCGATACAGATTCTGTGAGTTCCTTGCATTTTCGTGATGACGATAATATGACAATGTCTACAGACAGTGGTTTAGAGGTTATAAAAAAATTAGTTAATATTTTACATATTATGCATAAGTAAAATATTTGATCAAATAATATATTTCAGTTGGATGGAGTAGTTTTACGACGTAAGCAAGGCTCAACAGCAATCAGACGACGACCAGGAGCGAGACGTCAGTCCCGCAATCGCCTGAGAAGGCGTTGTTCGATTAATGGGCATTTTTATAATCGCGAAACCAGCTTCTTTACGCCACCGCATGGCTCGCAAATGTCTGTGTGGGTGACGAGTCTCGTCAGTACTCAGGAGGTGATCAATCTCATGCTTGATAAATACAAGGTTGATGCCAAACCTGACAACTTTGCTCTCTTTGTTGTTCGAGATAATGGAGGTAAAGATATTTTTAATTTGTTTAGCTATTGATTTTTCTCTTTGAATGTGATGAAGAAAAGAATTTACGCTGAAATGAAATTATGCTAATATTTAATTTTTAGAACAAAGAAGATTAAGGGATGATGAGTATCCCTTAGAGGTTCGAGTTGTTCTTGGACCTCATGAAAATATCGCTCGATTATTTTTAGTTGACAAACTTTCAACCCCAGAAATCAGTTCCGACGTTGCTCAGTTTCTTAATTTATCTTTAGCCGAGTGTCACAATATTTTGCAAAGATATCATTATGAAGAAGAGCGACAAATACTGACGTTAAAAGAAAAGTAAGTTATATAGACTTCTTTATTAATTGTTAACAATAATACTAATTAGAAGTAAAATAATCATAAATTTTGTAGATATAAGGAAATGCGACGAAGAATAAAACAGCGTATGGAGGATCTGAAAGTTCGTCTGTGAAGTATGAAGCAGCTATTTTTTTATATTAGTTTTTATTAATTCTTTTGCAAGAGCTGTTCGATACATGTAATTATCGTTAATGCTGATTTTTCTATAATTCAGTCTTAATGAATTGAACTTCACAAATCATATCTTTAGAAAATATGTCATTGTTTGAATAACTCCGTTATACTTGAGTATCGTTCAAGATTTCAGAGAGTTAAAATATAATTATTTCATTTAGGAAGTTATACTATATCAATATGCATTTCATGAAATTTAGTATCATTTTTAAAGCTATTAGTGGTAGCGGGCTTCTGCCACTATCTACTTTCAAGACTTAATTCTTTATACAAAGACTGACGTCAAAATAATTTACGTTCATTTCATTTCTGATTATGATTGACAAACATTGGAGGTCAACAAAAAGAAATTGAATAGTTATCATGACAAACAATTTATATTAGACTTTTTCGGTCAGTATTAACTATTTAAATCTTTTTTTTAATGAACGAAATCAAATTTCATCAATTATTGGTGCTAAACTAAGTCGTTTAATTTATATAAAAACTATCTTTATAGAAATTGTGTTAAATAATTTCAAATCAAGGATTATACACAATTGTTTTTTTATTTTTTTTTTATTTACATATACACAATTGTATTTATATTATAATATTATATCTATATGTGTATTATTAAAATATTTCAATTTTATACCAATTGTAAGGTAAAGTATATGTTAAATTTGATATCAAAGAATATGTTGTACTAATTCTTTTTAACTTGCTTTAACAATTTTCTGCAAATAATGATTAAAGAAGTAAATATCGATTTTAGATTATTTGGTCTCGAATGAAGCCAACAAGTATTTGTCAGTCAAACCAGTGTTGAAATTTGAGCGTCTCTAATACTCCGTTCCATGACGAAAATCATCCATGTCGATTTTCCTTATTGCAAATGTAAGAGTAGCGAGTAAAATAATTTTCCGAAAATGAATTTATAAAGCCGAATTGTGCAACTTAGAGATTTATAAAAATCAATTTATATTCGAAAGGATAATAAAGTAACATCGTTGCTTAAGCGTTTAATTTATTTAATTTTCCTTTGGATAAAGATAGACAATGGATGGGTTTAAATAAATAAGACACATCGCATACAGATTGGACAGAATGCATTTATTTATTTTGTAAGGACTAAGTAGAGTAAAGTAGATCAATGCAATGTTATGAGGAGTATGAGTAGTATTCTTCATACGAGTTGCTAGGAACGAGTATGTATACTCACAACACCGAGGAGCTCAATTGCTCTTTTTTATTTTATTGATTTTTTTTGTATTTCTTTACCTTTTATTTATTTTTTTTAACCACGACACTGATATACGTTAAATGGTACAAGATTAAGTAAATAACAGCCGATAACGCACATCACGCCGTTATTAACTTTTCGTCGTTTTCTTACTTTTTTTTATTATTATTCTCTAATTAATAGGCATTGGCTGCGCTTCGCAAGTTGCAGCGTCGCTGAAAGCTGAAGTCAAAGTCGATGATCCGACGAGCAAATTCTTTTATACACTGTGATAGAGTTTGAATTTTTTTCGAAAGAGACTGCGTGAAACAGGTATCCACTACAGGATTAACGGCACAATTGTATAATATCATAGATATACATGAATATCTAGAATTGGAAGAATAAGTTTAAAACTTGTTTTGTTAGCCACACGAGTTATATAAAGTTGAAAACACTTATACATCGCAGTGTCCGTCGACTTTTGCCTTCAGTTTTCCATCGACGAACAAAGTAAGAATATTTATCAAGTCATTTTCGATGGCTTCATTTTCCAGAGAACGTTCAATTTCGTCATATTTTATATTTTAAACATCTTTATAATAGCAATAATCGTTTTTTCAATAACCATCCAAAACGCTCTTTGCCTTTAAAAAGTATATGACACAAGTGTTACAATGCGATATTTTTGCGCAAAAAATCGAAGGTCGTGTAAAACAAAGTGTTTTCTTTTCTTAACATCGGTTGGCGATTTGACTATCAACTTAGTACTTGAACGCAAATGACAATAGCCAGAGACTGTCAAGATGATTTTTACAAGAAAGCATCAAGCTCGCTTTTTTAATTGCACGTGTCCCACACATTCATTATTGCTCTTATATTTATATATCTGCGCGCCGCAGTTGAAAAAATTGAAAGAAACGCTGTAAGTAACAACAACAACGATATAACAACGATGTAACGAAATGAAGAGGTCAATTCGCCATCCGCCTCGTCTGCCAACAAATTTGTGCGCCACAATGAATGAATATACAAAAGAAATATACATGCGTGCCACACCGATCGAAATCGGGTGCGTCGCGAGCTCGCGGTTTTATCACAATTAGGGCTCTGGGCCTTACAAAAAATACGCTACTCACTCGCTGTGACTCCTCCCTACCCCTAGTCTCGTCTAGTCATAAATTTAACGTAGGTACATGATGCAGCTATAAAAAAGGCGAGTAGGTTTTCCATAACTCGCTCGCTTCGTTTCCTTTGAAAGTGAATGTTTTCGAGACTACTAGCGATTTCATGAAAAACCCATTGCCACTTACAATATGTAGCTAATAGCAAATTAGTCGGTTCTTTAAAAAAAGAGCAAGTAAAGTGAAAAGCTTGATGTGTGCTTTGTATTTTACTTGAGTGTGTACTACAATGTTCCTTGCGAGGACGTTGTCACGTCCCTTCGTTGCTCGCTTTCGATTGAATCCCGGCTTGCTCGTTTCCGCTGATCGTGGGGGAAATTCGGCAAATTGACTGACGAATGCTCGAGGCGTGAATTGACTACGATTGACCGGAATGTCGTCGATCTGAACGCGAGTTTCCCCCGTCTCGACGACCCCGGCTTTAACTACTTGCGCCGTTGCGCGACTCACGCTAGGACCAGTCTTCTTTTACGTCGATCGTCATTTATCACTAGAAATCCTTGCCACCAATATTCAATTATTTCACTGTTATTAATCATTTATGTCACTAATAACGGCCTTTTTCGTTGAATGACTTCAATCGGATTCGACGCTAACATTTTCTTTCCATACTTTCTATCCGCTAACTTAAATTTTTTTCACGTCCTTAAAAATTATTTACGTCGTTGCTTCTTCTCTATCCGATCGCCCAACATCATCGTTCCTTCTCTTTTATTATAATGGCGAAAGGCAGGAAAGTACTAAAATTGGTATCGTTTCGTCTAAAATTCGATGTACTCGTCCTCAACAATATCATAACAGTCGAATATGAATTAGAAAAATAACGTCATATCGTAGACAACAATCGGTTATACAATATTTATGTATATAATATATACGTATATATGCATATGTATACAATAGTTATATACATATACATATATGTATGTATATATCATGTACCGGCAATATAATAGCGTACGATACGACTATTATATAGAACTTTAAAATCTTCGCTTTACGAGTTGTTCAGCGCCGGACGCTGATCCTTTCACGGTATTATATACTTTATCACTTTCTCATATAGTCAAATATATTATATAAATATCTGGGGGGATTGAAGCTGATTGTATATAAGGAAGATGCCCGCATCGTTGATTCGGATTGCTTTTTTATGTTAAACCTAAAAATTATTGTTTTTCTTTTACGTATTTTTATTACTTTGTTTCTTATTTGTTATTATATATTAGTTACTTTTTTATAGATGGACATTTTTTAACGTTCTTTATATAATATATATCTATTTTATATCGCAAAAGTGAATGAAAAGATGATTTAGATGATTTTATTTTATAATTATCTACGACGATTGATTTGCCTTTGTTTAAAACTGAATGATTTTCAAGATTTTCAGAGTAAAGTTTTCTCAGCAAAATAAACGACTTGGAAGCACTTGCAACAAGACTGGCAAACTAGGAGCTAGTCTGAAAGAAACGTAGTGTAAAGACATTAGTAGCCGGTATTTATCAATTTACACATTCGTTGATCTACTAGTGCATAAAAATGAGTGACGTTAAACTTTTAGCTCGTAATAATTTTTAGGTTTCTTATATAGTTTACAATGTCGTAGTTAAAAAATGGGTCGTGGCAAAAGGACGAAGCGCGATCACAGCGTCCGGCAGCAAACTCTCATTTTATTTCCTTTTTTCTATCGCTGGACAGATCTGAGACGCCGCGTCTGGCCGCGTGCGCTATTTAACACCGACGTGCGGGTGCAAGAAGCAGCAGCAGTGCACACGCTGCACCCCGCTTTGTCACGCATACCGCTAGAACTTGAAACCTCCCTCTTGGTTCACTCACAGCTTCCAACAGATATATACCACGCTTATACATACACTTCATATGTATATGTATATATATATATATTTATACAACCGTCAATTCATATATATATATATAATATATTACTCAATACGATTTTTTTATCATGTTATTCCACATAAACATGTACTAACTACATTAGAACCTATATATTATAATATTCACGATTTGTACGACAGACATCGACATTCATTTATGTATATATATATATGTATGTATGTATATTCAATATTATTTCTTTTTATTATATTACAGTTGGATTGCTCATTGTCAATTCATCAATTATCACATTTAGTACAAGTTGAAAAATATTTCTAACATCCACGTCAGAGGCACTGCAGCGCGCGAGAGGTGGAAATTGAAGGTAAACGATGCAGTGGCATCTTGTTAGAAAGACTAGGAGGGTCTTTCATCTACGTTTTTTTTCGGCGCCTTTCGCATGCTGCAATCCGACTCGCAACATATTTACTTTTATACTTATATGTTTAATGTAGATGCATGTGTATATCTAATATAGGTACAGTAAACGACGATAATACAGCCACCGAAATTATTTTTATTGGACTTACTTAAATTCATCACACTCTTTACTATACCCGGCGCTCGAACCTTTTTAGCAGTGTGATTGCAAAATTTACCTCGACGCACGCACCTTCACTGCGAGCCTATAGATTTGAGGCCGTTGCACCGCCAATACATCAAAAAGCCACGAACAAATGTTTCACTCGCCGCTTAATTACATTTATTACGAGAGCTGCGTCGTGTCTTGTATTTCAAATGGACGAATTGTACGAGATTTTGTCTTTAATATTACTTCCTTTTCGCAATCTCGTACTTTGGTTCGACATGACGGCCTCATCTTCACTAAAAATATTATCGTAGAGTATTTGCACTTTGGTTTATTTTCTTTAGCTATATTTTGGTCGTATGGAATAAGAGACATTTGTTTACTTTATTTTTCGTTTATTCAGATGTCACCGATGAAAATTCAAATTTTTACTGAATGCATACCTAACTTAGAAAATTCAATGAAAAAAAATAGAAATTTTTCTTTAATTTATTGCATATGAAAATGTCAACGGTGCCTTCCTCAAGGTGACTTTATTTATTTCATTGATTTGACTTTATTTGGCTTAGTTCTTTTTGAGCATATAAAATAGATCTAATTGCATAATTGTTATTTTTATTTATTCTCGTTGCGATTAATGTTTAAAACTTTGGCTGGCTTATTGAACTTTAAGGCGACTTTAAAATCTTTAGAAAATATATAATCGTTCTCACCGGATTGTATTAGTTTAAAATATGCACAGAATAAAATCACTAAGTTTATACATCATTTGGCAAGTATCGTACTTCGATTAACGGAACCAATAAGTTCATTTTTAAGAATAATTGAAATCGTCTCTTTTTAGTAATTTTTTTCTTAAAAAAACGCTTAATCCGCATTGACAGAGTTAATAAGTGTCTCGTGGCCCGAACAATTTCGTATTTTCCGCGCTTTTCATCTTTTTCCGCTCGATCGCATTTTGCAACCGCTCTGCACAACTTGCGCACTATACATACATATATATCAACACAGACGCGGAGGGATTCGTTAAAAATTTACGTTTAATTTGCATCCTTTTTTCATGGTGATGGGACAAGGGACTTGTTTTTTTATTAAGGATAGTTTAGACACCGAAAGAACACCAAGAGTTTTTTGTTAGAGGAGACGGAAGTATATAGAAGGAGATAAAGAGAAAGAGTGCTTATTTATGTGTGTATATATATATATATTCAAAGACGCTTGCTCGTTGCAGATTCTCTTCAGCGTCGCTCGCGAATCACACGCTTATCTTAAAAAATTCCTAAAACTTCCTACGTGTAAGTAGTGTCGCTCCGCGTGAGGACGGACGGACCGACGGACACCGAGGATTGAGCGGACTCTGCTTTCTCTTATTATTGCACAAATTAATGACTCGTGTTTTTTCTTATTTCTTCCTGTTATTATCGCGCTTCATAAAATGCACCCTCATCCTTGGAAATATAATTTTAAATGAGCTTTTCAAATTGCGTGAGTGAACCGTATTGTAAAATTTGTACTTATTGGCACAATCTTTCACGGAAAATTATATTGCAGCGACTAGTTGCCTTCCAGAGCTATATTTATTCCTATTTCTTTTTTTTAAGAATATTATTAAAAGATTTTATTTTGTAAAATGTTTTAAAAGGACGAGGTGCGTAAATGTAGCTTTAAAATAACTTGTTACGAAGTCATGAAATATCACATACGATGAGACGTAAGGATTAAAATTAATCTATCGGAGTTTCAATAACCCTTTGAGAGCCGCTATAATTGTCCGTTTATTAATTAATATTAACAATAATTTCAATGGAAAGACGTGCAGAAATTTATTAAAAAAGTAGGTGAATTATATTTTAATTTAAAAATAAACACTGCTTCATAGTTACACATCAGTGATTTAGGCGGATTTCAAAGAGTTAGTGAATCAGAAATGAGCTTCACCTCATATAAATACAGTATAACAGCAATAGTAAAAATATTCAATTTCAATACCTACACAATATAAATTATTTTTTTTTCATGACTTGGCAATTACGCTCCCTTTGCTCTTTCCTAACTTTATATATATGTATATATCTATGTTCGAGACTATTTTACCCGCCGCCGAACGATCGAGCTTCGTTTCTTTTTAAAATTGGAAAAAGCATACCCGAATTTTAGAATAGCTAAAAATACACTTAAAACCCGTAGTGCGTTTTAATGGCCTACGTATATCATCAAAACATCGATGAATTGGTTAAAAACGTCATATATTATACACACATGCAAACCTATCCACCTAGACACAATACAATCGTATCGTATCGTACTCGTGCAATCGTAGGTGTAGCAATATTCACAAGTAATAAAATTCTCGTTCTTGTGGCACCGTAGATTCGAATTAATATTCATCTTGTCGTCAATTGTTTACTTTTTTTAATTACACGTACATTATAATGTAACGTTACGATCGCGGTATAAATAATTATCCATAAATTTTCTTACGCGTATATCACATCTGATCGTTCAGTCAATATAGGAAGACCCTCGCCTCGCCTACGCTCATGCGCGACCTGCTCCCTTCGTCTGTTTATTTTTATTTTTCTCTTTTTTTCGCTTTTGTGAGTAAAAAATTAAAACTTAGCACCCGCTTTTCCTCGGTTAATTTGTCATTATGTTTTTGCTATCTCTTTTTTATGCTTTTCGTGCTACCTCCTGGTCGGTGATTTTTTTTATTTTCAATTTACACGCCACGACTGCGCAACATTCACATTAATTTGCAAACTTTTTTTTTGCTTTTTCCGAAAAATCTTAATGTCTCTTTTATATTGCAATTGTTAGCTTTATGTTATTATTTAGTGATTTTTATATAATATGGTCGTAAACAAAAGTAAAACGCAGAACTCTTTAGAAATATTTAAATGTTTATTAAAGTTAATTATAACTTTTCTGTTAAATTGAATTCATCAAATAAAGCAAGTGTTATATCGATATAAATAAAAAACGTACAATAAGGCAATAACAACTGCAATAATTGATGCTTTTAATGTGGAAAAATTACGACTTTACGAGAGAGTCGTTTCTTTAATCTTTATAACTATTTAATTTATTCCTTCTGTACATTTAAACTGACTCGGCGTCTACTATCTAAACACTGAGAAATATTTTATATTAATAGTTTTCGTAAAAATTTAAAATCACCACCGAATATCAATATAGTACACTTATTATGTATTTATACTTATTTAGTACAAATATAGGAACATTCATTAAATATATCTTCATGTATATAATATTATCGTCATATAGTATTAGAATTTTTTGTTGTATGTATAATAATATATATACTTTTCATTATTTTCATATTACGTTATTTGGTGTTGTACAATGTAAGTATTTATTGGTTTGAAAGCAATTAAAATGCCCTGATATTCCGTGACCGTTAACTTAACGTTTTGTATGTCGTTAATTAATCAACTTTTACTAGAAAAAGCAGTTTTAAAAAAATTTACACATAAGTTTTAGGCTTTTATTGTTAGCATGTTTATTTAAATAAATAAGAGCTGATTTCTTTTAAATGTAATCAATGAATTAGAAGGTTTATTTGACTTATATAAAAAATATTGCTCATAGTAATCGCAGCCACGAATTATTTAGTTTATAAAAGTAGTCACCGACGGAAAATTGTTCGTTCTTCCAAACCAAGCATAGTTGCTATGATTTTATTCGTTGCCGCTTCGTCTATTTCGTAAATATTCGTTCTGTTAATTTTACTTAGTTTTGTGGAGCCAGGAAAGTTTTTAGTTGGTCACTGTTCACTTTACAAAAAACCTTTCGATAAGGTTTTGTAAAGGTTCAATAAAATTTCATTATAAGACCCTTTTTATAAATATGGAACTTGCATAAATTTTACAAAAACTTAAGAAAATATAATTTTTAAATAACTATCGTTATGAACACTGATCTAATTTCTATATAATTATAAAAATAGTATGTAATTTTTTTATTTTACTAAAGCTTTTTAATTTAAATTTGTTCATAAAATTTCTTTTTAAACCTTTACAAAATCATTCAATGTAGAATGGTCATAGATATCATTAATGACCAAAACGTTTTATTCGAGATCGAAAAAAAAAAGAAAGAGCATGTAAATATCTGTTGCAGAGTCGCAATTTTATTGAACCCCCAACTAAAACTTTGCAGCTCCGTATCGATCTTGTTGTTAGTATATCTCGGGTCCAGTAATAACACACTGTACATGTACGTTTCCCAGTTAAGAATACACCTCGAGCGCGCGCGCGTCGGTATCCTTGAGAATTGGAGGGACAATTCGGATGCGCTCGGACCGTCGCGCTTTAAAAACTCGAACCCTGCAGAAATTTCTCTTTGGCACGTTGATACGCGACTCGTCCAGGCGCGACTGAGCCACAGCGCTACTTTCGCGGAGCCGGTGTTTACCACCGTTTACGTCATAACAGCTTCTTTGTCAACTTCAGCACTGGCTGCAGTAACGCTTCTTATTTATTTCTTTACTGCGGTAGGGGCAATCATTTAGACGAAGGTGACGCGATATCCGTTTGAGCCTCTCCTCCTTAGCGCGTACCGCGTACGCAAAATCGCCCCTTAAAAAATCCTTAAGTCTTTGTACACGTTATGGATAGAGCGATAATAAAACTGCGATATTACCGATCGTGCCAAGTGCCGCGCTACATTTATCTCTCTCTCTATCTCTTTCTCGCTCGCTTGCTCACTAATTTACATTTACGTATTGAATTCATTATACGGAGAAGATTTCGCGAAAATCACGAAGACGAGGTTACTTTTTTTCATGTTGTTTTATTGCTGCTTGTGCGATATCGTCCGGTCACCGTGGCGCTGCTTGAGCGCCGACTTCGGGGGTGCGTTTTTCTAGCGCAATTTGCGGGATTTCCGTGGCGGCGTCGGAAGCTTGCAACTGTCCTCGTCGGTTGCCGGGACGAAACGGTTAAATCTTGAATTATACCGCCAGTGCGATACTCTTTTATCAGTGCTAAGTGATTTTCTACGTTGAGCGTTTTATCGATAATTCTTGCGATTAACGATGGATTTCTCCGGATTATGAAAAATCGAACTTATTGACAAATACAGATTGCTTATGATTATTCTTCTGTTTTCTTTCATTTCTTTAAACACTAAAGTTTGTATATAATATTATTGACAGTAACGAATTCCACTTTAAAACAATGATTATTGAAAAATTAAATCACAGCTTGTAATATATAAGTGATTGTTTTATTCGCATTAGAAATATGTCTGTTAAATAAATGTTAGTTCTACATCTTTCTTAGTTTAAAAGGAGCTATTTTGAATTGACAAAAATAATTGACGAAAGAATCTGTTGCTATGATTTATTTGCAATAAAATGTGCACTGAAGACCATTGAAATTATATTAATTTTTAAACGATCACAGATAAGCTTTTATCAGACGATGTCAGTAAAATTTGTAAGATGTCTACTCAATTGAATGACAAACGTATTAGTAAGTTAAAAGAGTAACCCACTTGGCTGTTGTTGAATGCAGAGTCTCAAAAAAGTGAGTAAATATATTGACCACAATCCAAAATGGATAACGGCGTTTGCGGAGGAACCGACGGATTATTGTATCAGCGAGGGAATTCCGCGCAAAGTTCAGAGCTCCGAAGCTCTCGCAAGTTTCCGGTGCAGAGTTTCGAGTTGCGTCGCCGCCGTCGCCGCCGTCGCTGTCGCCTTATATCCCGACGCGCCGCGAGCCGTCGCACGTGGCTATACGCTGATTTCGCCCCCGGAGCTCGCGACTGTTGCTCCATTCGCGAGTGTGTGTATATGTTTGCGCTTCGTGTGCGGCGTTACATAGGCCTGGTGAGCGATTATCGCTCGAATGCGGCCGCACTGTCTCGCATTACGGGATGAAGGTGGAGGAGGGGTTGCAGAAACGAAATTAAGGCTTCGTCAAAGTGGGCTCACCCCGCTAACCGGCGAATCGGGCCCCGGCATAGCTGTTTTTTTTTTTATTGCGGCTTCAGTCCTTTTGGAAAAGCTCCTTGTCGAGCGCTCGTCTTCCTCGAGATGCAGGCTCGATTAATTGCTCGTTGACTAAATTTTTCGTTGAGTTGGCCAAGCTTTACCTTTGTTCGCGGGTAAAATGTACCTACGGAGAATTTCTCTGCGATTCCATTTGTCATGGAAGAATAATCGCGCGGAAGGCATCTGCTTAAAACCAATTAGACTTAATTAATTCGTCGTATTTGTAACTTAAGCTCTAATAATCCAACTACAGTATATGCGTACTTTTTACAAGTTAATGGAAGTTAATCTTTTAAAGCAATCAACGCAGACGTCAAGCGCAGCGCCGCCTGACGTCTGGATTAAGGTTTTAGTAAAAGAACAAGCTACGCAACGTTTAGCTGCACAATTAAAATCCTAATGTTCTAAGCGTTTTGTAAATCAATTGCACTTTTTTGGTAAATATAATATAAAAAACATTGGCACGTATGTATCACTTTTCGTTCTGATGAAATATCCTACGTTTCTTCATTTAAACAATTTATACGCAAAGTTAACAAATTGTTTAAATTCAATTTAAAAATTCTAATTACTCCTAAGAACCTTTTATGTTCAGTCAATCAATGACATTTTAAAAGGAGTGGCTTTGGAATCTTTCAATTTCCTTTTGGAAGAATCGTGAAAAATATCAATCACAGTTTTGTTAACCAGCCTTGGCGCGACATATCAGGGGGCGGGGTGGCTTACTCGGCAGCCACTAATTTCGTTTCTGAAAGGGGACGACAGGGTATCGAGAGCAGGAGGAAGAGAGGATACAGTAGAGGAAGAGCTTCACGTTCATTATTATTAAATTATCTTTAAAATGTTCGAGCAGCATTACGCCTCGTCGTGGGGCTCTTTGGTTAATTAATCCTTATCACATGTTTATTCTCACTAGCATCGAGTAGCATTAAAACCGTCTTCGGCTCCGCTTTGTTACGCTTGGTACTCTCGGCTTTCGTCGCGAGCACTTCTTTTCATTCGGTGAACTTATTCGCTTTATTCTTAAACTGAATCGGCATTGACGGTAGGAGAAGAATAATCGTTTGATAAAAGTGAGTAGAGGAAAATGAGGCAGAGGGAAAGTCAGAGAGAAAGAAGAGACTTGGCGCTCGTCGAACGAAGAAGTGTCAAGCGGCGAAAAGACAAAGTGCGAGAGCACATACCGTCCGGGAGGCTCCCGCCGGTTTAGAGCCTTCCTCAGCGCTGGTGTATGTGCGTGGTAAGGTGCTTCGACAGATAGTCGGCCCTGGCGAAACACTTACCGCACATCTCGCAGTGGTAGGGCCGCTCGCCCGTGTGTATCCTGAGGTGCCTGGTGAGGTCGCTCTTGCCGCCGAAGGCCCTGCCGCAAAAGAGGCAGACGAACGGGCGCTCGCCCGTGTGCTTGCGCACGTGCAGCTTCAGGTTCTCCTTGGAGCGCACGCACTTGCCGCAGAAGGGGCAGGCGAAGCGGCGCTCGCGCCTCTCCGCGGCGGACTCGTGGTGGTGGTGGTGGTGGTGGTGGCCGGGCCCGCGGGACCCGGAGCTCACGCTCAGGTTCAGGCTGCTGCCGGTGGTGGTGGTGGCCGGCGCCGCGGGCTCCTCGTCCATCGCGGCCTCCACGCCGGCGTCCAGGGCGGCGTCCATGGCGGCGTCCTCGCCGCCCGCGGCGGACTCGGCCGCGCAGTTGTCCGGCACGCTGGCCGTCTCGGAGCTGGCGGCCTCCTCGCGCGCCGCGCCCTCCTCGGGGCTGTCCCGGCCCCCGCCGGCCCGCTCGCGCTCCTCCGAGTCGACGTTCAGGGGGGAGGCGTCGCCCGCGCTGCCCGCGCTGCCGGCGCTGCCCGTCTCCAGCTGCGAGGGCTCGCCCGTGCTGGACACCTGGTCGCTGCGCTCGGTCAGCGCCTGCGACTCGCTGGACGGGGCCCGCTGCAGCCGCTCCAGCGCGTGGTTCAGCCGGTGCTTCTTGAAGGACTTGAGGTACCTGCAAGCGACGCGCGAATTGGAGCAGTGGCGGCGCAAGGGAAAGGGTCTGGCTCGGTACCTGAATTGCATGCCGCAGACGTCGCAGGTGAAGAGCTTGTCCGCGGGCAGCCGGGCTCGGTGGTTCTGCTCGCGGTGCTTGACGTAGGCCGAGCGGTAGCGGTAGCGCTGGCCGCACTGCTCGCACGTGAAGGGCTTGTCGTCGCTGGGCTGGCCCGCGTGCTGCAGTATGGCGTGGCGCTCGAGCAGCCAGGTCGACGGGAAGGTGGCCAGGCAGACGCCGCAGCGGCGAGCCAGGCCGGCGAGGCCCGCGGCGAAGCCGGCCGAGGACAGCAGCGCCGAGCCTTCCAGGTCGCTTGCGCCGAGACCCGCCCAGCCGGCCGGCTCCAGACCCAACGCCAGGGACACCTAAACATGTGCACTGTTCTTTACTTTTTTCTCATCTTTTTTACGCCTCCTCTAACTTAGCCATACATTTCTGCAAATTTAACAAACAAAATAACATGCAAATTGCAATGCCCATTATTTTTCTTTAAACAATTATGTAAGAAGCGATATTACATACCTGATTTGTGATCTTTATAATAATTGTAATAATAAAAATCGTGGTATAAAGCAACGATGTGATTAATGAATTTTACATTGATCATTTTGCGTACCATCCAAACGAATTGAAACATTATAATTATTTGATGCTGTTATGAAAGGAAATAAGTACAATAAATGGTAAATAAAAAAATATACGATAATATTAGTTCTGTGAAGAAATACTAAAGTAACTTAAGGAAACATTTGTTCAAGTTGAATTATACGCAAGTGAAAACGGATATGCTTAGTAAAGATGAAACATGTACGTCCACAATGACATTCTCATAAAAGTGAAAAAATGGCATGCAAGATACTTTATTGTTGGACAAGTAGTGGTATTGGATCGAATAGGGTACGTGAAGGGTATGATAAAAGTAGATAAAACTTAAAGACTTAACGTTAACACAAACAGTTTGCAGTTTTTTTATTTCACAAATCGTTAATTTACAACTATGATATGCATTCGTTCATCTAAGAACCGAAAGAAACTCGTCTTTTATTCTCATGCGATGACGTATGAGGTAACAGTGCTGATAGAAGTAAGCTGCTTGAGTCGGGCGCAGCGGCGCGCCCGGCGGCCACGCGTTCTCCTTCGCTACTCTCGGAATCTTGGAAAAAACAGTCTGCGAGCCGTCCGCGACCATTTAAAAAAATAAAAAGGTAGTCACGGCCGCGTTGGGCGCGCGGCTCGCGGCCGACTCTGCGCTGCGTTTCTTCGCTCCATTTTGTCTTTGACGCTCGAGGCGCCGTACATTTCTCCTTAAATTCTCGTTAAGTCCTCGGGCCTGTTTCCTCGTAAGTCGTCCGGTGCTAAAAATGTACAATTAAAAAATCGTCTACGCGCCGAAACGATTCGACGGCTCGCGGCGCCTCCCTCGTACTCGTGCGAGCGAATGCGCGGAAAACGGGAGAGTACGTCGCCTCTTGTCCACTGCTTCTGCGCGCATAAGAAGCCCGTTGGCTTAACTTACTCTGCTCTGGCCCATGCCCGCCCTCGTGATCTCGCGCAACGCACGAGTGCTCCTGAATCGGATAAAGGGAAAAAAGCTCACAAGGTCCTTTGTACGCATCGCATGTAACGTAAGATGCTCGAGGCAGCGAGAGATTTTTCGATATTGCTGTTTATTTTCTTTATTTATTTCTTCCGACTCGTTCCGTCGCGGTTAGCGTCGCGCTCGTCGGAGCAGACCGCGAGTACTATAGACACATCGGTGCACTAGACGCACGGCGATATGTATTATCGTTATTTTCCCATTTCGACTCCTCGACTATTGCGTCTCTTACGTTCGGTAACAAAATATCTATGGTTTTATTTTTGTACAGCTATTGGCTCGTCGCATGACACACGTCAATGTACACCCGCGGTCTTCGGTATAAAAATTATAAGCGTGTAAAATATTGTAAAATATAGGGGGAAGGGGTGTGCGAGGTCTGCTCCTCCGGGCGTGCGCATCAAGGCAGGAATACACGCGGGGGCTCCTCTCGCTGCTCGGCTCGCTCGACGTCACAAGAAATAAAGCGCGCGTAATCGCGCGCCGTTCGCTCTTCCCATTCCGAAAATATTGCATGCGCTCGAGTCATCGCGATAAAGGCGTCGACTCGAAACCGAAGAAGATCCCGAAAAGGCTGGAGTGTTGGCACAAATGGATAAACGAAAGATTAGTGGGTCGGTTGCGGCGTTGTGCCCTGGTCCGATCGAGCGCGTCCCGCCGCCTCCTCTCCCTCCCGTACTTTCAGACGCGGATGCGCGTGTACTGCGGCGGTAAAAAACTATCGGCAAGCCCGGGCTTCTTTCGCTACTCGGTATCTCGGTGTTTATTGCGGTGAACAAAATTCTCTTTCAAAATACGCTCGTATTTACCTTTAAAAAATATATATAAAAGAGTCTATATGGTACAGGATGGGAGGCAGAAAGGAGACGGCGCGGCACTCGAAGGGCGAGCGGCGGCTCTTCTGAGAGTGTCTATGACGGGGGGGTGGCCGATACATTTTATTTATTCAATATTGTGTGTATTTATTGCTGTGAGGCGCGCCGGCGCCCGGCGCCCCGGCGGCTCGTCGGTGGGCCTCCTTCGGTTCGCGGTTCGCGCGTACAGTATGAAAAAATATTCCTGTCTTTCGGATACGTTACAGCTCCCTCTCACCCTAGCGCGAACTCCCGTTACTTAGTTCATTTTTTATTACTTTTCCCTCGTTATTTTATTCTCTTTTTGTTTTGTTAAAAAAGTTATTGCATACGGGCGTGCGCGGTGGTCCCTTCGCGTCGTGCGAACGGCCGGGCCGGCGCGGTTTCAATCCTCTCGACCCCTCTCACTTATTTTTCCGCTTTTTCCTCATGATTTTTTAAACGATTTTTTTATCTGCTTAATATTCATATTGTACAAATATTGTTGTAAGAGCTCCGTACAAACGTTACTGTATTGCATTCATCGTAGAAAAACATAACGATTCTCGCATCGAAAGTTTGTCGCAACGCCAATATGACTCTCACTCGCTCTCATGCGCACACCTACAGCACACTCGCTCGGTTTGTTGCACACCGTGCACGGCTCACCGTCTTTCTCTCTCTATCTTTCTGCTTTGTTTTTTTTCAAACTTTTTTCCTTCGTAACGCTTGCGTAGCTCTCGATTTTTTTCCACTTGGCTCTCTCGCGCTCTTTCTCTCGCTCATTCAACTTTATCATCTCTCTACTACGAAAAGCTTATTGATGCGCGTTTAATCTCCTTTTTTCTCGCGTCCATACTAAGTGTCGTGTGTGCATGCCTCTTGTACATGTGTGTCTACGTGTTACCGTGTGCGCGCTCTTTTTTTGCCTTCGCGCACGGCAGATGCTCTCTTTTTTCAAACCTTTTATCTCCCTTGCCGCCGCTTTATTTTTGCGCGTGCACGCCTACAGCACGCGCAAAGTCCCCTGTGTATCCGTAAGTGTGTTAGTATCTATCCGCGACTCGCGAGTGCGGCTGCTTCTGTCTTTGAATTTTGAATGTTTTCGTTACGGGGCGGCGCGAGGATAGGGAAAACGCGAGATTCCGAATTTTTCTGTGCGCCCGAATATTTTTTATATCGACTTGCCGCGCGAAAATGAAAATTTAAACGACTTTCTCGGATTTTCCTTCCTAGTTTGCAAAGGGGAATGACAATGCATTGACATCGTTTCGATACAGCTTCACTTTAAGTCTAGTTTCCTATTTAAAATGCAAAAATCAATAGATAAGCCAAGCTGGCTGGTCCATCAAGATTGAAACTCGGCTAGTGATATCAGATCCACGGGTGATGAAAGCGCATAAGAAAAATGCAGCGCTATCGCGGAGCCGATGGTTGAGCAGGCAGGATCACAGCGGCGTAAAAAAGAAAAATGAGACGCGCATGGCCGAGCCCTTTGGACTCTCGAAAGCATAATCAGTCAGAATGTCGGATGCCACGGTGGCTGTTCGTCGGTCTAGTTGCTCGTCGCTCGGCGGGTCGGGTGACCGGGTCAGGCCTCGCGACTCCCCGGAGTAGGCTAGTGGTGACTGGCGGCGGCGTCGCACACAAAGGGTGGAGCTGGGGGGGCTGCGACGAAGATGGGAGCTGCGAGGCGAGGGAGGGGGCGGGCTACGCGCGCGCGCCCGATGCACCGGCGACGTAAGGGCGGCGGGGGCGCGCAAGGGGAAGGCGGTCGAGGGACGCGCGGGGCGTAGGCGCACATAGGCTCGCAGGCGCGCGTGCCTGTCCCTGGCTGCGCGTGTGTGCGCGCGCGCTACCGAGAGAGCCGTGCGTAGGTGTGTAGGCGTTGCTGCCGCCGCTGCAGGAATCGCGCAGGTAGGCGTGTCTTGGGGCGGCGCCAGGTGAGCACGCCGGCTGACCTCGGCTCTCTCTCGCTTTCTCTCCCTCTCCCGCTCCCTCTCCTCGCGCTCTCCCCGGCGTCCTCCCGCACTCCTTGCCGCGCTCCTTACTCCGGCTGGCCGCACGTGTGTCACCGGTGAATTCAGGCCCCCTCCCAAGGCGCGTATCGACGCGAGCGCTGGATACCGATTTTCTGGTAGCAACCTTCCTCCGGCGCTCCAAACGCTGACGCTAGTCCGTCCGACTTCGCGTTCAAATTTTCGCGAGGAAAGAAGTTGGTTTTGCTAAATGAAATTGCAACGTCGCCTGGGGAGCCGTGGACTCGTTAAGCGATAATGTCGGATCGAATTGAGAGCGACAATAAAAAAGAGTGTATTTTTTCGCCGCAGCGAGAAAATGCGCGAAAGCACCAAAAGCTGGTTGGCGCGCACACGCGAGGGCTTTGCGCGGCCGCATGAAAAACGCCGACAGCGCGAGATCGCTTCTTCGCGGTCACGAAAGGGCGCGTGTGCTCGCGCGGCCACGCGAGGCCGGCCCGTGGAACTCGTTAAAAGCGCGCACGAAAGCTCCTTTTGCAGGATACGATAGATTTTTAACCCGGACGTTCGATCGGTGCTGCCCCGCCTCGCCCGCACGCGAATGTGTCGCACTCTTTCGGAACTGGCTGATGCTTCCTGCTCCTTTTTTTACCTGCCGAGCGCGATTTATGGGACAATTTGGTAAATTGCCTTTTATTACGGCGGACGTCATTCGCCGCTCAGTTCACGATACGTGCTATCTAGTTAAGCGTGCTTCGGATTTTTAACGGCGCGCTTTTTCGTGGCTGCTTTTCCTCCACTAAAAAGTAGAAAAACTTTTGCTTCAGGACGTTTTACCTAATAAATTTCGTTTGTACTCGAAAAATACATTTTTCCAGAAATGTTCATCGCTAGTAAGCGTACGTTTTATTAAAAATTTTAAAATCTAATTCAAACACAAACTTTTTATGGTGTTTTTGCAAACACGCGTATTTTCACGAACCTCGATAGAACTCCCGGATAACAATAGCGCAGCGCGGTTCATCTGTTTTGTCGATAAAATAAAGAACAGCTCTGAATGTGATGTTGAAAAATCAAAAAACGGAAAAAAGGAATCGTTCGCTTAAAATAAATCCGCGGAAAATAAAAGTGAGCTCGAGGCCTGAGCGGATTAGGACAGTGTCTCGGTTGCGTTCTAGCTGGGCGAGCCTTTGATTTCGCCGCACGAAGTTCGCGGAATACAGTTATCGTGGATTTGAGGGAATGAAGTCTTGCCGGACGTAGAAATGAAGAGGGGGAAGGCGAAAAAAGTGAGGAAGAGCGAGAAAGAGGAGGCCAGCGCGCCGGCGGACCTCGAGTGGGAGGAGAAAAAGCTCGTGTTTCCAATTCTGTACAATAAAACGAGATCTCTTTTCCCTTTCTCCTTCTTTCCCTCTTGCTCCGCCGCTCGTTCCACTTCGTTTTCTGCTCTTCGTCTCTTATGTCGCTTTTATCTTCCTGCCTTTCTATTATCATTTTTCGCAAAACAGCCTCCACCTTGGTGTTATAATCCTTATGACCGCTCTTACGCGGTTATCTTGTATTTCTGGTAGTTAAGTTGCATTACAAGTGATGCGCACATTACTTCTGCTTTTTTATACTCGTAAATTTTTTATTTGGATTCAACTACATAGTGACTTCTCTTTGTTCTTGAAAGAGTTTTTAAGCAATTAATAAGAAGTACGGTAGGTGAATTAGTCAATGAAAAGATTTGAATAATTTTGAAATGATATTTGCAGTACAAATAAAAAGGTGTGTAATAGAATCGGTTAAAAGTGCCTCCCTTGCCTTCGTTCCCTCGCTCGCGCGAGACTGCTTCTCCTCATTTTTTTGCCTGCCCCTACCCCGCTTCGAGGGCATAAATCGTTATAAGAGGGGCTTGCAATTTCCGTGCGGGGGTGTGCGTGCGTGCAAACGCGTACCACGCGACCGGGTGCCGCTGCATTTTCTAGCCGAAATTTCCAAGCCCGGCGGCGTCGGCAGCGCGCCCCGCTCGCGGACTAATAAACTTTCGCCGCATTGATTCCGCCCCACCCCCGCGTTCCCCGATGCGTCTCCGCTCCCTCTCTCTTTCGCCCTCGCCCGCGCCCTCCCTCTCCTCGTCTCTTCGTCTCTTCGCCTCTTCGTCTCTTCGTTCGCCGATACCGACGCGCCCCGTCGTATTTCATGCGCGCTTTTTACCTTTTTCTACGCGCGCCTTGCCCGCGCTTTGTGTTTCCTCGTTTCGCCTCGATTCTTCCCCCAGTTCTTTTTTTCCAACCCTCCTGCCCGCCCTCATCGATGTTTCCGCGTGCGTGTACGCGGCCGCGATTTTTTGCCGTGCTTTCCTTTATCTACGCGCGTTACGCTTTTTTTTCGCCAGCCTGCGAGCTTTCTTTTTGATTCGCGATTACGTTCTATCTATCTGCCTGACGCGTCGCTGCATTTTTTTTTGCTTTTCGCCTCGCTTTTCCCATTTTGCTCCTATTTTATGCTGATCGATCCTCGATCATTGGATTTTATTTTAATGTTCCATTCCGTTTGCTTAACGGCTTCACCCTTTTTCAAAGAAAAGAAGAAACGAATGTTTTTCAATATACCCAAACATTGTATTTGACGAAAATGCGCCATGAGCGATGCAATTGGAATCGGTTGAATAATGTCTATACTAGCATGAATGTAAAATACAGTGAGTTCAGTTTAATAAGGCATATCTAATATTATACGTAAACAGGCTCCCTACATTATTCGATCGAATGAAATTACATCGACCTTCTACGGATAGAAATGGCAATAAAAATTTAATTACCATTTGGCTATCTGAACTTTATGAAGCTCTCGTTTTAATCGCGAAAATTACTCCGTCAGAAATATCCCCTGTGCAAACAATGAAAGCATACTTGATCGAGTAAAAAAATTCAGTCCTTTGGCGAAAATAAATGCCGACGCGTCGCTTGTTCCACAGAAAAACTCGGTATTCATTGACGCGTTTAATCCGAGGTTTCCCGGGTAAATTTTACCACAAAGAGCAAGTGTCCGTGTGTCTATAACAACAACGTGTGTGCCAACTAATTTCCCTTATGCATGTATTAATGTATTAGTATACGCATTACGTATGATTCGCGCGTCTCCTGCTCTCCTGCTCTACTGCCCTCATCCCTGTGCAATCCTTATAGCTGTATAACGTGCAAAACCGTAAACTTTTCATTTTTCTCTCCTTTCCACTCTCTCTCACTCTCGCACTTGCTCCCTGCCTACGTAATAATATGTATAATGCATGTGTGCATCTCGATGCCGCATCGCTCCTCTCTTCTCAGTGGATCCGTGCCTCTTTTTATTTTCAAACTTCCGTTTGACTCCCACTTTTTATCCTCCGCTCTTTATCGTTATAACTTTGAGCTTACCTAATCTTTCGCTCTTTCTTTTTATATATTATTTTCTTGCGCATTTTTTTTTACTCATTCGCTTTATATCGGTAACGTCATTAACTATAAATATAGGTACCCCTTGTCGTGGGAAAATGCGCCTAAACAGTGTATGTGTTTTTTTTGCGTTTTACCGATCCTTTTAGCTTCGTTTACAATATTCATTAATAAATCATCTGTCGCAGCCTTTCTTAATCTATAAAATGCATCGCCGCGGTTTATGCGTAATTTATTTTTGTTTTATTTCTTTCTATGCATTTCAATATTATTCAATTTTTCTCTTAAGTGAGTATAATCTCTTCTGTTCAAAAAATTTCTCTCTTGTCCGTACTCACTTCCTCAAATACACTGCATGTCATTTACGTGAATATGCTGGTGTACATAATACCATATATAATAATGTAATAAATAATCATGTCGTAATAATAATCGTCGTCATCATAATTCTATATGCAATAGGTAATTTTTTCTTGTTATCCGCGTTCTCTTATTTATATCACTATGCATATATTCAGTTGATATATATACATATATATCATAGTATGCATATATATATATATAGTAGAATATTATTTGTTCTATGTGCGTTCTCCTATGTGTATATTTTCTTTACTTATTTACAGCGCATCATTCATTCATTTTATGTACTTAAATTTATCTTCTATATTTGTCTTTTCTGTCTCTCTCGATTTCTCGTCTTTGTTCATTCATTCTTTATATATTATATATACCGCTTTTTATAACTTTCTATTGCTCGTTATAGTTTAAATTATAATATACACAACATTCCTCCCGCTGTCTCGTTTACTAGATCTCCTCTTCCTCGTGTACTGCATGTACTGCGTACGTATATATAATATGTATATAGTATCGTGTTACGTACTAAACTATTAAAATACTAGTATAAATATCTCTAGGCAATCGATGCACGCGTGCGTCTGATTTGGTTTTTTATTATTTCATCGTACAACCCATTAAATTCCATTTGGTAAAAATTGAAGTTGCATTGAATAAAAATATGTCTAAAGATTTTCTTTCCGATGTAATTTAGATGAACTAGCGGTAGAATAAGTCTCTGAAAGCCGAAAATGACTGCTCGACGGCAAGCATTAGAATCGGCCGCGATCGATTCTTCTCGCGAAGACAAACACAATGCCAAAGGGTAAGAGAGGTTGACGAAAACGACGGTGACTCTACTGTTCCGACAAGGAGAATAAAAAGCACTTTGCCAGACAGATTGCTTTAAAAACAGTTGAATTTAAAGTACTCCCCACAGACGCACGGCTCGCCTCGGGCGTGTGCATCGAGCGCCTCTCTTGCACTTGCTTTGCGTGGTAGCGTATAATATTTCGCGCGATATCGCCCGCGAGTCCCGCGGCCGACGCGAGCTTTCGCCGCTCGCTTGAAAGACTCGGGCCGGCCGCGACCCCGCGCCCTCCCCGCCTACTCATTTTTACGTTTATTGCTATTGAGTTCGTCTCACAGTTAGTTCACGTGCACACTTTTGTCCCCTCGCTCGCGAGCGCCCCTCTCCCCTCCTCCCACGGCGAGACGCAGAGATTAATATCGAGTCCGATATCGCTGCCTACTCCTCACGCGGAAGAAAGGATGCGCAGACCATCGTCAAACTGACGCGAACGCTGCACTGCTGAATAAAGCGAATGCACCCTTCATTTCGTTCTACGACTTGTTCCATTAGGTACACTACGTCAATGCTCCTTTTTTTCTTTACTATTAAGACACTTTTTCTAAACGATTATATTTCAACGAAATACGTATTTTCTAATTTATCTTAGCCATCATTGTATTTTTCTATTAAATTTCATAGCAATTGTGTTTCAATTTTAGAATTTTAAATCATTATTTCATCGTTAAAGCTATAGTGAACTTAGAATATTTTTAATACCACAAGTTCCTTGCATTTATTAATCTTGCACAACTCAAGATTGAAAAATAGTATATTCAAATATAAGAATATATGAAACATCTTGGGTAAATAAAATTTTTCAAAGCAACAGACAAAATATTGATTCAGATTCTCTTGCTTAAACTTCGTATACTAAAAGCAACTGGAATAAAATTTGAAGAGTTGAATTTTTGACCGCAACAACTTTTTTAAAACTCAATATAAAAATTTATCTTGGAATAATATGCATTTAGAAAAAAAGCTATTTTTTAAGAAGAGTAACATTTCTTTCGAGAATTGATTGTGCTTTCTATCCCATTATTAATATTTGATCAACAAGTGAATACGATTCAGTTGTAATAATAGAAATAAGTACGTTCGACGTGGTTTTCTTTTTCAAATAAGCATCTATAAGAAAAAAATATATACATATAAATGACGTAAGTATTCATTATTATTACCCTCCTACTTCTCAAATCTTTTTTTCAAATAGCAGTATATCCTCAGTCGGAGCAAAAGACATTCTAATAGGCTATTTTTTGCGACGCATTGTTAATGTAAATTTATTTAATTCAAAATTTCAGTAGGAAATTTTAAAAGAAAAAGAGTTTTTCTAAAAATAAAAAATATTTCACAGGGTTTCCGTTACAGATTCTCAATTAATCCTGCACTCTGAAATTCCAGGCCGGCGACTCCGTACTTTTCTTGAAGCGACGCGTGCACCTCGAATATCCCAACCTCAAAATTAATCGATAGCTTGCATTTTACGCTTTGAGCACAAACTCG
This sequence comes from Eurytoma californica, assembly GCA_035586675.1. Lineage (NCBI taxonomy): Eukaryota > Metazoa > Arthropoda > Insecta > Hymenoptera > Eurytomidae > Eurytoma > Eurytoma californica. The sequence goes on along the minus strand of JAXIUT010000021.1, from coordinate 10,721,776 downwards.
CCCTCCTCTTTCTCCCGCTACCTCGGCCGCCTCGCCACGTGACCTGGTTCGGGGCTGCGGCGCCACGCCGCTTCCACTAGCACTGAGCCACGCGTTAACGCGGCGATGACCTCGTCTATCCGAAAATTCGCCTTGCTGCAGCGCAACTGTTTTTTTTACGATAACCGCTCGAGATTTATTTGCTTTTGTTACGGAGGAAATGAGTTTGCGCGTGTGCAGCTAGGAGTAAATTTCAGTTGGGTGGAAAAAATTTTGAATTTAGTTTTGACAATTGATTTTAGCAGTTTCGGCTTACTGATTTTTGTCGTATTTTTTGTATTATTGCGAGTTCACAAATGCAGGCGAATCAGTGAAATTATTAATTAATTTTGCAGGAAAAAATATTTAATGTTTAATTTCGCAAAAAACATGTATTTAATTTGTAAATTTACTTTTACTTATTACTTTTTAAAATGATAATCCTACAAAGTTTAATTTAACTTATTTTTTCCTAAGTTTTTGTGATATTCCTTACGCGTAGTATTAGCGTCTTTTATAGTTCGAAAGGATAACGGTAAAATGGTGTAAGTAGAAAAATCTGAGCTCGGTCGGACGTAGTCGTAACTAATGAACTAAACTCCAGCATCTTATCAATTTTCTACCGGTACACGGGGCACGAAGTGAAAAAGAGAAACTAATTCCAAGTGATACTCGTAACTTCGGCGGCTGGTCAAGGGTGGAGGCGGTGGGATGTGATTACCACGAGTTACTTATCTCACGCACTGGCCATTAAGCCTATCGCTGAAACTGGCAACTGAAACTACCATAGACACTATCCTCGTTATCTTGCTACAGCTTGATTAATAGTTATAGTGTCTGATGTAAGCATATAATAGATAGTCTAGAGCATCCTCTAAAGTAAGTAGATTTCGCGAAAAATCCAGGCAACCAATTGAGCCTGCATTTACGCTCGTCTTCAATACTTATGTATAAAAAAAGAATAAAAATAATGAATTGATGAGCCTAGTACAGGAAGATTGACACCGAAAAGGGTTAATCGGGTAAGTGAGGCTCGCGTTCGCGCAGTTTACACAGGGGGAGTCGCGTACAAGACGCGGCGCGCTCGTGCATAATTACCCATCAACGCCTTGGCGCGGGTGCGCGTATCGTCGATCGTCCCGCCGCCCCCGATTCGCGTACGAGTTCGCGCATCCACACTGCACGTACACACGTGTTGTGCGCCGCTCGCGAACAAGCGCCTCGCGACTCGCGAGTAAGTAACGGAGTAGATTCCCACGTGCGATACTCACTGGCGAGAGCACTCGAGTAACCGGAGGTAACTGGCCGTGCTTTGATAATGACGCCGAAAGAATTCGACTGATTTACGACGCGCGATTTTGACGCCGACGGTTCTTTGGCCTGATCCGCGCTCGCTTCATTCGGCCAAGGGATCGATTCTTTACTGTTATAATCATTGCTTTCGTCCTTTCTGGCCTTTAGCTTCCTTTGCTTTTTGCTCCGTGTTTTTCAAACTTTAAAGCTATTCTTTTACAAAAATATTATGCTCCTTCACGTATTCACTTTTTGATCACATTCTAACCTTATAAATTAGAGTGAAATTACTTTTTAAATCACATTTCGATTTAAGTGATGTACAGTAAATAATAAAAACCTATCCGAAACGTTACTTTTCTTATTTTTTTATCGACAAATCAAATTCAACATTGAAAACAATTGATACGGGTGAACCGATACTTGCTCAAGAGCGCAACCAATCTTCAATTCTTACAGGTCTTTGCTCGATGCATTCAATCATAACATTTTATAAATAAAAAGTTATTCCTTCACCACGCATTTATTGTTGTTTTACTCCACCTTGTGGCAGTCGAAGCCCACGTTTATATTAGACATATTACAAATCAGTCGAGTGCGCCGTCGGTCCTTTAAATACGTTGAACGCATTCTTATTACTTTCTTTTCTCAATTATTACACTAATAGACGAATATAATTTTTAACAACGTAATAATAATTTATAATTTTATTTTAAATATTGCTATTCTTAGAAAAAGCATAGAATAGAATATAATGGAATGTTTGCAATTCATACTTATGAAAAGTATATGAAATTGTCTATTGCACCAAAAAATATTTATCTAATCCCTGATGATACGGTAACCTTGGTTTAATAAACTTTTTCAATATTATTATAACGATTTTTTGTTCCATGTAATAAAGTACATCATGTAATCTATTCAATTTTTTTTACTTTATAACAAAACGGTTAATATTACTTATTTTTTAAACAATTTTTTTTATCGATTCGTACATTGAAAATATAAATTATTAGTAAAAAAGAGACATCTTATGTACAATTAATGTAAAGAATATAATTACGTAAGGAAAGGAAAAAAATAAGGATTAAAATAAAATAAAAACATGATAAACCAAAAAGAAATGCTTTTTGAAATAGGAGTGTATATTTTTATAATAATAATATATAATTAAACTAAACATAATGTACATAATAATTCTAAATAATTAACTAATAATAATAATAATAATAATAATAATAATAATAATAATAATAATAATAATAATAAAATTCTATAATTATTACGCTATGCGGTAAGTAGTAACAAAATAAACCTTAATTTATCAGTAGCTTTA
>JAXIUT010000021.1:10697823-10718842 GCA_035586675.1 Eurytoma californica | reverse complement strand
ATTAAACTAAACATAATGTACATAATAATTCTAAATAATTAACTAATAATAATAATAATAATAATAATAATAATAATCATAATAATAAAATTCTATAATTATTACGCTATGCGGTAAGTAGTAACAAAATAAACCTTAATTTATCAGTAGCTTTAATATTAGGTATTTATTATGTCGCGATGAAAACCTAATATCCATTCAGTAGCTGTCGCAGTGATTTTTAAAAATAATAATAAATTGTTGCTATGCTAATAATGAATAATAATAATAATTAAAAGAGAAACAAAGCACCGTCATCACATCGGGGCCGCACGTCCGCAGTCCGTCCACTGAGGAGCGACGAAAACCCCCCCAAGGAACTTTAGTCCAGAAATGTATTTCTAGTACTAGCGTTAAAAGTATGGTATTATGCTGGCACCTAAAGTTATTCTACAGTATACGCATTTAAGCACACTCGGGCGACTCTCCTTTCTCTCGTTCATACTTTATCTCTCAAGTCTTTTCATATTTTCAATTATTTCCTTCACTTCGGTCGCGCTCTCGCGCTGCCTTTACACCATTTTATTAAGTACTGAACACGGAAAAGCCGTCGACAGTTTCCGCGTGCGTGTAATGGCAAGTGCAACATCGCTGTAGAAACAAACGTGTCGATGCAAAAAAAAAGAAAAAAAATAAATAAAATAAAATTGCCGAGCAGAGTGAAGCGCGGGAAGGAGAGTCAACCGAGCGGAATGAGATCAAATTCGAAAAGAGAATGGGTGAATAAGCTGCGGGTGTACCTAGTTGGACCCGCACTCGCGCTCAAGTCGCGCTCAAGTCGCGCCTCAATCAGTGTCCGTGTGGCCATATACGCAAACGCGTTGCTGTGTTATGCTCGAGCTCGAACGCGCGGACGCATTATCGTGAAAGCTCTTCGTGACTTTGCGCGATAACCTTAAGAAAAGCGAGCGACGCAAGCGCGATACTTGCGTCGCTCTGATCCGCCGCCAGCGCGTCCGCTCGTCCAGGGAGGGAGGAGGGCAAATCGCCAGCCCCGCAATCCAGCAGGTGAGGCTGGATGTTGAAGCCTCGCCCCGCGCTGACGGCGCTCGTAGCTAATTAAAAGTCTCCATAACAATACACCCGACTCATTTTCTTTCCGATCTGCGAGTCGCGAGTCCTCTTTTTCTTTTTTTATTTATAATAAAAAATCACTACTTTTCAATGACATTCCTCGGTATATCAGTGTTCTCTGATAAAAAAACGAAAAGGTTTTCTCTGAAAATTTCTCCACTTCAATTATACACAGTTAAATTTTGATGACGAAATAAAGAGCTGAAAAGATAATTGCAAAAGTCATCGATTTGCTCAGCGATTAGCATCCAATTTTGATCGCAGCGACAGAGTCGGGTGAATTTTTCAGTGAGTTTTCCGCGGCGTCGCGAGTTTACGACTACAAGGGACGCGAGGTTCTAATAAGCGCCTGTAATAAAAGAGCGTGCGCTTACACTCTCATTAAGTTAAATGCGCGCAAAGTCCCGAGGCACGGGCGTTGCTGCTGTCCGCCGGCCGGCGAGCCGTAAGCTCTGCAATAATAAACTGGAACTTCACTAATTGATTGTACGTCCGTCGCGCCTTCGTTTCACCTCACACAACTCGACACTTTTTTCAGGAAAATATGAGTGTGATACATTATGCGTACGAGAATTTCTTATGCAAATCAGTCGATTTTCAAACGTCAGAGATAGTAATTTTTTGATGACTCATGGCCAGGAGAGTGATGTGAATAGATTAATGTTTTATAATTCTTCCCCATTATGCGTAACAGTAAAGTTATCAGTAAGCAGCTTTTAAAAATTAGAAAGGAAGGAAATATTGAAATGAATATAATCTTATGCAGAAATAGTTCATTGAAATATGAAAATAATGGAAAATGCAGTGTTTATTTGCAAGGATAAGGGTCGATTTCTCCTCGTAAAGCACACCTAAAGGCGGCAATTTCGCCCACTATCGGTAAAAAGAGTCCAGGAAAGCTAACAATTTAGTTTGGAAAGCATCACTGCATCGCTGCGGCAACGTGCAATCACGGGCGAGTCTCCCTCGCGGCCAGTCCGCGGCCGCACCTCGCGCAACGCGAAATGAAGGCATCCGCGAAAATGAGCGTCACTGACCAATTTGCGATTTATCTAGGCGCGATCGCACGCGCAACGCATCCGCGTGAGCGCTCGTGCACCCACACGAAGGTATGTGTGCATGCGTGCGACTGCCGATAACGCGCGACTCTCCCCCACCAAGCGCTCGCGGCTTCGCATTTTTCCGCGCGCTCATTATATTTTTAGATCCTCGCCGATCGCAAGGTCACGCGTGCCCGCACGAACACAACGACGTCTCCTCCCCGCTCCTCTCGCGCGCTCGCGTGCGGAAGTCGTCGCCGAGTGCCTCTAGGTGCTTCTACTTGCTTTCACTGTACGCGCTTCTTTTCCGGATGTACGTTTTTTCACTTTACAATTTTTATATTACCAAATGCTTCGTTTTTACTCCTAGTTTACTGATATTTTCGACAGTTCTTTCATTTTATTGCTAAAATGCAATGGATGTAGGATTGAAGAGTCGCGCTTGCGAGAGTGCAAACTGCCGGTAGATAGCCTAGAATAGCCTTTGTTGCTTAAATCGCTACTTTCGCGCAAGGAAAGGCGCGCTAGGTGTTAAAGTAAAAAGGATGAACGGTGAATGCTGAGTTGCCTCGGTGAGAGCGCACTCGATAATTTTCTAGTGCAGGACGTCCGTCGTCCCTCGTCTCCCATTTAAATTAGCTCGTCTACTAGTAATATGTACAATCCAAGCAGCCCTTCGGCCCAGCGCGAGCTTGAAATAAATTAAATTAATTAATACTTCTGGCAATAATGTCCTTGCGGGATCGCTCAGAATCGCGCGAGACGCCGATTCGCCAAAAATCGAAGGGGGAAGGAAATGTAGTAATAGTTATTGAGCTCGCAGAGCATTTCCGTTAACGATCATTCATTCTATGGCTTTACAAAAGTTTCCTTTAAGAAAAAGTGTCTTAATTCGAAGCGAAGGCACGTCTTCGTGTTTCTCAAGGTGTACGAATGAGCCCGGCCCGCGGCGGCGTCTCGAGTGGCTCGCGCGATTCCGCATCGAACCCCGTCGCGGATCTTTCTCTCGACTACACGATATCTCGCGCGTTGCTCGCGGAGAGAGGATATTTACACGCTCGCTAAGTAATATAAGTAACGACCACTTAACCCTAAGACACCGTTATATCGTACAAAAAAAAACACACCAGGTACGCGCGGACCTCTCATTCTCTCCCTGTCTCTCCCTCTCTCTCTCTCTCTCTCTCTCTCTCTCTCTCTTTCTCTCTCTCTCTCTCTCTCTCACTCACTCACTCACTCTCTGTCTCTCTTTGTCCTCTCGCGCACGGGGACGCGCGCCAGTCTCGCTCTCTTGTGTCTAAGCGCTACGGGAACTTGAAACCTATGATTCTACAAGTTTTTTCCTACTTAAGTGTTAAAACGCCGCCGACTTGAATTGCGGGACGAACGAAGGATACGAGGGGAGAGGAAAGTAGTTTTCGCGCTCGAGATAGCGCATCTCTTTCTAGTTTCTCCACTCGTATCGGCTGGACTGCGCCTACTCCGCGTGGATCACAGGTACAGCCGTCTGCCTGTTTGCAGTCGCGCTAACGGGTAAACAGGCAGATGTGCCGGTCAAATATTGGCTGACGCGTGAAGGTGCAATAGTCCGGAGGTGTGCGGGAGGTTCGCGTGCAAGGAGGCGCTCGGTTGGGATCGGGATGTCGGATCGACGATCTCGCGAGGAAAGCTACGGCTTCGCGCCGAGGCGTCCGCGGGCCTCAGAGAGCTTGGTCGACAACTTGGCTCAACTGCGCGAACACTCCGCTGGAATGTATCGTTAGACGCGCGTCAATCACATTGAACAACGTCCTCACCCGATAGGCTCAAATTTCTTTCGTAATTTTTAATTTTTCTTATCATTACATTTCTACTATGTAGTTATTCACCTAGTAATATGTATATTCATCACAGCTCTGAGATCACTCTCGTTTTAACAAACATTATTCCTAATCCTAGGTCTTGTAAATAAATCACATTAAATCGCAGTAATCTTTTCTTTCGAAATTTTAGAAAATAAGCGTTAGGGACTTTTGGAATTTTATTTTAATTCAGAATACCGAAGGCCCATAAACTTCTTCTCTAATAAATAGCTTTTTAAATATTTTTAAAGACAAAAGTTTCCCAACTTTCAAAGAAAGACCACTTCGAAAATTATTTAAACACAGGCGAGGCGGCCTTCTGTTATAGTCAAAAATAAATATACATCGTTATTTTAACTCGAGATCAAAATTTTAATAAACGCAATTAAATTTTCAACGATTTTAATTACGAATTTCTTAAATTTTTAAATCATTCTTTTAATGCTTTAATCTTGTAACGACAAGATCACTTTAAATATTCATTGTAATTAGCATTGTTCAGTTTTTTCGCGTACATGAAATACACAAAGTTACGCGAAAGTGCGAAGAAGAGTCGACGCGCACTTCTTGAATATTTTAATCGCGACAGTGTATATCGACCGACTCGCGCAGCCTCGTGAAAATAGCATCGACGATTAGCTGTGTGCGACGATTCTCCGTTGTGCGATCCCGCGTCTTCACTCATTTTCAACTCTCTCAGAATGTCTCGGCTTATCCGTACTCAATTTTTCTTTCTTGCTAATTTTGATCTTTATTTTTTTTTACATTTTTTCGGAAATTATGCTCTCTATCAGTTTGCAGAAGCGTCTATTCGCGAAAAAAGGCAAGACACATTGAGAAAATCTAGAAAGCTAATGGCCTTGATTGGTCCTCGGATTAGTAAAACTCGCAATCATTTTCACTGAACCGCTTTCTTTATATCTACGACTTTGTTCATCTTTCTATAAAATTTTAACGCAGCTTTTCTCTGCAAATATAATTTTGACCGGAAGAACACAATTTTTATTTTCCACGAATACTGATTTTTATAATGTCGTCCGAGCGCATTAATTGAGCCAGTTTGTCTAATTTTCATTGAAAATATTTAATTAAATTTTCTTAAAATTGCGCGATTAATTTGGAAGTCGTAGCTTTCTTCACTGAAATGTGAAATTTTTCGGAGTGGATCGCCTACTTGGAATATTAATGTACCTATATTACCAAAAGATTAATAAAAAATAACACATCTGTAGTAGCGAGTTAAAAAGAAATTGAATCATTTAGCAAGTAAAGTAAAAGTAATAAACGAAAAAAAAAGAAAAAAAGAATGCTAAATTTGAAATTAGTTGCTAAATGATGCAATTGTCAAGTCTGAATAGCCGCGCGAGTTACGAATGCAAGGCCTCCCTCTTCGTAACGCATAGGAGAAAACGAAGGAAATAATCGATGAACAGAATTGAAGGCAAGAAGAGCGGTGCTCGTTTTATTGCACTGTCTCCGATGGCTACCGCATCGTCAGGTATATGTAGTATATATAAGCTTGGTCTGTTCTAGTAACTCATTGCCAGTAACTCTACCTTAAAACTACTACCCTTCAACAGATTGCACAACATTTCATTTATTTTTCTCGTTAAGCGATCTAGCGATCTCCCGAAAGGTGAATCGATTATGCATTAGATGTCAGAAAAATCATTTCCCACGGATCCTTCGGATAATAAATAAAGTATAATATAATTTACGATGCCGATGGTACATAATCGATTCGGAAACGGAAAGATCGCATAGCGTCAGCGCACTCCTAACAAGATCGTTCACCTCAGCGACACTCGTCTGCCATGATCCTGGCCTCCCAATTTTCCCCTTTTCCCGGGCCGCGATCGCCGTCGACGAGCGAGAGAAAAAGATGTTGCTCGTAGTCCTCCCGCTTTTACCCCTATTATCCTCAACTGTATAAAATATTTTCAATTGTATCAACAACAGTCACATCGTACATTCGTACAACGTATTAGTACAATCGTTACAATAATAGCTATAGTTTATCGTAATCAATATAATATTCACAGCATTTTATCAAAATCTCTTGAAAGCACCAACCGCGGTGGTTCAGATTCGCGCATTCATTCACTCTCGTCTCGCTTCGCTCCTCTGCGCTACGTAATTTATTTTTTTCTCTTTTGTTTGTTCCTTTCGTCGCTGAGCCACGCATCAGCCTCCCACTCTCGTCAACTTGCTCTCCCGGCACTCAAGTCTCTCGGTGGTGACGATCGGTACCTCAACGATTCTCTCTCTCTCTCTCTCTCTCTCTCTCTCTCTCTCTTTCTCTCAGCGTCTGTCGGCTTTGTCCTCTTTCGTTTCTAAGAGATTTTCACCGATAATCATGTATATATAATATTTATATTTTGATATATAATATATATATTCATTTATGTATATACGGTTGTCGCACTAAACTGACCTTTATAATCTTTATACAACACGCGTATCGAGACGTCGTCTCATAGAATCCGCTCTTTTGCTAAGTCATCTGTTATCCCTTTCATCCCCCAACTCTGTTAAAGCACTGATTAAGCGAGGGAGCATCCGCGCGTAACATGTATATATATTTGAACGTGCCCCTCTCCCCCTGGACACGGCGAGTGTGCGCGCTCGTGGAGTCGAAGGGTGGTTGTGTCGTAAGGAAAAATCATCACAGGACTAACTATAAAATAGCTTGCGGCCTCGCGCGCGGCCTCGCGTGCGGCTGTGTAGGTCGGGGCGGTGGGGGCGGGCTTGTCGAGCGAGCGCGACGCGGGGAGCGGAGGTGGCCGCTACCGGAAAGAGGCTCGCAGCTGAAGCAGGAGCAGGGCTCGGGCCGCGTCCGGCTGCGGCGGCGGCGGCGGCGGCGGCGGCGGCTGGCGATGCTGCTGGCGGTGCTGGTGGACGAGGCGCTGCTGGACGAGGCGCCGCTGGACGAGGCGCTGCTGGCGGACGCGCCCCGGGCCGGCTCAGTGGTGCGAGTGGGGGTTCTGGGGGTTGGGGGGCGCGGCGGTCGGCGCCTCCTCCTCGGCCGGGTCGACGGGGCTCGGGGACAGGAACTTGCGCACGTACTTTGGGTAGTGGGTCTTCTCGTGGGCCTTGAGGATCGTCGACCTCGAGAAGGTCTTGCCGCAGAGGGAGCAGCGAAACGGGCGCTCGCCCGTGTGCACGCGGCAGTGGTCCTTCATGTGGTGGCGCAGCTTGAAGGCCTTGCCGCAGAACTCGCACTTGAAGGGCCGGTCGCCCGTGTGCGCGGGCAGGTGGCTGATGAGCGAGCCGACGTCCGGGAAGGACTTGCCGCAGAACTTGCAGAGCACGACGCCGGAGGTGGGGTCCGAGTGGACCGCCGCCAGCTCGAGGTCCATGGGCTCGATGGGCCCGACACCGGCCCCGGGGGGATAGTGCGCCTCCGGGGGCAGGTGGAGGCTCGCCGGCTCGAGGCCCAGCTGGGCCTGGAGCTGCAGGTGGGCCGCCTGCTCGCGGTACTTGAGCGACTCGAGGCTGTGCGAGAGGATGTGCCGCGTCAGCTTGCTCTGGTGGAGGAACGAGGCACCGCAGTACATGCACGCAAACACCCGCTCATCCATACCCATCAACTCCTGCAACCAAACAAAATTAGGAACATCAACTTCTTGCGTATCTCTCTCTTTCGCTCTGGCTCTTGTCTTGTCAAATCTCTCTCCCTTTCGCTCGTATCGCTTCGCTTGCTCTTTACTTTTTACTTTTTATTCTCGCTTATTCTCGATCCTAAAATCTCTCTTTTTCTCTACTGCGGAAAAAGTACTGTTCCTTGTCTTTCTCTTTGCTCTAGCGTAAAACTACGTCTTTCCTCGCTATTTCTCTTACATAGGTACATGTACGTGCTAGTGTTCTAGATACAGTGTCGTTGTCTTTTATATTCTACTTGCTACACCTCCCGCTCCTGCTCCAATTTCTTCTTTTAGTCAAATTTTCAGACTCGGAAAATAGAGAAAGAGCATTGGAGCAAAGGGACATCGAATGACGAGACCGCGCGTCGAAGTTTGCTCTTGAAGAAGGGCCAGGAGGAATGGATGTTTGTGCAGGCTGGGCACAAAATCGCTGGTGCAAAGTGTTATGCGTAAGAGCGAAATTCGACGTAGCTGTTACTTTCTCAATCCACCAAATTTCCTTCCGTCGAATCACTTTGTTCGCGGAAGCTTCCTTCTTCTACTGTGCTACTAAAGTCAATTCTAGACAGCTCTAATGAAAGTGAAAACTTCCAAGTCAACGGTGAACCCGATTAAGAATTATAGAAAAAAAGGTCTATAATGCAGCGCATGGTTCTTTTTTTTACTTTTTTTACTTTTTTTTAACTTTCTCCATAGCCTCGGCTCTCTACAGCTTCTATTTTCGCGACCAAGTTTCTAACTAAAAATCGATCAAAGACTCGGTGCACGCAGCTATTTATCGGATAAAAAAAGTAGCTTTTGCGCGGAAAAAAGAGATAGTCATAGATAAGAATAGAGGCAGACTACAGCCGGGCTCGCTCCGAAAGAAACTGAGAAGAAATTTGGTGAATCGTTCGATGTATTATAGACATTTTTTTTCATTTTGAGTAACCTAATTATTTTTATAAAATTGAAGAATTAAATATGTCGTGTATATATTATATATATCATTAGTGTATGTACACAAGAGTATGGCGAAGTGTCTTCTGCCGCGTTTAAAAAACTTTACTTTTTCACTAAATAGATTTGTTAAAAAATAATGTGCATTATTTTTTATAGAATTTGTCTTTATGTTTATATATACATAGAGGATACACGGCAGCAACACAAGAAGTTGACGCTCATTTTTGTTTGGCGCGCTCGCGGGATCGCTTAATCGTGCGATCATTATTGTACAAACATTTAAAATTTTTTATGTTTCATATAAACTTATTTTTTTACAATGATTTACTTCAATGGTGAAGAACAAAATAAATAGTGATAATAAATAATGCGTGTAGTACAAGATTTCTAATTAATAAGGATAAAAAAGAACAGTACAGAGTAATAAACAATCGAACAAAAACATCTCAGCAACAGGAGCCACCCCAAAGTCCAAACTCTCCTGAGCCCGGAGTATGCAAAGTAAGAAAAAAAATTTGTATTTTCCTTTTAGTAAAAAATCTTTTGTCGGCATCGAGATTTTAGGCACAAACAATGCGAAATGCACTTTGATAAAATGATTCGCAGCGTGATCATAGACTTTTGAACCGCGTCTTTAAGTTTTAAGTATAAATTTTTTTTCTTACGCTTATACTCCTGCAATGCATCGCAAGATTAGGGAATCATTGCAACGCGTTGCAGAGTAAGTACATCGGAGCAAAGGCAAATTGCATTCAACGCAAACAGCAACCGAAAGACAAATATATATAATACATAGAGTATAATAATATATATATGACAACGTGACAAAGTAAGAAAAGTAAATGAAATATGCGTAGTACGTACTGAATACATGTTGACAGAGATGTTTAAATTTGAAAAAAAGAATCTTTTCCGAACGACACATGTGGATGTTGTCTATAGTGTGGGTGTGTGCGCGTTTATGTAGAGGTGCTTACGCGTATCTGTTATTGCTCTCTGTATCGTATGTGCGTTTTTGTACAAGGTTTAAAGATTTTTTACAAGAGAATTGCGAGTAAAAGAAGAAGAAAAAGAAGAATAGAAGGAGAAAAGTAAATTACATATTTAATAACAATAGCTTCGTGCGGTTTTTCGAATGGTTGGTGGAACTTGTGTCATCAGCAAACGAATAGCTACCTTTCACGTGAGAATGTACGCAATAGGTGTAGCAAAATGGTCAAAAACGAAGGTCAACTTCTTCAACGATATCGTGCGAATTAACTGTTAGTATGATCGTGAAAAGCAATTTCGCGGCTCGACAATGCTTATATTTTTGACGTCTGGAAAAGCAAAGGTTCGCCCGAGTAGCAGGTGGCTTTTTGTCATTCTTTTTCTGTCTCCCTCCCTAGTCGAGCGCCATAGTTTGATCTTATTTTCGCGGTGTAATCGGACTCGTTTACCGATGTCGTTGCGCCCGTATCGATTGGAGAAAAACAAAGTCTATGGAAAACGGAGTGGACAGCGTGCAAGTGCAAATTTGGAAAAGAGCGGGAAAAAGTTTTGCAATTTTAGCCTGACGCTATTTCTTTCTCCCTTCGTTTCCATTAAGGAAGGCACGCGAATACAAAATCTACTTTCTTTGAATTAAGACGACTCCTCTCGTTTGATTATTTGGAGCAAAAAGTGGATTCGACGGTTAGAGAGAAGGAGCCTGAGAAAGAAAAGATCACATAGGTCCGCGTATAACCGTACACACATAAGCGGACGCGCACACATCGTCGCTTAGATGCAGTGAGGGAAAAAGTGGCGTTCGGGTCGTCGGGGGAGACGAACGTGAGACTTTGATAAGAAAGATAAAAGAGTAAAAGAGAGAAAATAGGATGCACATATAGAACTACGGCAAAGTAGGCAGCGAAAAGCTGAACACGACACTATTTTCTTTCCACCTTAGATTCGTTTATAGCAGTAAAACGGGGTATTTTTATGTTAAATCTCGTAGTCTCTCAATAAATTGATTTCAAATTCCATTTACTTAGTAATCGTTAACTATTTTTTCTTGTAAATTTACCGAAAAATATTTAATAATGATTCAAGTCGCTTTCGAAAATTAATTGTGTACTTAATTATTTTTGAAAAGTAAGATAACATAATTTAATAAGTCTATCACTAAGATTAAATTAGAAAAGAAGTTTTGTAAACTTTAAAATAATGAACAAGAAAATTGGTTAAAATTGAATTGAAGTATTCTAAAGGTTCGAACGGTGAGTGAGAGATAAAAAATTGATTCGAACACAAAAAACTCGGCGCAAAGGTGGGCAGCGGACAGCAAAGCATTTGGGCACATGCAGCAAACCCACATGCACTTATTTATTACAATATCTTCCGATTTGTAAAGCAAGTTTTTCGTACTGTTTATTTCTTAACCGTCGATTCGAACATCGTGCTACAACGGTCTTGATCGCTTACTCGAGTAAGCAATTATTAACCATAAAAAAATGAATGAGGGAACGTAAAAGTACGGGCGAAAGCATTAAGTCGCTTTCCAATTACGATAGTCATGAAGAAGAAATAAAAAATAAAATAAAGATACAAACCGAGCACAGAAATATTGTAAAACAAGGTTTAAGCGTCTGAGAAGGAACGGAGAAACGCAAGAGTGAAAAAAGTAAAAAAAGATAGTATTGAACGTTGGCGCGGGAGACGCGATTTGAAGAGAGAACGCGGCTTTAACGGAAAGTCGCGTCGTTGCGGCTGCAATTATATATGCATTGTCGCGTGGCGAAAATACGCTGCATTATCATCTGCAACCTAACGACCTTGCTGCTTGCCATGTCGTGTCGCACGATTGCAGATGCGAGTGCATCCGAGTCGATAGGCCGGCGAAAATATAAATATATATATACACACACATATACATACAGATATGTGTATATATGTAAGTAGTAATTAATAAAAAATAAAAGTAATGTAAGTTATGTAACAACGAGTTAACAATAATAGTAACAATAATAATGATAATGATAATAATATTGACTGTATACTGTTATATATGTATATATAATATTAAATATGTATATTTATGCAGAGCAGAGAGAAATACAAGAACAAGAATAATCGATAAGATATCCAAGTTGGAGAATGCAAAAGAGACTTACCGGATCGGGCGGCAATCGGTAGTCGCTGGACATTTCGCTGCTCGCGCTCCGCTCCTCCGTCGACCTCTCCCAGTCCACCTCCTTTTTCAGAGACTGCGAAAAGGACACACGCGGCGTTTAGATCGTTACGCGTCGATTGCCACTGGGGCCCGGCCTACAAGCTTACAAGCGAAGATACTGACCAGCGGCACTTGCTGAACGGGGGGCAGGCCCGAGGGGCCCGCCAGGGGCTCCGTGCTGTGCGGGGACGGAAGTCGGCTCTGCGGAAGGCCGCCGATGGGCAGCGTGATGGGCGTGACGGGCGTCCCGCCGCCGGTGTTGTTGCTGAGGCTCATGTCGCTGGGGCCGCTGTGCACGGAGATGGGGCTGAGCGAGGCCCGCGTCTCCTCCAGGCTGGCCGCGGAGTCGGAGTCGCGGCGCGAGCGCGGCCGGTCGAGCGCCAGCGGCCCCGGGCACGGGCTGGCCGCCCCCCTCGTCGTCGTCGTCGTCGTCCGCGCGGCCGGCGAGGCCGGGCACTCGCTGATCTCCACGTCGTCGCAGTCGTTGGCCTCGGCGGCCGCCGGCTGCTGGTTCGAGTTGTGCTCCTCGGCGCCCGGCTCGCCCGGCTCCTCCCGCGGCTCCTTGCCCAGGGGCTCGCGGTGCCTGTCGTGCCTGTCGTGCCTGTCGTGCCGCTCGTGGCGCTCGTGCCGCTCGGGCCGCTCGGGTCGCTCGGGCCGCTCGGGCCGCTCGTCGGGGCCCTCCTGCGCCATGGGCTCGGCGGCCTGGGGCGCCGAGGCGGCCGCCGGCGGCTGGGCCTGCGCCAGCGCCTGCTCGCTGCTGCTGGCCGGCTGCGGGGGTTGCGACTGGGCCTGCTGCTCGTCGCGCTCGCGGGAGGCCTGCACGGCCGCGGCGTTGATGTTGGTCATGTCTGCGAGGCCCTTCACCTTGAGGCTCTCGGCCGTCTTGAGGAGGGCTGACAGCTGGCAGTACTCGACGTTCACCTCACCCTTGTACATGAAGTCGACGAGGGTGCGCAGCTCGGTGAAGCGCACGTCCTTCAGGATGACGATGGGGTGCCGATTGGGGTGATCGAGGAACAGGGCCTGGAAGTAGCTGGAGCACGCCGACAGTACGACCTTGTGCGCGCGTATGGACGGGCCCTCCGTGCACGCCAGCGTCACGTCCACCAGCGACTCCGACTCCAGCAGCTGACTGAACACACCCAGCAAGTTGCTCTGATGATTGTTCCACCTCAGGCAGTAATGCTCACTTCCCATGTCTGTACTGCCCGCAACCCAGCTGTAACAGAGCAAACGCCGCCCAGAGGTTAAATATCCGACTCCCGAGTCTGATGAGGCCCGCCCGACCGACCGAGCGAGCCTTGTTATTAAAATCAAGAGCTTCATTTTTGCATATTTGCATTTTTTTACCCCTTTCTTTGCCTTACTTTTCTGTCCTTTCAGTTAATCATAGCGTCAACATGTTACAAACAATCTTCCTTCAGCACCGCTTTGTGTCTGTTCATTTTTTCAATTTTTTCTTTATTCGCAAAGCTATTTTTAAAATGCAAATACAGTTTCCCCTTCATTTTTATTAAATTTTAAATACTTTTCGATATGTAAGGGTAGAGGTTATATAACTTGCAAACATAATTATTTATTTCGTATGTCAGATACTGAAGTGACACCGTATGCAAATAAATATTGTCAGTACCTTAGAATAAAACATTTCCAAGTCCCTCATCAACGTTATCGCACGATTGATTTCATTATTTCGGTGGTGAAATTTGAAAAAATGAAAAAAAAACGCTTGATTCATCAGCTTTCACGTAACATTTCGAAGAAACAAAATCGCTATATTCCGCGCTCGCTCTGCGAGCGTTAAATGTCACTTTTTCCTCGAAAAAATTCAAAACTCAAGTTCAAAGCTTTACCTCATCGATTGACAGTGCAACTTTTCATCAGTCCATAGCCGTGCGTGCTCTCTCATGCAAAAAAAGAACGAAGAAAAAAGGCAAAATAAAAAAAAAGAGAGAAAATAAAAAAGGCAATGTGCTGGCTGGAACCTTTGGGAAACACCTGATCTCCGGCTATAGGCAGTCTCGCCTCTCGCGTCCACTAGCCCGAGACAGACAGCGACGCGGCGAGGGAGGGAGCGAGAAGGAGCCAGTCGCTCATTCCCCCGCACATAATGAATTATCAATCGTGTATTACACGTGGCGCTCTGATAATGCGTTGCGAAGTGCCGTCGCGTCTCGCCGCTCGGCTACTTTATCTGACGCACTCGCCGTCTCTGTCGCGCCGCGAGCGAGCGAACACCCACACGCGGCGTTACCTCCGATACTGCACGCGCCACCGCCGCCACCGCCGCCACCGCCGCAGTGCGTTCTCGATGTTTTCGCCAATTTATCATCGGCCCGATACGCGCGGCTCTGCGACGCATGCGACCAACGTTTCTAGCGAGTATTTCGACGGCTTTCTTTTCGCGATATCTTTTTTCCTATTGCTGGCTTCTTTTTTTCAATTATTTTTCAAACACGGTAGCTCACTGCTTCAGCTGGCAACAGTTTTTTTAAAAAAATTGATCGAACAAACCTCATATTTTTAATTACTACTTTTTCAAACAGTACAACTAAAAATATTGATACGAGAAAGATTCATTTAAACTTTAATCATTTTTTTTAAATTAGTATATAGTAATGGATTTAAAAATAAACTTCAAGAAAAAAAAAAAAATAAATAAAAACCCTAAGAGTTAGAATGAAAATCACGGCGCCGTAAATAATATAGCGCTGCATTAATGTTTGCTTTCTTATCAGTGTAACGAACCTCTTAAATTACATAATAGAAAAAAATATACATATGAAAAAAGAGTAAGCCACTTCTCTAATTATCTTACGTCCTCTGCTGCATTTTGTATTGAACTCTCAAACTACATGTGGTGTAACTTTGTTTCGTTAGGCGTTCATTCGATTGAACAGATAGTCCAGTGAACCAAGAAAGAAAACTGCTATCCATTACCGCTTACCAAATTCGCGACGCGTCACCACCGAAAGTACTCCCTCGCATCGCTCGTCCAAGGGGAAAAAGCAGAAAGAGCTTTGCCAAGTGGCGCACAATAAGGCAAGATGGAGAGAAACTCAGTAGGTAAACGAAAGAGCGGGATATAAGGAGGGAGCGAGGAAAAGAGAGAGATAGATAGATAGATACCTCTTTATTTCTTAGAGAGAGAGAGAGAGAGTGTGTGTGAGAGAGAGAGAGAGAAAGAGAGAGAGAGAGAGAGAGGAGCGACAACGGCACTTATTGATTCTTACTTCGGTGAGTAGCTGCACGCGTTGTTACATTACGGCGCGCATACGTCGGCCTTATCTCGCGCGCGTTTTTTTCTTTTCGCCAGCGCCGTTTTAAAAGTGCCTCGCTAGCCGCGCGTGTCGCGCGCGCTCGCACTTGTACACACATGCACGCGCGCGGATGCGTGACCGCCGGGGGCGCATATACGTGTTCGCATCGTTAGCAACCCGCGAACGCACTTCGCGCGCACACACACATACACACGCGCGCGCGCGCACACATGAGCTACGAGACGGAGTCGCGGCGCACGCATACTCGCGTGACACATGCATCCGCGCACTCGCGGTACTAATTGCGTGCTTCGATTGCCCACTCGATTCTTGCATCCGCGAGCGTCTAAAAAACGGAGCCTCCATACGCTGCTGGCGCTTTATCTACTTCGAATTTCATATTTTTTTTTATTTTTCATTCGCCAATAAAGCGATTAACCGGTGGGTTTCTGCGCGACGGCTAATATTCGATTTGGCTGTGATTGACGTTGAAGACAAGATCGCCCGATTTTCATGGTTACTTAGCTTGTTACTTTCATGTTATTAATGTCTTAATCTTAAATATTAATATTGAGTTAATTTGCAGTTTAATTATTTTTTGCACCACGGAGTCATTTTGTTGTGCGTGTTTTATTATGAGCGGTTCTCGTAGAATGTTTACCTATCACGTGCAATAGTGGCACACAACTTTGTTACGTTACATTGATTGACTTAGGCTCTGACGTAAGGCCAATTCACAACTTACAAGTTCGTACTATAACTAACTAGTATTTTTCTCTGTATCAAATATATACTTGAAATTAATTATTCATTTTTCTAAATAAAATAATATTCAGTATTTTAATCTATGAATCCATGAAAATTAGTCTAATAAATCGCTGATTCCCTAAATACGCAAAATTGTATAGTTTAAAATATGAAGCTCGATTCATTTGAATAACAAAGTATAGCGACACAGTGATACCTTTCGCAGCGAAAAAAAATTGTTCAGTCAATGATTTCCTGTCAGCGGCAAGTACAAAAACATTTTTATAATGCATCGGAGTGCACGTGCACACCGGGACCGAAGAGTGCAGCGATATGCTAATATATAAAAGGGTTACACGAAATAAAATATTGCGAAGCATGCGGTTAAGAAACGGCTCGTCTGAAAGATTACTGCTGATCAGCGTAATGAAAGATGACCGAGTAGCGAGTTAAAGTATGAGCTTATATTATGAGCATTTCGCGGGTACTTCATTTTTTTCCAAAGTCAGATACCGGGAATAAGTTTATGCAATTGTTTAAAAAGGTGTTCCGTGCCAAGTTCTGTTGTACGCCCGAAATGAATACGAAATGTCTCAATCCTTTATTCCTTTATTTTTTCTGCGAAGACTTGTAACGTAAATAATTTCTCACGCGGAAGTTATTCGTTAAAATATTTCTTTAACTAGAACTATCATTAAATGGCCAGAATGAAAGCAGCACATAAAATTTCAATGGCCTGTAACGTAAAAAACAGTAACGTTAATAAGCTGACCTAATTAGGCGACATGAATCGTACATTATACAGTAAAATGCCTAATACCAAGAAGAAAATTAGTTTTTTACGCCACAAGTGCGCGCTTCGCTCAAGTATGCGTAAATTAGACACTCCGAAGTTCGCCGTCGACATTGGACATTTCTCGTGCAGGGGTGGAAAGGATCGTCGGCGTCGCTTCTGAATCGTGACCTACCGCAACGCGCCTACGCGCCGGGTCGTGTAGACGCGCAGAGACGGGGGTACGCACACGCGCGCGCGAACACACATCTTATCTATCGATCTGTTTCCAACTAGTCACGGAAGGTGGCTCACACGGCCGAGCACACGTGGCTTTTCCCCCGACGAAATTTTGCGAACCGAACAGAGTGAACGCAAGTGAATTTGCACTTCCCGCGACGAAAGGTTAACCCCCTCCAAATACGTTAGATTTATTCAATTCATTGGAATAGTAGGAATACGCTTTTAATTTTGAATTATATCTTCGATATTTAATGGATTTTATCGATTCATGTAATTCCTGTCTTTCTGACTTGTTAAAGTGTAACTTTAATGTTATTCCATTTTGCCCTGGTCTAACGGTGTTTATAAAGATAATTTTATTTTGTTTGCATGATGAGAGAAGGTATAAAACAGTGTGACAAGAGTGATAAAATGAAGCTAAAATGATTCCGCATGACGCAGTAAAGCAGGAAGGTTTAAGATGAAGATAAATTTGTAAAGACTCACTAGAAACCGGAGTGAAAGAGTTAAGCGAGCCATGGCGTGGCGCGATCGTCGCGGGGCAAAACACCGAAATTACATGGCTTCGCGTTGGCGTGAACACCTGTTCTTTTTCCTCGGTGAGGAGTCGCCTCGGGAATCGCTGCACGCGCGACAAGATACATCGCTGCTCGTGCCGCCTGCAGCCCTCCCCCTACCTCCTGCCCTCGCTCGTTACGTAAGGCTCAGAAGTGCCAGCGAATTATTTATGTGATTTTAGAGGTTTTCTTCGCGGGTCAATCCGTTTATGCTATAACGCCGGGGCTGCGCACGCACGCCGAGCTTTCGGACGCACCTCGCCAAGCGGCTCTGCCAGGAAAACCAAAGTGCCGCACTGTCGCCCTTACTGCAATATCCGATCGCTTTTCTTCGAGCGTTTCTTTGCACGCGGCTCTCAGCAGTCAGCAAGCATGCCAATTTCTCATTTGCCTTCGCTTTTTTTCATTTATATTTTAATTCCGACGATATCATTACTGCACATGGCTTAATATTGATCATTCGAAACTCAAAGCAACAGTACGTGGACGGAAATATTTATTGAGGAACTCAATATGCTTAATTTACGTTCTTCTTAATTTCTTTAAAAATGTTTTTAACGATTTATACTACCAAGAAGGTGTAATTTCTTAACGCAATATTATTGCCAGAAATATTTCTTGTATATACGTGACAAAGTTCTGTGTACGCATGCGGTAAGTCTATACGGTTCCTCGTACCGGTACGAACGCTTAATAATGCCATGTACCGCAACAAATGCGCTCGCCAATAGAGCTAAGAAGGACGCACTTTATACAAAATTTGAATGATTCAGTAAGCTCGTACGTGTAAAGACTAAGCGATGTAAATTTACATCCTATCGATGAATAGTAGCATAATGCATTTATAAAATATTAAACTGTAGTTTTCTGACGCCTTTTAGTATTTTTTAAAAACTGATTTATCACCTATCTAAATTCATTGCATAAAGTTTAAAGTACGTGTTTTTGTAATGCGGTGTAAATATATTTAGGGAACCTCTTAGAATTCTAGTACTTAGCCAATAAATTTGAGCGAACTAAACGAAATTGAAAGAGTAAAAAATGTTACAACGAGTATTTAGGTTAATGAAAAGCAGGTCGCGAGCAGCCAAGTTTGAAGAAAGAGATAGCGAGAGTGATGGGGAAACTTGGCGAGAGCGCTCGTTAATTGATACGCATATTACACCGTCGCGGAAGATCCAACTTTGCCTCCCCGCTCTGACGCGGCACGTCCTAGACAGCGGCGAAGCACAGGTACGTAACGAAAATTAGCAGCGATTGAGATTTCTGCGCGATAACGAGCGAATTATCTTTAGCGGCGGTGGATGTAGCCTCCTGCTCCTTTTTCTTCTTTTCTCCTTAAATTTCGCACGGCGGCACCGGGAAAAGAGGGGGTCGATTTTTACGGGCAATTTGAAATTACGATTTGGAGTGCGTGTTTTATAAAGGCCGGAGTCGGGAGCGCGCGCACTCGCCGCCGCGAGAACGCGCAGCGTAACGTGCAATTAGCTCCGCGTTTTATGCAACAACCGGCCGCTTGCGCGCTTTTTTTTCGCGTCGCGGGGAATTCTCGCAGATGCAGCTCGACGCTGCTGGCGGCTTTTTTCTTTGCGTCGACATGACGACCGCGCAGCCTCTTTTTATGAATTTTTTCCACTCTTTTTTTATCACGCTCTGTTTGCTGAAGAAACTTTGTTTCGCTGTAGCGGCTTGCTTGTGCGTTACCTTTTTTTTAGCGACAGAGAGGCGTAATCGCGAGGGCAAAATTATTATAGGAAGTGCACGCTCATTTCAAGTATCTTAGATTCTTGAATATCATTTTCAAAAAAACTAATGAACAATTTGAATTTTTCAAAGATCTTAAATTCAGTTATTTTCTATTTATAATTAATCACTATTGAATCAAATGATTCTTTACTTTCACAAGGGTATCTTTGAAAAATTTATTTGATATGTAAACATTTTTGCGAATGGCATTTGCGTAAGTAACATTTGCTTATTTCACTCTCGGTCCCTCTCTTGATTATTGCGCTACTCTTTGTAAAATAAAATGCAAATGGACTTAGCTTGAATTCATTAGCATTTGTGAAAATAAATTATTTGCGTTTCATCAAGAAAATTCGCTGCGACAGCAGGATACGCTTTTTTGTCGTCGCTCGGCCCATAAAAGCATTTGAAGAAATGAGCGTCGTGCGGCTGATTTCCGAGAGCTCGCGGAATTTCCCACGGCGGTTCTGTCCAGCGAGCGTAAGAGCGGAATCTCACGCGGGTCAGCCTCCGGCAAAGTAGAAGATTAACACCCTCCAATTTCACGCGTCTCCATGGCGAGCTGGTTGAAAAAGAGGAGGGCGCGAGGGTACTTGTCAAGGGTTCGTGATAAAAAGCCGCTGCGCTCCCGTCGGAAATGAGTGTGGCGCGTTACGCAGGGTCAGCGTGGCCAATCGCGGCCGGCCCGAGTCTCGCGCGTCAATACCGCGCTAGCAGGTAAAAAAAGCCCAGGAGCCGCGAACCGCTTTGTAGTGCGTGTCTCCTGCGCGGCCTCGAGATCGAGCTCGAGATCGAGCTCGAGATGAAAGAGACGTTCTTGAGCTTGCTAATAGCTGAGCGTCGCTAATTTTCTGCTGAGAAGCATCGCGCTTTCTTATTCTTTCTTATAAATTTATCAATTAAAAAGATTCTTTGATGTATACATTGTATCTAATCCTACGTACATCGAATTGATTAGTATCTGGGTAAAAATCGCAAAAAGTTGAGTAGGAATAAATTTCGACTGATCTTGAAAAAGTGAATGTAGGATAATCAGCTCGTACAAACCAGCAACAATGGCAAAAGTGATTACATTTGATATCTGGTTAAGAAAGCAAGTAAAAAATATTTAAGTAAATGGTAGGTCGATTGATAAGTGGAGGAAAAAAGATTTTTGAAGCGCAAAGTGGCTCGTCAATCAAATTCAGAGTTTACAGCGCGCTGTAACAGCTCTTAGGAAAGTAGGGCAAAGTCGGTAATGGGCACTTCCGCGTTTGACGCAGAGTCGCGAATAAAGAGGGGTCACAGGCCGAAGAAAAGCCGGCATTTGGAAACAATTCAAATGGTGTCCCGGCTTGAATCCGCGTGGGACGCAACGCACGTGGAGGGGCCGCCGGGCCACGTTTCGTGTGACTATTGTCTGCACGCGCGTCATCAAAGTTATGGCTCTACAGAACGCCCGCTACGCGCATTTACGTACTACGAGGACCTCGTAAAAGGCCGTGTGCGCGACGCCTTCCCCTTTTCCCCTTTCTCCCTTTTTTTTCTTTTTCCCTCCTCTTCTCTTGCTCTTCCTCATTTTCTCTCGTGTTTGCCTGGCTTTTTTTACGCCCTTCGCGATTTTTATTGTTGCGCACTCCCGCACTGACGCTTCGCTCCCTACCGAATTTCAAACTTTACGGCTCGCTCAATTGCTTGTTTTTTCTCTTAGCCTTTTTTGTGTTTAGATGCTTGCTGACTGCCCGGTGCAACATATGCTTTGCAATTATGTAGGGGAGAGCGGGGCATAGTGGGCCGGGGGGAATGTGAACCTTCGGGGCATAGTGGGCCACCTCATTAAATGTTTCATTTGCTGTGAAACGTATTTCTTAACAAGTTTCATTGAAAATAAAGTTATTTAAAAGAATATCATTATTACATTGATGTATTACTATATATATAT
>JAXIUT010000021.1:10680158-10696228 GCA_035586675.1 Eurytoma californica | reverse complement strand
AAAATGATATTCTTTCAAAATGCTTTATTTTCAGTGAGACTTGTTAAGAAATATGTTTCACAGCAAATGAAACATATGGGGTGGCCCACTATGCTCCGAAAGTTCACACTGCCCCACGGCCCACTATGCCCCGCTCTCCCCTACTTGGTGCAATAAAACAATATTAAACCTGAATTTTCATAGATCTATTATTAAAACCTAAAAAATTTGGAAATGAAAAATTTATTTTCAAATAAATTACCTATTTCTTCAATTAAAATGAACGCGTGTGAAAGAGTTGTCATGGTGCAAAATTGTGTCTAATTAATGAATAGTTCAAAACCGAGAAATAGTGTATACAAATTTTCTTATTAATGCAGAAACAATTTTTTCGTCTTATAGCTCATTTGTTTTTATTAAATTCATTTTACAAATGCACGAGTCGCGGTTTGTTAAAAACGATTAATTTATATTTTCCTTTTAATCTAGTTTGTATACTTATTTATCAGTTGAACAGTTTTTTCCTCTGCCTTTAAAAAAAAATCACACATAGTTTATCCGAATGATATACGTACGTGTCGTTAATTATACGCAGCCGGAGTAAAAAATTAAAATTGGAATTAACCAGTAATATGATAAATTATTTAAATGAAATCGATTTACGTAAAAGTATTGAGTAATTAATGAAATTATCTCTTAATTACAATGTAGAAGAACTAGAAAATTCTTATTGCGTACACCACTAAAAGCACGTAGCGATTTTGTTAATACTCTCGATTTTGATTGCAAAAGTAGATCTTTTTATAAAATTCACCGTTTAACAAATAAGAAGACGCGATCAGCTGGAAAAGAAGATCCGCGGACTCCATAATATTGTTGTAAGAAAATGAAAAGAACATAACCTGCAGCAAGCGAATTGCTGCAGCCTCTTTTATTTCCGCGCACTTCCATCGAACTCGTCTCTCCTTCCTCTTCTGGTGTACCATTGATTTTTCCCTTTGTTCCGCGACGAAGTAATACCGCGGTCGTCGTTAGTTTCGCCCGCCCGCCTCCGCTCCCGCGACGTTTTCTCCTTTTTTGCTCGATCGTGCGGACTGCCAGTCTGCGTGCGGATAAGGTCGTAGTACTTGAGGGCGGGGGGAGATTTTTCGCACGTCGTTGGAGTAGGCGAAAAAGACGCGCGTGTCCAAGCCCGAGCGCACGTCTCCGTGGGCACGTCGTTAGTCGCCGCTTTTAACGACGCAGACGGGGCCCCCACCCACGTCTCAGGGCCAAGGCACTGGAGAGAGACAAAACGCGTTAGCAAGCTCGCGCTTCCCCCGCGGGGAGGCGAGGCGAGGCCCGAAAGTCGCCGGGAGAGCTGAGTTATGAAGCCGGGAGGAGAATCGAATGTGCAGGCAGACCCGCTAATGGGGAAGACGTTGATGAGAGCAGCTTAAATTTCAGCTATATGGGCGAGACTGCCTTTTTTCATTCTGTTTTAAATCTTTTACCATTTTTTTCTATATCTGCGCAGAATAATTGAATAGGTATATTTTTTTAAACAAAATTAGTAACCTTTTCAATGAAACGAAATGTTTCACGATAATTTATCTTTTCACGCAGTAAACTCTAACTCTAGTGTAACTAAAAGTAACATCGATATGGTTTATAGCCCGAAGTTAGAAATTTTTTTTAAGTTGAGCCAAAATTGAACGCGCTACATAAAAGATACATTGTTTTGTATATTTTATTAGACAATTTGTATGCTTACATTGTTCTAAAAAAATGTTCCGATTCCTTTTGTTTTTTGGAAAGTAGAATAAAGTGATGACTACTTGGCGGGCCTGTACCAACCATTATCTACTTATATGACGGTCCGATGTACAAAAGAAATTGTATTGTTAATGCATTAATCGCTATCTATGCAAACAAGTGCAAAATAGATAGAAATAAATGCATGCAGGGTACTTAAGGAAAAGTTGTGTGCTGCCAAAAGATATACGATTGGCACAAATAATCTATGTTGGCTTAACTAAATGTTAAGTCTATGTAATACGAGTATCGCTAAATTTTTTTTGCTCAGAGTGACAGTTTATGAACTACTATTGTTTGAATCAAAGTTTCATCCTGCAATATATGAACAATATATATTTTTGAAAAAATACATACTATATTTTACTAATATTTCATACTGTAAATTGTAAAAGGTGGGCTTAAATACTGAATTCTGAAAGCTTGATCGTGAAAAGAATCGATAAAGCAAAGGAATCGGTTCAGCTGGTTCGACTAGACGAATGTGCTTTGAGCTTACTCTCGCGCGTTAAGGACAAAAGAACTCCGCCGCGTCGGTCGGCAATAAAATCTCCTGCCCTTTCCGTCGTTAGGCGGCGGTTCGCGCGTCTTGAGGAAGGAGTGAATGGCCAGTGCCACGGTAAAAAGCGCATTTAAGAAAAATCCGCGAGAGCCGTCGCAAGAAGCTCTAGCGGCGGAGTTTCCACCGCAGCCGCTAGCCGGATCGATTTTAATCTCGATAAACAGAAAAAAGAGTTACGGTGAGAAGAGCTCCGGTGATGCGCGAAGCGAAGAGTCGGCGAAAAAAGGCAGAGAGGGAGAAAGAGAGACAGGGCCAGGCGAAGAGATACACCGGGCGATTTCGCGATATCGGGCCATTCGGGGCTAAAAATAACGATTTTCGACACACGTATCCGCGGGCTCGCGTGCTCCAATAACGAGCCCAAACACATCGCTCTCCTTTCTCTCTTTCCCCGCGCGCTCTCTCTCTTTTTTCGTTTCATTCTCCTTTTTCCGAGGTCGAGCTTTTAATTGAAAAATCAGAGAGCGGGCGCACGCGCTCAGTGGGCGGAATAACTTTTTGGCGATGCCGCGTCGGCCGAAAGCAATCGGCCGGGACGCTTCGATGTAGCGACGCGACGCGCTATGGCCGCGTGATTGGCGCTTCAATTGAATGTGAAAATGAAGACTTTAGCGGCCAGACGCAGCTCGCTCTCTGATTTGCGAAAGGGAAAAAATAAAAATAAAAAATAAAAACATGAGCCCGCGCGGGAGACCCACTGGCAAAAAGAGAAGGATTTTTCGCGTCGCTCTATATAATGGAACACGCGAAGCATCAAGCTCGCTTTTGATATTGCTGGCGAAATGAGATTTTTCATTGATACGCCGTTGATTGTTTCTTTTTTTGAAACGTAATCATTTCCGTAGAGAGATCGCCATTAAAAATAAAAAAGAAATTTAGTTAAACCTGTTTTGCCATGAACTGTAATTCATACTTCTGCCTAGTAGGTGCAGTAAAAAATGATCAATTCAATAAAAATTCTTGTTTATTTTAAACGGGATAAAACTCGCAAGCTCCCGAAGGCGGAAAAGTAATTGTTCTCCCAGCGCGCGGCGATCGCTTTCGGAAAGGCTGCTCGCCCGCGGAATCGGTGCTTTCCGCGATTCGACGCGCTCAACGAGCATTAAATGCGTGAGCGCGTATGTGCGGCCGAGGCGCGAGTGCGGGAGGGCGCGAGAGAGACGGCAGCAGTGTACGCGACCTTCGCGAAACGTCAACCGGCCGCGTCGCGCGTGCTCCCAGTGCCGTAGCAAGGAGCCCGACCGGCCCCCCTCGACTCTCATCGCCAAGTGGAATTTGCGATTTTTGGCCGAGCGGCTCGGTATTGTTCTTGGCCGACTGGCACGAGCGAGGCTTCCCGACCTGCTGTTCAATTTAATTTGTAGGTGCGTCTAACTTTGCCACGCCGTTACTACTGATGGATTGACAAAACCATTCGGACTGGCGAGGAACTCAAATGTATTGCGTTATTTAAATAATATTGCACGCTTCGGTATCGCGCATCTCCTTTTTCACTCGAATCTTGAATTCATTAAAATTCAATTGTTACTAAGTGCCTATAATTAGCATGATTGAAACAAGTTTTTTTTTTCTAAAGAGTAATCGCCATTAAAATTTATCTTTCTATGTTCGATTGTAATTTAATGCATCCGTATAGTGTAGCCGCCGCCGCAAAAAGTTTCCTTTCTGGTCAAGAGAAGCGTGCGAATTCTTCAGATTCTGCAGCTCGCCCACGCGCGAGAAAAAAGAGAGCGAGAATTAGAGAAACGGTAGAGAGGAGCTGGGCGCGAGCGAAAGAGGAGAAAAAAAAGCGAGGAGAGTCGGCTCGACGCACTTACACTCTGGCACGATGCTAATGTTTCGGAGCTACCGGTGCACGTGTGAAGAAGAAAACGCGCGCGGTTATATGCGCGCATACGTCACGACAAAAACGCGGCGCGCATGCACGAGGCAGCTGGTCGACAGTCGTACCGAGCTTTTCTCTCCCTCTCGCTCTGTCGCCGTCTAGCTCGCGCTCGCGAAAGGTAAATGAGCGGGAAAACGGTCCTCGAGCTGCTTAGGCAAACTCAGCCCCGCTTGTCATCCTCAGTTTCGTTTTTCCGACGTCCGCCGACTGTCCGACGCCGTCCAAAATTTCCCCTTTTAATTTTTATTTACGCACCCTGCCGTCTTGAGGCAATTCCAAAACTCATTGGATTTTCTCACATTAAACTGCCGTTGTTTATTTCACGTGCATTATTGTTATTTACTCACCAGGCATTTTTATTTTGTGTTTTATTTCATAACTTTAAGATGATTTTACGGGTTACGATCCTTTAGAAATAAATATATCAGAGTACGGAAGGTAGAACTACTGTAATCGAGTATTTTTTCAACAACGGTAACGGTGGATTTATTTAAAATAATAAATATCAAAAATATGTATTAAAAAAGTAACTTATTATATTTACTACTGTTCTTTACTATCTTTGATATTCTAATTCTAATAGGAAATTATTTATTAATTCCATAAAAGCTTTATTATAATTTTAAAGATGTTGCTAATTCTACATGTTCAGAATAAGGGAAATGAATTTAATATTTTCCTTTGGCGTAAATTTAAAAAAATACCTTAAAAGCAAGTATCTGTAAGGGTTCTGTAAAATCCAATGCATTCACAAAGAATATTTCTTGTATTTTTAGAGTTGTCCGATAAGAGAGCGATAATGTTTTATTTTAACAGAATTATTGGGTGATATTGTAACACACTATCTTGACGTGTAAGTTTGTATTGTTTTTTGAAATATGTATTAATTAATGGTTTGTGATTAGATTGAAGTGTGCGCGCTATAACAAAATAGAACAGAGATTTTTATGTACCCCTAGGAATTCTTTGACAAAGCAAATCGCATATATTTAAAGAAAATAAATTGGTTGCCTTACCTGTAATCTTGTGAAAACCATACACTCGACGAGACTAAGCCGAAGAAAAGCTCCAAGTATCGCTTCGTCGCTGCCGTCGTCCAAACTTCTCATCCTTGGATCTTAAAAAATGATAATTCATCGCTAAAATCATCACAGTCCGCCTCGCCATATAGGCAATGGCAATATCAAAGGGCTGGGGAAGGGAGTGAGGTCGATAGGCGCGAGAGAAGGAAGAAAACTCGTGGAGAGTGGAGCAATCGCCCGTACAAGATTTCTGGCTCGCGATGCTCGCGAAAATTTGAGCCGTCGCTGCATAGAATCGGCGGATCTGCGCGCGCGCGGGAAAAGCGGAATTGCGTGTACCTAGTCGCCTGCCAAAACGCGCGAGCGCGTGGACAAGGTCACCCGGGCTTTAGAAATTCATATTTACGAGGCGAAGCTTGCGCTCCCACGCGCACCGATATCTATATATATACACGTATGCACACACACACACACACACACCCACACACATATTCGTATATACATATATGCGCCTGCAGTTCCGTCTGCAAGAGCTTCCGAGATCGCCCTATTGATCAGCTGTTTTGTTTTTCCTTCCTCTATTATTTTTATCTGTACTACTTGAAATTGTTGTCATTAGATTTCACTTTTACAACGAATTATCGAGAATAAACAGAGAAAGGAGAAATTTTCATAAGCGTTACGAGATACAAGCGTATCTTCAACTTATTTTCCCGTCTGCAAAGGAAAACTAATCAACTGATACTGTCTTTAGATAAATTTCTGCAAAAAATATATTTTCAAACTAAAAGTGGAACATTATTGACTATTTTTTATGTTACGAATTCAAAGAATATCATATGGTCTGCAATTTGTAATGATTTTATTTAAAAAATGGACTTAAATTCATTAAAATAGCAAAAAAATTAATAGATAATGTAAGTAGAAATTTGCTATTGCTGCAAATATTTCATGAAATTTTATAAATAAGCGATGACGTTACGGCATCCTTTTGCTACTTCATAAATATTTATCGAAGTTACGATTACAATAAATAGCATCTTTAGTATATAATTGAAGACTGTATATATAGTTAAATTTTAACTTGAAATTTTTTATGCTGTTTTATGAACGAATTTTTCAATAGATAAAAGAAATTTGTTGAAGTTTCTGGCGAAACAATATGTAATATTTATAATTAAAATTATAATTTAAAGAACAACAAATAAAACAGTTTTTAAGTTGATTTGCTAATTCTTTTTTATTTACTTTAAAGATAATTAAGAGTAAAAATGAGCAAAATGTTGACTCTCCTCTTTAGCACGTAACTGTCTTTTCACCACTTGGCACACGCATTTCCGCGAAAAAAGAAAATCAAAGTAAAATAAAATGAAACACGCAAAAGTAAACGCGCGCGTCCTCGTCAAAAATAAAATGTCACCAGCTGTTTGCTAACACATACGCTTCTCGTTGCTTTAAAATATAGAGATGCAAATTTTAACCTTTTCCTTATATCAAACGTTTTCGTTCATCACATCATTCTAGTTTAAAAAATTGTAATGACAAAGTAATTTAATCTACTTTTTATTTGAAATGTAAAATGTAATAGAGAAACTCGGACTTTAATTAGTAACAGACAGGTTTTGACTTTGAGTATATAACGTATTATTAATCAATGTTCCGAATTTGAATTAAGTAGTTTATCTTACCATATCAGATTTGAGCAGTATCGAAAAATCACTGATACAAAGTTACATAATATTTCGAAAGGATATTTAGAAAAATCACTTCACTATTTTAAAATCGGAATGTTTCTGTCACTGCTCGAGCATCGAGAGCATTTAAATCTTGGCCACATATTTCCACAAGAAAGCGAACGAAAATTTTTGACAACGGAGCAGCTAAAGCCGGCTATTTACATCGGATCCGAAATCTACATAGGCAACATCGCGCACCTCACCTCCAATACGAGCGAACTGGGAGCGATTTGGACAAATTGCCAAAACAAGACGCGAGCGAGGCTAAGGAAATCCAGAGAAGATCCAGAGAAGATCCAGAGAAGATCCAGAGAAGATCCAGAGAATATCCAGAGAAATCGGAAAGGGAAGGTCGGCGCGGCCAGGCAGCAGCTAGGCAGCGGCTGGGCAGCGACAGCCGGCGACGGCGGTGCCCACTGATTTTCACGTGTTTCGGTGCGTGAGGCCCGCGTGCGCAATCCTCGAAGGAGCTTTCGCGCACTGTCTCTTTTGGCGGGTGACCCTGCAACTCGCAGCTCAGCCTCACTCACTCGTCGGCCCGCGCCGCGCGCGCCTCCGCACTTTGCACGTCCCGTGCCGCGTCTCACTGGCAAACAAGAGTCCACAGGCGGCACATTGCGACGACACCCCGTCGCTCCTCTTCGGCTCCTCCGGCCGGCGCTGCTGCCTCGCGGCCCGAGGACCAAAATGACATTGTCAATTTCCGCGGCGTGCGCTCTCTTTATAAATAGAGCTCTTCGCCGCTGGCGCGCTCGCGGCCAAGTTCTCCCTTCTCTCTCCCTCCCTTTCGGTTTAGAGCGAGGGCGACGCAGGTGCAGAGGACGGGGGCTTTCGGGAAGGCGGAAGCGCTTTTTACCTTGCTACATGAAAAACGAGGGTTTCGAGGCGGGCCCGGGCTGTGTGATAGCGACGCAAGTGTCGGGTGGGTGGTTCGGCGGTGACGGCTGTGCTGCGGCGGTGCTGCGTGTCGTTCGGTTTCTCTTTGAAAAAAGGTAGACTGGAGCGGAGAGATGCGCGCGTGCGAGGGGGGTGTTTGTATATGCGAGAGAGAGGCTCGCCTCGAACCGGCCCACAGTGACGTCGCCGGCCTACTGTCGGGGAGCTCTTCGGGCGCTCGCCTCCTCGGCCCCGCGGTCAACTAACCTACCGTGCGCGGCCGAACTTTACCGAGCGGGCGAATCAATCGGCTCGGCGCGCGGCGGCTCCGCGGCGGCTCGGCGCCGCCGCCGCCGCGCAGCCGGCCCTCCTCCCTCGCGCGCGAGAGTAGCGCGAGCAGCGCGAGCCGAGAGCGCATTTCCCGCACGTACGCGCGCGCCTGAGGTGCAACCCGGACCCCCCTCCCCCGAGTGCACCCCCCGCTGCAATTCCCGAGCCTTTTTTCCTACGCAAAACTTACGATGGCGACTTTTTTTAACCTCACGCGTCAAGTCTGCAGCTAACGGACATTTTTCTTGGGAAGATACGATTCAAATATCTAGCTGGGGCTTTGAACATTGTAAATTAGTAGTTTAAGGAATAGATTGTTCGAGGGGCATTTATGCTCGCAGCGCGCACCTCCGCAAAGGTGGAAGAGAGGAGCTGCAGTCGGCGCGGAGCACGCAAGCGCCAGAAAGAGACCGAGGTAGAAGAGCACGTGCGAGGGTGGGGAGAGATCACGAGAAACAGAGAGTGGGATTAAGGAGGACAGAGCGCGAGCAGGCGCGACCGACCGACAGAGAGGAGAGACGACCGCGGAGTAGCTTTTCAAAATATTATCGTAGAGCACGGCGCTGTCTTTGTGGCTACTTAATCTTATCTTCATTGCGCTTTTATCGGGACTTTTTTTCATTTTCTTTCGAATCCGGTTTATATCTGAGTTGGAAAAAATTGAAAATTTGCCACTGAAAAGGCAAGCAGTGGAAAAGGAAGGGCGGGTTCGTTAAGTAGTAACAGACAGCGAGTCGGGCCTGCAGCGGAAAATCACGACTCGGCGCGCGAAGATCGGAGGAGCCGATCGCGATGGACAAAGACGGCGCTAGGTGGGAAAGGCCGAGGCGGGGGTGGGAGGGAGGTCTGTGCACGGCGGGGGAGAGGAACTTGTGCGCGAGCGCGAGGAAAACTGCAGGCGAGACAGAGACGAGTCGATGGAGTTCCTTCTCCCTCTCCTCGTGTCGCGCGCGGCCGTCTGCGTGCGGCCGAGCGGTGAGGGAGGGGAGGATATGGACGCACGGACGTGCGAAGCGTGAGAATGAAGGAGAAAGGAGAGGGAGCGAGCGGCGCCTGGTGGACCGGAAAAAAGCGCGCGACGCGGCGCGGCCCGCGGGGGAGGGCGGCACGGACCGATTCCGCGATTCGAAAAGCGCGCGCAAGTGGCGGCTCGGAAGGGACTTTTCGCGGGCGCGGAGAATTATTTTCGCACTCGAGCGCAGCCAGCGGAGAGAGTGTGATTTGTGCACGCTACGCGGCACCGCCGGCGAACCTCTTTTTCGCGCTCGCCGCGGATTACGGATGATAATTCTTTTTCTTTTCCGACGGCTTTTTGCTTGGCCATGCGCGACTTTTTCAGCGCGGTTTACTATTTTATTTGTGCTTTCTACTTTGGTATAGTTTTTGGATTAACGGTGCACTGTATAGGGCAGGAAAAAAATGAGTTATTACCTAACACGTTGAGTTTTTGCCTGATACATGAATTTATTTAAATGCGCAATATGCACGTGAATGATTTCCCCTAATTAAGTCTTACATTTTTAATTGTAAATTATTTACTTAAATGTCGTGGTGGCTTTAAATATAGGAAAAAAATTCATTTTGATTGATGATATGTAATACCTTGTAGCAAAAATATTGTATCTCTCTTGACAATTTTATAAAAGAATTCATTCATGTACTTAAATACAAGTCAGAGTTCTGAATAGAGGTGGTGTACGGTATGCGCCATTTGATCTACATAGGAATGGCCAACATTCGATGCCAAATTTTTTAAATTAATTACACGCCTACGTCAGCGAATCTATACGTACGCAAGGGTTTATTAATACCCCACAAAAAACGGTGTCGAATACCGGAATTTCAAGTGACAACGCTTGCGATAGATTTTCTCAAGCATTGATGCGCGCATGTTAAGGATCTTTCCTGAATTAATTATAATCATCGGCTGTTGCATAATAAACGATACGGTATTCCTCAAAGTCATTACACGTGCGTTTTCTTCGTCCGATAAAGCAATAATGGATATCTTAAACGGCATAAATCGCTTTTACGATTCGAGCGATGTAATCAGCGCAACTGCTACGCGCTCTTTTTCTCTCCGTCTCTCTCTCTCTCCCTCTTACGCTTCCCCTCCTCCACGCGCTGCGACTCTCAAGACCCTGGCCTTCTCTTTCTCACTCGTGCACTCCTTACGAAAGCTCGCCTTATTTTTTTCTTCGTCGGCGTGTAGCACCAATAGATGCTCCGGAGCGATAGCTCGCTTCGCGAGGGGGAAGCTGAGAAAAGGAAAAATTACCTTCGGAAAGCGATTCTTGCTCTTGGCAATCTACAAAGGAGTCGATAAGGCTCTCCTCGTTATGAGCTCCGCGGCGTGACTTCTAGCACGAGCTCTAGACATCCTATACGTATACACATCCATGCATACGCTCAAGAAAAAAAAGCAAAAGGCACAAAAGCGTCGACGCTGGTCGCCGAACGTAAATAGTGCACGCGTACGAACGAACACAGTAACGAAACGGTCTTACAATGTCGCTCGAAATACGCGCAAACCGAGTCGCACTTGCGCGCGTTAAGTACGCGAGTGTAGCGCCTTACACTCTCAGCGAAGTGCATCGGTGAGCGATGACTCGTGTGCTCGCGAGTGTGAGCGATGCAACACCTACACTCTTGCACTCAGGCGGTCACCTGCGCTCAGATGATAATGCGTCGGGAATCGAGGCGCAACTAATATTTGCTTGTAAACAGTTTTTGCTTGAGGTAGAACGTACAAGCGAGCGTGCGATACCAGGCTTGCCCTATTGAGAAGATTTTATGAAAACCCTATACAAACGGCGCAGATACACTCATAAAACCCAATAAATGTAGCTGAATTTAGTTTTAGTTTTTTCGGCGATTATAAAATATTTGTCCTTAAGTTGGCATTGAAAAATATAGATTTTTAAACTCATTTTTATCTTATCTGCTAGAATTTTATTTGCGAATAATTGCAGATTTTCGTGGCGTCCGTAGGCCGAGGAAAATATTATTTGCACTTCTCTACGCGCTGTATACGGGCAATTCTTAGGTAACGCGCTTTGCCGTCTCGGCGCGTGCACGCATACAAGCTCGTCGTTTGACGTGCACCGCGCGCTACTACACGGAGACGCTCGGCCGAGCGATTAGCCCAGCGATTGCCCAGCAATCATCGCTCGTGTCGTCGCGGCCTCGGCGCTTCCTTCCTTTGCTGACTCCAGCGACTAATCGAAATCGACATTAAGTCGAAGATCCGAAAAGCGCTGCAGCAATGTAAAAACAAAGGAAGGGCCTCCCCCAGTGCCTTGCAGTTGGCCGATCACGAGCTCGAAGCTCGGGGACAAGCGGTCGAGGGACGAAAAATAATGATTTTTCCCTCATTAAGGGGCCAGTGCGGCGTGGCGCACGAAGTCACGTCCGCGCGGCGCTCGCGTGGCTCGCGCTAATTTACGCGAGGAGAGCCGAGCGCGTCGAAATAATGCGCGGGCGCTCGTGTGTCGCGCCGCCCGCGCGGTGCGTTCTTAGGTAACGCGAGGCGCGCGCGCATCTCCGCGTGTAATACGCGCGGCGTTACGTGAGCGGAACCGAGATCGCCGCCGCCGATCGTCGCTGGCCTACGCCGATCGTAAACTTGCCTCCTCCTCCCCCCAGGCTCTGCCTTTTTTCTCTTGCCTCATTTTACTCGGCTAGAGTCTCGGCTAGGATTTTGCTTTCGCGAGCTTAAATTTACATTATTTTCAATT
Source organism: Eurytoma californica (assembly GCA_035586675.1). NCBI lineage: Eukaryota > Metazoa > Arthropoda > Insecta > Hymenoptera > Eurytomidae > Eurytoma > Eurytoma californica. The sequence goes on along the minus strand of JAXIUT010000021.1, from coordinate 10,684,307 downwards.
CATTACTTTTTCCTGGCTTCACATCCTTCCGACGCTCGCGTAAATCAGTCGCTTTTTATTTGCCGCAAGGGCGTTCTTGCTTTTATTCTTTTTTCGAGAAAGCTATATCAGCAATGACTGTGGTGCACCTTCTAAAGTAAGAGATCAATTCACCCACTTACTATCGTATTATTTAATTTTCTTATCTCTATTCTTCCAATTTATAATTTCGGTAATCTAAAGAATTGTATTTATTAGCTGTTACTCATCCTCGTGAAAGAGAGATTTTGTCATTGTAAACTAACACCGATTAAAATGTCCAATTTAGATTTTTCAAGTAGCTAAGCTTCCTAAATTGAAAGCCGATTTTCCAGCACTGCTGACCGGCTTCCTTAAGTTTAAAAGTCTCGGTGTTATCTTGCACCGGCAGTACAGGCAGTCCGGAAAATCCGCGTTCTACGTTTGTTTTCTCCTTCCGGTTGCGCGCGCACACAGTCAAGTTCATAACGCTGCTCACTTGTGTCCTTGCGAGTGTTGGCTGCACGTCAACCGCGCAACTCTGTTGTTTGTCATCTTTACGAGCGGCGCGGGTGTAAAACACGCTAGACGAATCGAGAGACGCGTCTCGCCAGAATCCATGTATAGTCGGGAGCTTAATGTTGCCAGTATCTCTTTTTTCAGCCGCTTTCGTCATACAGGCGTTTCCATCCAGCGGTTTGGTACTTACAACTTAAGTAGGATATTAGTAAGTTACAGAGATTTAAGATCAATCTTCAAGATTTATGAAGAGCTTTTGCTTTCTATACTTGTTTTTTATTACTCTTAATTTGGAATTTTTTTTAAATTTACTGAATTCATTTCTTTTATAAATTTATAAATGTTTCAAAAAATGCCAACGTCGGCGATTTGTTCTTGTGTTTTTTGACTTTACTCTATCTTCTTCTTAACATTTTTGAGGTTATCGGTATTTTATACCATTGTTTATATCCGGTACTCGGGTATACCTTGTTTATTCTCTCCTATATATCTTTGAATAAAAAATGTTTATTCTTTTAAAAAAATATGCAGCGTATTGATATTTTGTAGGAAAATAATGACTTCACAAAATGAATTATATGTATTTCTTCTATAGCTGATAACTTATCGGTTTTCAGGTCTGCAAGACTGATTTTTAGATAGATGAGAGAAAAGTGCATAATAGTATATTACGATACGAGTACTAAAAAAGTGAATTTTGGACTCGCGTGAGGTTAGCACCCGAGCGAAGCGAGGGTGATAATTCACACGGGTCCGAAAATCACTTATCGCACCGTATCGTACGATATTTTATAGTACAACGCTGATTTATTTTACGCTCGCATGTGATAAACAGGCGTTTTTCGCACGGCGTGCTATAAAAAAGTATGAAGATTATACTTAGATGTTAACAATTAAGTAACAATTAAGTAATTAAGTAAAAGCACGGAGCAAAAAACAATTCTGTACATTAGAGTCGGAGATTGACAGAAATAAGAAGTCCGTTATCGTGTTTACAATTTTTTGCTTTTACTATGTAAATTATTTTAAGAAAGTAATTTCAGTATTGATAGTAATGAAGGCTAATCATCAGCGTAATAGGTTAACTAATTGTTGCTAAGCGACGATAAAGAGGTGAAAAAAGTCTGCCGAAACGTTTCCACATTCTTTAAATTGTCGAGAGTAAGATACTGGCTGTCTCGTTATGAGTTTAATCACTTTTGCGTATGTCAACGAAACAAACAGTGATATAAGAAATTATCGCTTTCACCAATTACGAGCTTTCGTTTTAAGTGGCTTAAAAAGTTATTTATACATTTTCATTGCTGATTTATCATCAGTTTATTAAAGCCAAACATTTTTTTCTAAACGTCTAAAGTGTTGTTAAATTAATCTTGCCTGCAATTTGGAAACAACAAAACTCTCTATTCTGACATTCTTTAAAATATATAATTATCTTTTAACTCGAATTAACGCAAGTTAACCGCTTAATTGCCGTAACGAAAGAAATTGCTTTGGGATACTAAGTTCAGTTTACATAGTCAGTTCGATAAGGGAAGAGAAAAATGTTCATATCTTTTAACGTATTAGCAATTTCGATGATACTCTCAGCACCTAAATTATACAATTCAAGGCAGGTTCATCGGCGCCTCTTGCATCTCTCACCGGCTTCTCCGGCCGGACGGGGATAAAGGGCGAAGCGCGGCAAAGTTGGAAGGATAGCTGCATGCGCGCCGCCTAATCGAACTGCCAATAATAGCGGTGCGGCGGACGTGTAGGCGCGCACGAGCTACCTTATACCAATGAATTTTTTAAGGCGCACGCTCCTCGCTCGCTCCTCCAGCGGCGCGTACACGCGCGAAACGCGGGGATTACGTAACTTTCACAGTGGGAATTACGAGTTCCCGATTATATTTTTTCCTTTAGCCACCTCGCCGGCCCGCTACTGGGCAAGAAGAAAGAAGAAAGAAGAAAAGAGAATGGGGGAAAACGTTTGCTTTTTTCTTTTCTTTTTTTTTAGGCGAATTCAGCGCTTGAGCGAAAACGAGGCGATTAGCGCAAAGTTTCTACATTTCTGAAATTCAAATCGCCAATTGCGATTTGGCGTATCGAGAGCCCAGGCTGTTAAAACTTTTTCTTCGTAACGAGGCAGTTTTACTCGCGTGGATGATAAGTTGTAGGCGTACTAGCGTGTGCATGCTTGCATTGAGGTACAAGGGGGCAGAGGGGAGATGATCTTTCGAATTCTTTTATCTCACTGTTATCTTTCATTAAGGAAGAAGATCCACATGCGTTTAAAAAATTGTAGGGTCGGTTGTTTACTTCGTGATATTGAAACCATAATTTTTTATAGAAATATATCAGCATATCAATTATTATATGCATTAATTTTCATTATTTAACGAGTACATAATAATTTAGTTTCTGTTTTGTAATTTGCGGATCATCCCAATTAATTCACGTATTGCATATTGAGTAATTGTGAAAAAGTCAATTTATTCATTGTTTCATTAATTAATATATCATCGCTCACAAATGAGCAGTCTCTAAATTGGCGTAATACCGCTGACCTGCTCTACTATGTTCTATCGTAAAACCGATCATTAAATCCAACGCCAATTCCTAACTGCAGTTAGACAAAATGTAGCTTGTACTCTATATCAAATGCATTGTTCGTACAAATTTGAACAATTAATATAACTCATTACAAAAACACAATTACGCAATTGTTAAAAGCAGGTATACCTAATGCATAAAAACTAATATTAGACTTGAATGATTTCGAAGTATTTGCATTTAAAATAGAGTAATCCTAATTCGAACTAATGAACACATTCGTAAAAGTTGAATTCTTTAGTCGGAGTTGCGCGGTCCATCATCCACGCCTCCGCTGCCTCCCCGGCGACGCCGGCATTTTCTCCCCGGACGAAGTAATCGCGGCTCCGCGCAGCTCGCACGCTCGGGCGGGTCGTCGAAAATCGTCGGCGAGCCAGTTTCTCAGTGCGCGCGTGCGGTGCGGCCCTTTTTCGCAGTCGATAAATCCTCCCCTTGAAAAATTGCCGTCGCCCGACTCCCGCGCGCGATTTCGAGCTCCTCGCGCGCGCACGGACGGAAAAACAAGACGATAAATCGATAGCCCAAGCGCCTCTGGCGTCCCGGAACGCTGCTCGCGCGTTTTCGTTAATGATGCCGGGCCTGCACTGTCGCCGCATTGACAGTCATCCAAGTCGCGAGGATTACCCTCAACCTACTCGTGTCATTGCAGTCGATGACGAATTTTGATTTGGTCTCCGTGGACTACAATGGGGGTAAGTGCAGCTCAAAATGGCCAGTACCTGCATGTAGAGAGCTCATGCAGGTGCTCGCGGCATCTGTACTTACCATCATTTCTGAGCAATCTGGTTTATTATTATCGTCACTTTTAAAAACATTATTGCTTTTGCTTAAACTTGAAAAGTTTTCGTATTAAATGAAATAAAAGCGGAAAATTAATTGTTTAACTCGGGTGAAATATACTTTGAAAAATAAAAATACTCTGAGCTATTGGAGAATTTTGAAGCCGAATTTACGACTGCTTGGAAAGTTTCACTCTTCCAGCAAATACTGTAAGCACGGCAATATCTATCGACTCGTAAAGCAATTTGTATTTGACTA
>JAXIUT010000021.1:10663563-10680058 GCA_035586675.1 Eurytoma californica | reverse complement strand
CTAGCGTTAGATAAAATTGTTACGTCGACGATCAATTTGTGGCTTCAGCTGGCCTGAAAAGAATGGTCGTCATCTCATATACAGCAGGTAAGTAATTGGGAGAGAATTCATTTAGCGTTTAAATTTGATAGCGAGGCGCAGGAGCACGGGCATGCACGCACCCGGAAGAGAAAAGTGCTGGCATTTGAAATCGAGCGAAACTAAGCGTCGGTCTCCCTCGGCGGCGCATAACGCATCGCTCGATCGGCGCTGCTCCGGTTTTTAGTCCGTCTCTCTTTCTCAGTTTTTCGCTCGAAATGCGCCGATAGTAGGCGGCGGGCTGCTCTCCGGCCGATTGCTCCGCGATCGTCCGCAATGAAAAAGCAATTTTACGGCGATTTTCACTTTTGCAGTGCGCGCCGCTCCGCTCGGCCGGGGCCGGAAAAAAGCTCCGTCGGCAAGGCGGGAATGAACGCGAAGGAGCAAGAGAGACGGACACAGAGCGCCAGCCAGCCAGCGAGTCGCGCTGTAAACACGTAAATCATAGCGGGGAAAGAGCGAGAGCTGCCCCGGCGCTTATAAAATTATATTCGATATCTTCTAATTGGCCTGCCGTACGTGCACATGTATACGGCACGGGAGGATACAATACTCTCTCACTCGGTAAATAATTAATTACCGTGCAAGTCGACTCGCTCTTTATCCACTGGCGTACTGATCGACGTAGCCGGACCGCTGACGACTGTCGCGAGCTTTCCTTGCCTTTTTTAGCTGGCAAATTGATTCTTATAGTGCTTCGTTCACGTTTGCGCTTTAATTGCTTCTAATTGACGTACAAAAGATTGAGCTTTGTGACTTTGTTACTCTTCTCTTAGCTGCGTTTATCAATAATCATCTATTACTAATTATTTCATTTATGATTTTAAAAGAAATAAATAGGTATGCATTTTTTAATCTGAAATTAATCAATTACAAGTTAACATTCGTTTATTCGATATAAGTTTTATCCAAACTTTGACATTTATTAATGCATTTAACACTATCGTCCTTTCACAGGTTTTAAATCTTTACTCATTTACGAACTTGTTTACTTGTATAGTACAGCTTATAGCTTGATTATTATTAATAATGCAACGGTCATTTATAATACATAAAATATTTTGCAAATTTCTCGTTTAATTGATGTTATCGATTCAGGAATTCGATGTTTTACCTACGAACCTGCAAGGCAAAATGCCGCGAGCACACTTTGACATTTGTACAAATTAGTTGACTGGTGAAAAAGCAAGGAAGAATTAATCTTGTTGTAAAGAATCCCTTTTCGACTCTGATCGTTCGTCACGATCGCGCAAAAAAGATCAGGGCACGGGCGGGCTGCACGCGGACACGCGGAAAGAAGAAGAGCGATCTTGGGCCCCATCCTCGCGGCGATAAATTATCGTTATCAGCGACGGGCTTGGCAATTTTCCGCGCTCCTCGGGCGCGGCCGGCGGGCACAGAGGAGACGGCATAACGGATGAAGGAGCGCGAGAGGATGGTTAATAGGCGTTCGGGCCTTTCGGGGAGCCGAGCGCGGGAGAGCGAGAACGTGAATATTCGGGCTGCACGGGGACCCCGGCGCGGCGACCAGCGGATTAATCGCGCTCCTCCGCGCGCTCGTGCGCAAGTGCACACGCAGCAAAGGCCCTCGTGCACGATGCGGCCTTTGCGCGGAGGCTCTCTTGCACACTTTGCTCCATGCCGAGGCCCTTTTTTCTGTACTCCGCACGCGCCCACTCCGCGGTACGTGATTCTTTGCCCTCTTCTTTGCACTTTCCTCGACGTCTTTTTTAGGTCACCCATGCCAAAGGGACACACTCCGGCTGAAATAGCTGCATATACTTAATTGCTCACGCCATTAAGCAAATCCGCAATAAGCGATTGAGCTACTGATATCATCACTTGTTATAGCATTATCTTACGTACACTGGCGGTCGTAACGTCGCTCGAATGTAGTTTCATGGAAAAGCTACTTTTACATTAATAAATCATATTGAACTGTTACATTTTTGCACAAATATAGGTAAATGGCGAATCTTCTTTTATCTTAACACGCACTTTTGTAATAACGGATGTGTGTGCAAAATATGCAATAATCTTAATAAATTAAAATTGGACATGCCATAATTTTGTTAGTGAAAATATATATATTTTCAAAATACGTTCAAGTTTCATGCAAAAACGTGAGAGTTAAAACAATGGAAAAGGAGGTATTGCAGATTCCCAATAAAAGTTGGAAAAAATTAAAGAGTGGTTTTGTATATGTTGCTATTTTTAAATCATCTATTATTGTGGGATTAGAGAAGAGGTAGAAAGCTCTGCAAGTAAAATATACGTCTGTGAAGGGAAAAGGGAAATGTTGTGAAGGGAATAACACAAGAAAGGGGTATAACCTTGCATAATAAATTGCGCGGTTATGTTATACCGTACTGTCAAAGAAATGCGTGTTTACTATTCCCCTTATACCGATAGCTCTATGCTGTCAATAATTAATATATAATTCTAGGCAATTAAGGCAGTACTTGAGTTGAATTCGGCATATTTTTAGCTAGAGCTGCATTGCATATAAATAATTAATTGGAAGCTTAGTTATTTAATACAATTCTACTATTAATTGCTATGTAAAACTTATTAACTTATAGTAATTATATTTCATAAGCCTTCCATTACTTAAATAACTCTGAATATTCCTTGTACCGACATATGGCACTCACTATATAACTATATCACGGATGACATTTATTTGCTAGAAATCTAGATGAGAATAAAAATATAAATAGTACAAGGCAAAGTATATTGAGTAGTTTTTATACTCTCTTTTGAGCGACGGTTAGATTAAATCGACGCCAAATTTTGGTTGGTGTGCGCGGGAAAATCAGCTGTGCGCCGAGAATTTGGTGGCGCCGTGGATTCGATCTCGCACGCACGAGAGAGCCGCCGCGATAAATTTCGATAAGAGGTCGAGTCTGGAAAAAGGAGGAGCTCGCGGGGGGCGAGATAGAGCGGGCGCGTGCACAACACGCCTTTGGAAGAACAATGCTCGGAGCTGCGCGGGCTTTAGTTTATGGGGACCCCGAAGTTTACGAAGAGACGTCGTCCGCGCTCCTAACCTCACCTCGAGCCCTCCTCGCCTGGCCTCCTCGCCTAGCCTCCTAGGCTTTAGCCTAGCCTAGGGCTCCCGGCGCGAAGGAGGAGAAAGAGGGAGAGAGGCGCTGCACTCTCTGGCGGCGCGCGGACGTCTGCCTGGGTATTGATCCTCCCGGCGGCTCTCGGGCTACTGGCTACCTTCACCCACTGATAATTCTTGTCAGACTCCCAAAGAGCCGAGCCGTCGCGCTGCACACGCGAGCCGAGCGACGGAGATAGAGACGCCGCTCGAGCGCCCGCGTGCGTCTCTCACGCCCGGACCTTTCCAATTATCCTTCCCTCCTCTGCCTCCTTCGCCCCCGCTTCGCCCCCCGCTTCGCCCCCCGCTTCGCCCTGCCCTCCCCCGATCTTCCCTGCTTTTCTCCTTTTCTCTCCGCCAGGCGCGAGTGCAAACTTCGTCTTTTTGCGGCTGCGTGTCGGAGACTACGTGTGAGACTACGTCTATGTGTGCGACTACGTGGCGCCTGACTAGTGCAACTCAGGAAAAAACTTATTGGAAAATGTATCTCGCGTACTTTGCAGCGAATTGCCGTAGATACGTGCTTTGTTACTTTTTTTACAAATTTTTATTGCCAACAAAACTATTGTACCTCGTGATTCTTATTCATTTTGCTCTCACCTTCTTAACTTCATTCTTGGAGTTTGCTTTGCAATTTGTAACAGTGCTTGGATGCATTTAGAACATTTCATTTTCGTTCAAAACATTTTATTGCAGTATTTATAATTACGGTTTGTAGTGAGAAATTTGTCCGTAACATCTTTTGTTTTCAATAGATTCCTAATAAGTGCAAAAGTCAAATATTTTTAGTTGGAAAAGAATCTCTAAAGGGTAAAGAAATATAGTAGTGGGACAAAGAATCGGTGGATATAATTGACCATTTCGTGAAATAAACTTTATTTTCAAGCCCCAAAGAATGAGGTATCGCAGGTATGATTATATATGATAGCTTTGGGGGTTGCAGATCAAGTTTAGGTCAGCTGGATTTGCTTTTTCCTATCTATAATTGTTCGTGTGTTTTCTTATTTTCTCCTCTGAATCCTTTGTTGACTGCTTTGGCAATTTCTATGCACGACGATGAAAAAAGAATTCACCGAGAATCGAATACGCCAACTCTGACGTTCGAACTTTTAAAGATATTGCAATTCGGAGAGTGGCAATTCATCATGAGTCGCGCGGAAAAATTCGTCCACCCTCCAGTTCGAGCGGTGACAAACTCGGCTTGATCGAGATTCACTTTGTACGGGACGGATGCTTTCTTTGTTTTGCAAAATAATAATGTTATTTGCTGAATATAATATGTTAAACAAAAGAGAAAAGAGTACAGTTTTTTTGAATAACGTCGCTGTCTTCCCTTTTTAATTCCATTGTTGACAATAGGATTGGAGAGAGAGGACCGCGGTACTATTGAGATGGAACACTGTACTTAACATTGAAAAAGATGATGGTCTTTAGAGCCAGTACTTTAGTATAGAGGCCTGCGTTTTTTGAAATACTCTAAACATTCATTTTATTCCTATACATAGTCTACAATTCGTGATGTATTCTCTTTATTCTTAAATGTGATAAATTTCTTGTTTAAAAAGTAACTTGTAATAAAATACTAAATGGTGTGTTTTTTGTTCTATTTATTTATTAAACTTTGAGTTTTTAATTTTTCGTTTTTGCTGTGTATAAAATTCTGATGTGTTTTTTAAATAATTTTGATTCTTACGATGTTACTATGATATTCAGTGACTAGTGTAAAAAAAGCCTCTTTAAAAGTTCGCGACTCTGAATGTCTCAATTTAGACATAATTGCAATCTTTTTTCTCACATCTCGCAAAGTTGCACCTAATCAGAGCCACATCGGGCTCGATCACTCTTACTTTCCGAGAGAATCCTGATGGTCTTAACGCTCTCCTCTCCCCCTTAAAAATCCGTGAAAATCCTGTCGCGGAAAGTGCGCAAGAATATCCTCGGGCGTCTCGGTGATTGGAGCCTCGATTGGAGCGCACGGGCTCCTCCGCTAAATCCGTCGTGACTGCGGCTCCCCACCCCCGGCGCGCATAATCGCGTCAGGCGCAGAAGGCGAGAAAGACCAGGAGCGACGGCACCTTCGCCGGGATCTGCGCTGATCTTACGAATTAATGCCCGGCGTAGAGCTCGGGCGCGGATCGATCGGCGCCTCTCGTCCGCTCTAGAGGTGCATTCGAAATAGACGCCACTCCGCGGCGAGCCTACTTACCGATTCGTGACGTTAACTCTTCCGAGCTGCCGTCTAGTTTGCGCGCGCACTGCCATCGGGGGATCGATGGGCCGGCGAAAAAGGAGAGTAGAGCCGGGGTAACGAGAAAATTGCCACCCGCTCGTCGCGCGCCATCTCAATTATGAATGCGACGTGTGTGTACGCGACTACGCGCATTGACGACATAGTACGCTGCGGGGGTGTTGAGCTTTGAGCTTGAAAACAGGTTAGAAACACCATCATTTCTTACGACCAGGGACTATTGAAACTGAATAGCACGTCTTTATCAGATACTTATCTCGTGTTACGTCTGCAGATTGCGTATCTGCTTGTTGTTTATGCTGATCATTTTCCTTATAACCTCCAATTTTCAATACAATTAGGAATTTTTTTTTAAGAAAAATACATATCCCTTGATTTTATGCGATAGAAAAAAGCTTGTCGATAACTTTCTCTACTATTTACTCCTCGAGAAAAGTAAAATTATTACTTTTTATTAGCAGAGTGCCAAAGGAAAACTTACTTCGAGGACAGTTTCGGTCGCCGGCCCATCCGGACAATTAAAACCGTTGCATCAAAATCGGACGCGACTGAAGAAAAAATGCCAATGGTTCTTCCTCCCTCCTGCAGTCGCAAAGGGGAAATCCGCTGGCGTTAGAGCTATGAATTTGACGGCGGCTCGGGGCCGAGCTGTGGTCGGGACAAGGCGGTGCGCATCGATGCCAGCCGGCCAAAGTTACCGCGCCGTCGGCAGCCTCCCTTAACGACGCCACGCGTCGCGGTACAAGACGCGCACGCTACATCACGCCGCTGCAAAATGTATGCCTGCCGGTGATAAACGGATTCAGCCGTTAGACCGCCCTCCCGCCTTTCCACCCTCGACCTACCCTCGACCTCCTGAGCGGAGGCGACGAGCTCGTCTGTACCTCTCGATTCATTTTTTTCTTAGCTTCAGCTACCATTTGACCTTTAAATTATCAGGAATCAAATTACTCGACTATAGTGGCAGATTAAATTAAATTAAATAAGACTGTATTGCGAGATTTATTGTTTTTTCTCTAGGGAACTAGGATTAAAGTATGTATATATTTTACTATTTAGAGCCTGTCGAATACTAGCGGCTAGGTAACAATCGTATATCATTCAGTACAATAATTTCTTACTAAAATTTAATAAGTTCTTTAGGTCGAGAATCATAAATTATTAATTTTAACAAATTTGATCATATTTTTTGATAAATTGATTTGATGGCTGGTCTTGACTCAATAATTAAACACACAAAAATAGGTGAGAGATACACTTTACTTTAAATGTTAAATAGTGCCTCAAGCCTCAGAAATTCCCAATGTGAAAATACTTTCTCGATTTCTTGGAGTTTTGAATTTCCCTGTGCGCGCACGAGTGCGACTTCTCCCTTTAATCTGGCCTCGCCTGTGTCTCTTCCTTTTCCGCACTAACCCTCCCCCGCTTTCCGCATTTACGCCAGACGACGACAACGTCGGCGGTGGTAGCGGCGGCAGCGACGGCTCTCTTCCAGCTCACTTCCTACTTGCCTAAACGCGCGTCTGTCCCTCTCACCTTATTTCCGCGCCCTAACTAATTCCATCCTACACCGTATCCCTCCTGCGAGGTACCTTAACTGCCTGCGGGCGCCTCTCTTCACCGCGTACCTATGAATATGCGACGTGGCCCCGGCCCTCACCGTCGCCGCTTGAATCCTTTATTTTTCGGCTCACAGCCCGGCGATATTTCAGCCTGAGCGATAGTAAAGCAGGGAGCTTTTTACTGGCTCAAGCTACTGTTTTTCGCCGAACTGTGATTAGAGATGTCGTTGAATTGGACGATTTCCTCATTTACTAAAGATTTTCAGTTAAGCTGTTAAACCCGCGAGTTTTTACCTTTGATCAAAAGAGCTACTCTTTTGATTCTGTGAAAAAGCGTTCCATTACCGAACGAAACAATCAGTCAAACGAAGTTGCTAATTCCGCTGTAATTAACATGGCACATCAGGAGTGGGGATTGCAGGTGCGCCGAATGTGGATCCTCATAAAAGCGCGAATCGGAGGCCCGGATAAAAAAGGAAGTTAAAAAAGGAAGCGAGGAGAGTGTCGCAAAGAAGCGATCGATGTCGCGGTGAAGGAGGCGTTCCCTGATCCGCCGGCGAAAAGACGGGCCCGGCGACCAATTGCGCGGCTAGTCTTAGTTTTCTCCCCCCCGGGTGCGGGAAAAAGCACGGCCGCTCGAAAAGCCGGTACAATGAGCCTTGAGAACGCGCCGCGGAAAAAGCGCGACTGGCGATGCACCGGCCGCGGGCGCAAAAAACCGATCGGTCACACGGCGCGCCAGCGTCCCCCGGAGCAGCCAAGCGCGCCCGAAGCTTTTTCGCGTGACGCACGCGGTGAAAGGAGCGCGGGGGGACGTCCGAGCGCGCCGCGAAAGAGGCTGCGTTTCGAGGCCGGGGCCCCGGGAAAAAGCCGGCCAGCTCTGCTGGAACGGAGGAAACGCCAAGACGAGATAATTACTCGGCATTCAGATCGGGGGGAGATCGGGAGACCGATTAATCGCTTGACGCTGCCGCTGAGAAGCATAAATCCTTAAACTTTTTACGCCGATCAAAAGGATTCAGCCTCTACTATTAATAAATTTACGCTTTGTGTCTCAATTTAGAAAATATTATTTTTATCCTAATTATCATTTTTACTAAGTTTATAATATTATACTTATTTTATATGATTCGTCAGTAAGTTTCAGTGAGTTATATCTTGTCAATGACTTGGACTGATTTGATCAAAAGTTGTTCACTCATAATTTTGCAGTGTAATTCTGATTGTCGCACTATCTGAAATAGTGACTAATCATCGATGCTCAATGTATTGATTGAGATTTAGAAAGCTAATATTTGTAGCGGTCCAAAGATTTTCTGAAAAAAGTGTTGTAGCATAAGTAAGCATTGCACGAAAGAAATTTCGAGCGTTCGCAACAATGCCAATTCAAAAGGTGCGCGACCTTTAACCTTTCGAAACGATTAGCATCGCTAGAATGTTGAAAGAAAGTATGTGCTTTATAAAGCATTTGGGGTTAAGTTAAGGAAAAATTTAAATTTATTACATAAAAGAATTATGAACTATGAACTTGGGAAAAGAGGTATATATTAAGTTGTGAGAAAATTGAGATGAGCCTTTTAATAATCGGACAGTGTCCCAGTAAGTGCAAAGCGTAAAAATGAATTGAGCCGAACCGCCGAAGTCAGATAGACCGTGGCATAATTATTTTTTACTTGTCGACGAGACTACCGTTCGGCTTTCTCCCTCTCTCTCTTTCTCCCATCGTCACGCTGTCTGGCGTCTGCGTGCGCGAGACCAGGCGAATCTCCTGGCTGGCTCGAGCGATCGACTCCGGTCCTTTCTCTCTCTTTCTCCGCGGAGTGAAGGCGTCGAGCCTCCCACGCCTCGGCCTCCGCCGGAGAAAACGGCTGCGAGGCTATTTCTCCTCGATCCACGACGGCGGCGCCGCTTTATTTGCATTCGGATCGATATCCAATTATCGTATATTAAACGGCCTCCCGTGCCCCTTCGAGGAACCGGGCGCTCGTTAATTATCATTGGTGATTAATTGTTTATTAATTATGAACCCCAGCTCGTCTTCCGCGACGGTAAGGACGGTAAGAGGAAGAGCATATGACGTCGGCGCGCAACTGAAGCCTCGTCCCGCGGTGCTCACCTTTTTTCACCGGTAAATCACCGACGGCGGTGTGCTTTCGCATCGATTCGATTCGCGGGCGCGACATCAACTTATAGTCGTCGGGATAGCAAGCGGAGCACGAGCGAATCGTCATTAGGCACTACCTGCCAACCTGAATAAAATATTGTTTATTTCTTTCTTTTCCGACATAAAGTTTTACCCACGTTGACGCTGTAAGTTCACGCAAGCCGAGCGAAAAGTGGGTGAGTGCGTATAGCTTACCCCGTGGCCGATCAGAATGAATTATTAAGTGAATACTTATTTGCCTATAAATTGCGCTAACCGATATATTGAAGGGATTGAATAACTTTCGAAGAACTCTACATTTATAGTCTTCGATAACTTAATTGTCTTTAAACTTTGAATAAGTACAAAAGTACAATTGCCCAATAAGTACAGTATAAAAGATCAAGATCTTCTCTTCAATCTCTATAGAAAATATAAGTTTATACAAATAAGCTCGATTAATATTATCTTGAAAAGATTCGAAAAGTGCGAGCGCAGTAAGAAGTTCCATTAGAATAGCATACAAGGGCTAGCAGGCTGGTGCGAAATCGGAGCTGCAGCATCATCCCGCAACAATGCCCGAGCGCCTTTGGAGCGAGAAGAACCGCAACGATTCTCCCCGCGATAATCGGCCCTCTCTGCGCGCGGCGAGAACGAGCCCGAACGCGCCACCCGTGCCTTTACTTGGCTCCGGGCCGCTGGGCCGGCGCGAGCCTCCTCCGCGCACTCGGCAAATTAATAAAATGCTAATTGTGCTCTCCCTCTCGGTCGGCCTTGCGCGGCACCGCTCTTTCTGACCTTGATTCCGGCTATAAATCATCGCTTCTCTAATTGCCCCATACTTTTATTGTCTTTTCTTTTTTTTTAACGATGAGCCGCTTAGCGTCGGTAAGGAGAGAAAATTAGGCTTCAATATCGTATTTATATTGTGAATTACATTTCAATTTATCTAATTGATTAACAAGTCCTTTTCAATTCTGTGATCCACAGGAAAAACCGCACAACTCCATTTTTTTCAAAATAGTATATTTTGCACCTAGGAAGTAAAATTAAAGAATGGTTCAAATCGCATGTAAATTGTGACCCGAGACGAAGTCGAGGATAATAAACATTCGATTTGACGCATTCTTTATTTACTCCCGAGGTGGGTATACTATCTTTTTGCCTAGCGAGGTTGAATTTTTTTAAACTTTTTACCACATTTTTAATACATAGGCTCTTATCGAAGAGAGAGGTTGTTGTGCGTAAAAATTCGGGATAAGCGTAGAGATGCAGTTAAAACAATTGTAGTTTTATGGGAAAACAATCAAGGAATCAAAATACTATGCTCGGTTGTTAATCGCTTACTATGCAATTAAAAAGAAACAAGCGAGAGCGTAAAGAAAACGTAGAGAGATTGTAGGCTGCGGATGGGGCGCGCGATGAGCGAGGGGACTTCGCTTTTCTCGCCTCCCGTATGATACCACTGAACCTGCACAACTTACGATAATTGATTATTCTTAATGAGACAACGACGTCATTCTGGTTCGGCTATACACAAATCGGAAGATATTATAGATATCATTAATTTACAACAGTATTGAATCTGCAATTATTGATTTCGATCTTACAGATTCGTGCAAACATTAACACTGCTTTTTCTTAAAAACACGAAAAGTGGAGTTTTGTGTTTTCCTGTAGGCTCCAGAATCGTATATGCTATTAATTTTTAGAATTTGTACATATATTTTTGGCCATGAATAGCAAGTTTTTTAATTCCTGTCCAGAATTAATTTATCATTTATTAATTTAAAAAACAAATCAATACGATAATGTAAATATTCATATGAGATAGAAGCCTATAACAATTTTCCAAGTGTTAGTAAAAAAATGGAGCGGTAGCATACTACGGTTCAACGCTAATTATTACCTTACATGCGCTGGAAAAACTTTTATGAACAATTAACACCATTAAAGTGATGAAATTCTAACACTTTCTAGGACTCATATATCGTTTTAAAATTTAAACAGCTATAAATAAATATTTTCAAATTTAAAAAAATAATGAAAAGTATGACAAATTATATGTTATCATAAGTATCAGTAGAAAGGTAAAAAAATAAACTGTACTAAGTGAATAAAGAGCCTGAAATTATCTAGCGACTAAAGGCCGATAAAGACTCACATGCGCAGTTATCATCGGCGCTCGAGCAATCTTCGATCGGCAGCGAGTTTCCGCCGGCCCTTAAGATCGTGCGAGTTTTTTTCGCGGCCCTCTCGGTCGGCCCGTGCAGCAAAAAGGGCCGCAGGACGGAACGAGCCGGGGGCTTGAACAATGCGTAAAAGCGCGCTCGTGGCCGGACGTCGATTTGGCCAAAACAGGTTTTTCGCAATCGATTCGCGCCGGCCGGCAGTCGATGCGATTTTTCTCCTCACCGATTCAAATCGTCCCGCGGATTTTTAACGTGCGATCCGCCGGCCCGCGAAAAAACGCGCCTCCGCCTCGGTCGCCTCGCCCGGTGGGCTTCGAAGCTGCCCCTCCTCGCTGAGCTTCCGGGAGATCAAAGAGGTGGCCCGGGAAGCGCTCGACTTCGTGTGAAATTGCTCATTTATAAGTCGGCCTTTTTGCCCCGTGGACAGGGGAAAAGGGGTGCGTCGGCATCTGGACCGCATGTAATTAAGACGCCCGTCAGAGCATTTTGCCTGGCCGAAGAAAACCCATCGATGCTTAAGTGCCTTTTTTGCCACGTAGTGGAGGAGGAAATATCATTTGTTCTAATTTAGCACCGACTGCACTTTGATATTTCGAAAACTAGAGGATCCGTTACAACCAGAAGATTTTGTACTTTGATTTATTGGCCCATTGAAGCTGCACAACTTTTTCAGAAATAAATTTCTTTCCAAATTTGAATATTCGAAAACAGTTGAATAGAGCGACATCAGCGAAAGCTATAAGTTATAAGCTGCTTTGAATAGCCTGAAAAGACTTATTAAGATAATTGTCGCATACACCCTTTTAAAGAGGCGTATAATAATAATTGTAGGCTACATTGTTATTTACAGCCGTTGTTGATTGACTAGCTAACACGAAAGCCACCAGGCAAAAAAATGGTATAAATTATTTTGGTTAAACCTCGCGAAGGAAGCACAATAGGACAGAAAAGCAGAATGTTCAATAAAAACGATCGGTATAATAGCTTCATCACAAAGATCCTTCGAAAACTACAAGTCCAGACTATTGTAACCAGCAACGACTTCCACGAAGTCTCGTTAAGAATACGTCAGCGTGAAGTTTTGAAGTAGTAGTTCCGCCGCGAAGATAGAAGCCATACGCAACTTTTGGGCGAGCACAAAAGAGCAGAAAAACGGCCGAGACACGCAGGCGCTCGGTCATTGAGTTACGCGAGATAAAGAGCTGCCGGGGCAGATTGGACTCGGGGCCGCGGGGCCCGATTTTTGCGGACGCAGCTTGACCCGTGCCGGGCGCTTGCGCTCACGCACACCGGGGTTATTTAGTCCCGGCAACAATTACCCGGGCGTCGCGCACGAAACCGCAGCGGCGCGGCGTCACGCACGCAGGGCCCCGGCATTCCTTCCTCTTCCGACATTGCAAATTGCCGTTTAGAAGCCCTCTGCCTTTTTCTCGCAGCGCTGCCAGGCGCTGCGAGGGAGACCCACTGCACGAACGCCCAGCGTCTATTCCGCGCGCTCTCTTTCGCTTTGTTTTTTATTTTTTTCTTTTTCGCCTTGCTTCTTCTCCCTTCTCTATTCTTTTTTTACCGGGCTCGCTTCCTTTTCTTTTCGTCGACCGGGGAGGCCTACTTTTACGAGGGAAAATTGCGTTCCTGGAAAGGCAGTCGCGTAGTTTTCAACTTTTTTTCTTGGCGCCCCTGCCTTCGTAGTAATGGTGTTCTAGTTTAGAGGTAAATTTTGATTCTGGATGCGCCTTCTTTAAAGTCACCGTCGCATCGCATTAAGCTTCTTCGAAAATGGAGGGATTGCTATATTAGACCTTGTAAATAAATCGATCGATTAGTAATGTTAGCAATGTTGTCATTAAATTTAGAAATATATTTTCGATGCCATTAGCCGACTTCGGTCCGTCTTCAATACTTAATTTTTTTTCATTAAAATAGAAGCTTTTACTGCTACACTTGTTAATCTAATTTTCAGGAGTGATAGCAGGATAATCGATGTAAAATAAATCGGTTCTCGATGTCCAAAATTATTTTTGGATCGCTCAAATTAGAATGAACTAGGGTTCTACAGATTAACACATTGTGAACTTGAAATATTTACAAATCGAATGGCACTCATTTTAGTCTTTGATTTATTTCGCTTAAAAGATACACCATCAGCCTAATCTGGAGCTGCTTTAGCCAGTTACAAATCTGACGCTGACTGTCTCTGCTAGAGGACACGGTACAGCGTCGCACCTAGGCTTATATCTGGCCCCTTGTGCTCAAAGCTGAAAATGATCATTTAATGAATGCTAAAATAGAGAGGTTTCACAGGCACACTGCGATTTGACAAATCGCCATTACGAAATCCTATGAAAATGAGTCCCTTCGAAAGCGTCCTTTCGTAGATCAACATAATTTCCAGTTAGCCGTTCTGCAATTGCAGCCTCGACAGAGTAATTTGTTCCCGGCATAAAAGCTGCAATTGACTCTGCATCACTTTGCGATCGCGCTGCTACAATTGTCGCTGCTGCGACTAGAAATTGCAATTTCTTCGAGAGCTGGAATCATAATGCGTCCGCACGTGCGCGCGCGGGTAAACATATCATCAACTACTAGTGCCGCATGAATTAATGTATGAAATCTTTCACTTTTGCTTTTAATGGAAACAAACGTTACTCTCTTAGCCCATATAATTTTCTTCAAACTGTTAACTGACAGTGGAAGGCTTCAAGGTGCATTTAATTTTCTCTTACATGCTCTAGTAGGATGTTTCAAACTTAAACTTTTTGTCGCTTTAATGAAAGCTTTAAAAATGTTGTAAATTAGCGCAGTCCCAATTTCAGCCAAAATACCTTGCGCCAGCTGCTCGGTGAAAAAAAAGCAGGCTGCATCTTCGGGGTCTCTATCTTAATCTATCTCTTGCGCCTTCTCCGGTGGCGCTTGTTGCCGCGGGCCGGGCAGCGGGCGCACGCACGGAGCCCCGATCTCTCAGGCGCGCACGCGTGACGAGGCGGGGAGACGCGCCGGGATGAGGGACGAGTGTTCCCGGGAGAAATTGAAAGGGACTCCCGCTCCCGCCGTCGCTCGATTAGCGCGAGATTGCCCCGCGAGAGCTTGACCTTTGCTGAGATTGCGAGCGGGCGCTAATTGTTTCGCAGCCCCTGCGAGGCTCTTGCACGCAGCTAAGCGAGTGCGATTACTTCGCTACCTTTATTTTTTACCATCAAAAGAAATTACTGACACTCTTCAATTATTGAGTATGTCGGAAAAATAAGTTTTAGCTAAAAGAGATCAATATTACTGGAAAGTAAGAATAAAAATTCTTGAAATTTTCAATTTATGTCAAATTTGGAGCCAATTCGAAATGCTAGAATTCTAGTAATTTACTAAATGAAACAAATGGCCACATTGTACCGAGAAACTTAGCTTTGAAGACTTTTGCGAGATATAATATACTTCGAAAGTACAAGTATTTCCTTTCGCACTCAAGAATTGAAATTTGAAATAAACCCAACTTCTTCAATCCACGTTAACGCCCACTCATTCGCACTTTTTACTATTCTACAGCAACTAGCGGTCCCAATTGAAGGATAAATTGAAAATAGCAGCTCTCCTGCTTGACGTCGTTGCTCTATGGAAAGTCATTGCGGCAACCTCGATTGTCTAGCGATTCCTGGCGGTGTCTCGTAAATAATAGCCAGCTCAATATCCAGGAATCAGCGTCGCGCGGTGAATTATTCGCGGGGCCACCGAAGCGCTCGCTTCTAATCCGAATATTCAGCAGGCTTGTCTGCCCTCCTCCTTCGGCAAGTTCAGCCTCCTCTTTCGCCGGGGCCGGGGCTCCTTCATTTAGCCGCGGCTTAAACTCGACGAGCCGACGGGCCAAACTCGCTTTGAATAGTTAACGTCGCACGCGTGCGGTGCACTTGCAATAGTGCGTGAACGCGGCGATCGAGACGACTTGTGCATAATGAACGATGCACGCTCTCGGCTTTTTCCTCTGTGACGCGCGTAACGCTTTTGTGCAGGAATATGTGTTACTCGCGAATGGAGCTTGCGCAATTGCTTTAAGTACTTTCGCAAAGTCGTTTCAAGCGGTTTCGCGAGGTTTAATGCTTCTGAATCAAGATGACTTTTGGCGAGGGAAAGGGAAAAAAGCTTTTTTAAACAACCGTGTCAATATCAGCCACACCACGTTTTTTCTTATTTTATTATTTTCTTTCATTTTGATCGGGAAATATTTCAATTATTTAAATTCGAGTAGTTTGATTGAATAATATTCACAAGGAAGGCACACGATATATAGAATTATAGGATAGCGAGACACAATCCGCGCATGGAAAAGATATATTTTTCGTAAAAAAATATCCGTTCAATGCTTAACTGCGACGCAGAATTATTTAGCGTAAAGAAGAAGATCAATATTTTCGCAAGTTTATCCATTATCACATTAAACTCCCGCTTGGTAGAGGCAACTCGTGCGCAAAGAAAGGCTAAAAACATAGAGTAATTCCAGCGAATACCGTTGAATCCAATGTAAATCGGAGGAAAAAAGGGATGGAGGCTTGCTGGAGAGACGCGTCGAATCGAATGCGCGAGCTTACGTAATCGGCGCGGATTCGCGAAACGGTGCGCTCGCTCCCTCCCGAGATTTTCCGTAATCGCCGCGTGTCCTTCTCTCTCCTCCTCTCCGTCGGCGGGAACGCAGCGGGCCGCAGACTATCCGTTTCAGCTCCTAAAGCGCGTCGTGCCCGCGAGCTCGCGAGCTCGGGAATCGAAGGAAGCGATCGTGCGCTCGGGCTCGCGCCAAGAGGAGACGCACGAACGGTTCCCACGAAGATCTCTCTAGCCGCGGCCCGAGCGAGCAAGAGAGAGAGGGAGGGAAAGGGGCTCCGGCTCGGCTCTTTCTCTCCGCGTCCGCGAGCATTAATACCCGGATAGAAGGGGGAACGGGGGAAGGGGGAAATTAGAGAACAAAAGGGACGGAGGAAATGTGTAACGCGTGCGCGCGGGCGTGCGCGAGCGCTGAAAACGCGGTAGGCTCTTTAACTGCGCGATTATTTTGCTCTTGATTTTCACTCGACTTTTATCCCCGGACACGAATGCCCGCTTCCTTTATTGCTGTTATGCTCGACGCTTTAGAGGGCTCTACCTTCTTGTGCCTTTTTAAACGGTTTTTACTTCTTCCATTTTCTT
>JAXIUT010000021.1:10612417-10654760 GCA_035586675.1 Eurytoma californica | reverse complement strand
ATTCTTTATATTCTTGCTTATTCATTTACATTGTTATTTAATCATCTTTTTATTTGTAACTATCTCCACTATTGTGTTTTAATATTTTGCTTAATAAACTCAGTTATATATTAAACACCGATTCGAGATCATTCATCCAACAGACTTGAGCTATACCTGGAATTGTATGTTGTAAAGTTACAGAGATCTTCTTTGAAATTTCATTCTATACTTTGAAACTGGTGAGACGTAACAATAACTCATTAGTTAGATAAATGACCAAGGGAAATTACTGTCAGTTGCATATTTCTCTTCTGCTTAAAAAGTTAAAAGGTTAAAAAAGCTGCGCAACTTTTTCGCTTGATTCGGCGCTAGCGGCTGCGTGCGAGCTCGCGGCGATAATGGTCGGGCGGCCCGCAGCGATAGCATCGCGTACCTCGCGCGTGCGTGCAGTCGAGCGCTCACGCACGTCTGGCGGCCCCGGGGCTGCACGCACGTCGCGCCGAGGTAGCGAAGCGGCGCGGGCTACATCGCACGCCCATGCGCCTAACCTATGCACCTAGCCGCTCCCGGCAGCCTTGCAGCTTAATATTACGCTTCTCGCCCGCAAATTCTTCGCTTCCGCTTAATTCTCGCGTTTCACCTGCGCGGGCTCGCTCTTTTCGGAACGATAATTACTTATGTCTTGTTACATTTTTTTCCTTAACAATCTTATTAGATTCTTCTGAATGAAGCGGTGCGGAAGGTGATTATGTCAAAAAAGCATGTTTATTAGCTACGGTGAAATAATGTAGTAATAACCGTTGAAAAGTAAAATTATTTCAATTCCTAAAATGTTGCTGTTTTATGATACAGGTACTTATAACTCGTTCTTTTTATTAAAATTTATTTTTCAAACTTAGTTTGCGGAGTCAGTTATAATAAATAACCTTTATTTCTGAAATTTCTGCGTTAAATTATTTAATGATATTAGTCAATTAAAAACATTACGCTTCTAGGAATATTATTAAAACAGCATAAAAAATATAAATGATATTTTTAAAGTTAGAAAAATTATTGTAAAATGTTTTGATAAAACAGTTAAATAAATAATTTATAAAGTGGTTAACAACATGCGAAACTCAGTAGAATATAATAAAGTAAAGAATAAGGGCAGCTTGCCCACGGCAGCTTCATTATCCTGTAAAAAAATGGTAAAATGTCGCAATAACGCACTCCAATCAGCGCACAAAACGCACTCGAGGGCTAAATGGCCTTTCTCCTTCTCTCTCTAGGCGCAATTCTTAATCAAGACACATTACACGCGAAACAAAGACGATCTTCTCTCGGAGCGAGCGAGAGAAGGAAGAGAGCACGAGAAGGAGAAGGATAACGAAAGAGAGAGACGTCCAAGTTTTTCGCCATAAAATTGCGTCGGGGGATAATACGCAAAGACTATTACAGGCCGCTTGCGCGATCCTCCTTTTTTTCGGGGCATTCCACTTGTCCGCCGCGGCTGTAATTTCGTACAATTAAAGCGGCCCGCCGAGCCAGGACCTCCGGGGCATCCGAGCGACGTCTCGGGCCGCGGCTGACCTCCTCCCGGTTCTGCACTTTTCTTCCTCTTTCCCCCTCTCCCGCTCGTTCTCCTTCATGAGATTAACGTCTTCCTGCTCGCTCCCTCCTCTGCAACCCCCTTAAAAGTTTTTCCGCGAGCAGCATCGAACTTGGCTGCAGCACATGGGCACACATCTTGTCACGCGACTCGTCGCAAGGCTAGCGGAAGAGATTGCTCTATCGGTCTATCAATTTTTACTTTTAATTGTAGATTAATGCTAATAAGATATACCAGACCTTTTTTATTTTATTTTTACCCTTTTCTGCATCAGAGCATGTGCAATTTTTATATTCCACGAGCCAAAAGTAGAGAAAAATACAATAAATCTCTAAAGGATCAACATACTTCAAATGAATGAATAATAGATTACTTCGTAAATGTAATATATGCCGATAACTGAGGATTTCCAACATATTTTTCATACGTGTTCGCTAAGTATCGATCGAATTACATTATAAGTTAGCGAATTTCGAAATAAACTCCAATACAACGTATGGAGCATTGTTGCTCGACAAAATAGCCTCTACTAAAATAATCACGCAAATATCCGCCGATGCGATTACTATCCTTTGTCCTGGCTACGGAGTTTATAATACGTATGTTCGCGCTTAAAGCCGAAACTACACGAGCTGCGAGAGGACGTGACAATGCGTAGGTATGCGGTCACCGAGAGACTATATGCGTGTGAAGCCATTCAGCGGAGCAGAGATTGAAAGATGAGAGTAAGAAAAAGGAGGTGGGAGCAGGGAGTTGGAAGATACGAGGAGAAAAGATACTCGGGGCTCGCGTGCGGAAGGTGAGAAGCTTTAAATGAGAGATGGCGCGTACAAATGTTAAATCAGATGGCCGATAATCTTTATCTGTGCATTCTTCAATTATGTTTTGAGAATTAAGACAAAATTTTATTTTATTTTATTTTATTTTATTCAAATTAACGGGAGTTACCCCTTGGTTACAAAAAATAATACAATGCAGGCGCAAAATTAAAGAATTAGTAGTATTGAAGACATCTAGAATTAACATCTTTTTTAAAACTAAAAATAGAAATATTAGAAAAATGTTATGTCAGTTCCAAGATCTTCTTAAGCGTAAAGTCGGACTATTTAACTTGTGCAAGGTTTTGCAATTAACTTGAACTAATTCGCTTGCCTGTCTTAACGAATAATTTTTCATTCGTATAGTATAAATAGCGAACATATATCAGAGGGCTTACAATCTAAATCACACAAGAAATTTGTACAGAAACATTAAATCATCCATTAGGTGTTGGGTTTTAGCTGTTTTAGCATCAAAGTGCCTAGAAATTTCAAGATACGCAAGAATTTATGTTAAACTAATTCCAACCTCGCAGACAGATACTGTAAATTAGGTGACCTTATTATTAAACCATACATCAGATTAGGTAAAACAAAAGATTTATATAATGTAATCATGGATTCTTTCAAAGAAAAAAAAATTTTTATTTCTACAAATAAAACCTAGCATTTTAAGGGCTTTGGATAAAGTCAATATATAAGTGAAACGATAATTTAGAATCTATGATCACACCCTATCTATTATATACCTTGCTTGCATTTTGCCGGAGATATTTTCCTGCAGAATTATGTTTATAAGCGTGCATATGCTGAAAATAAAATTAATTTTTCTTGGAAAGTTTATTTTATAAAAATTCACGAATTTTCAATATTCGGTTGAAAAAATATAATTAGTAGCCCTCAACCACCTCAGCTGTAAATTTGAAAGCATTAGCGGGCATTGTCATTTAAATCGATTCCGCCGCTTGGCACGACAAATTATAAAAAAAAGAATTCGATGGCTTAATACGCATGCAGATAATGCTCGAATTGTAAAATAATTTAGCCGCGAAGCCTAAAAAGCCGCTCGATTATGCGCGAATTCTCCGTGGAAATTTTAGCGGCAGGCCGACGGCCCCCAGACGAACTCGTTTATCGCAGCGAAAAGTGAATCGATAATTATATGCGCTTCGGTAAAAATTAGCGCGACTCGCCTCGCCCCGCGCAAGCCCCAGGCAGTATCGCAGGGACTGCCCAATAATCGCATTACGTTCGGCTTTAAACTCGCTCGGCCCTTGCACGCCGACCGACGCTGTGACGAACACAGCGAAAATATCCGCGATACGCTTGGAAAATATCATGTGAAAAAAGGATCCCATGCTGTTATTTAAACGAGTTTCAAATTGTTAAAATTTAAGTTGTTAGATTTTATCTGTGGTTTCTCGGTAAAAAGGCATAATAGCATTTATCACGAAGACGAACATTTAAGGATGGTTTTTCTATAGTCATTAGTAAAATTGTCCAAAAAATCCCAGTTGTTTACAAAAAGCATGCACATAATATAAGTTATAAACTCTAATTTGTTGAAAACAATACAATTTTCTTTTTTCTGCAGTAAATCGCTGATGCATTCCATATCAACAATAGATTTTTTAATTTTTTTTCTGTAAGTTACGCCTGGGAAGCAGAATCGAAATTAAAGTTTAAATACAACGAAAAAGTTGTAAACAAACAAGTCATTACGAAAAGTTTGAAGAAAACTCAGCTGTCAGCTGACAAAGTGACCATATGGAAGTCGGAGTCGGAGAGCAAAAGCGACGACCACCCAGAAAGACTGAGAAAGAGCTGGGTGCGTAGCTAAAAAAAAGAAAGTAAAAAGAGAAAAAAGACGAGTGAGGGACGGTAACTCATGAAGGGATTGCGCGAAGATTTTGCAAAGGCGTAACTTCTTTCCATGAGTAAAAAGTGATGAAGAGAGAAGAAACATTAAGTGGTGGGGTAAGCGAATCGCGGTTTATTTCTATTTCACAAAGATTCCATAATACTCAACTTTGATGCTCTTTATTCTGATTTCGGATTTTTTATTTCATCTATTCCGATCGGAAAGCACACGCAAATAAATAATTTTTTTAAATCAGTAAAAATAATCATTTGAAAATAATAATGGACATTTCAGTAATCCTTTGCCGCGCATTCAAAATTAACAGCGTAAATTACTCTGTACAGCAATCTGCGTAATTGACAATGCGACCATACGCGGGCTTCGCAAAAAGTACCATTTAATCTCGATGAATGAAATATCGGCAGCGTATTTACGAATCGCGCGCGACGCAATCCAATCTGCCGCGAGCTGCTTCGGCCGAGGACAGAGGAAAAACAACTTTTTGTATCTAACCGGCCCGCGAAAAAGCCGGCGATATAACGAGTACGAAAATCCCGGGACGACGGCGGTCCTCTACAAGCGCTGCCGAATGCAAGCACGTGCAGATGCGTTTTCGCAATCGGGCGCACCCCGTCGAAATAAGTCCGGTGCGTTTAAATTTCTACGATCTAATTGCGCGCCGGCCCCATGGATGCATGACACGTAACTCTTTCAGCGCCGCGCCGAGCTGTTAACGCGCGTTTGTACCCACGGGCTAGCTGCACAATCGAACGCGACTACGCGCGGTTTACTGCTCTTCAACTCGATACCTGCTTTCACATATTTTTCATTATCACGCGTTAACTCCTTCAAGTAACTTTTTTCATGACTAACCTGTCTACAAAATTGTATGCGTTTTTTTTTTTATTAAAAAGATTTAAATATGAAAGGAAAATTCAGTAAACAATCGACCATCAGTTGAGTTAACTTAATTATCTCGTGCCGACAGGAGAATGGAAACAATTGATACAGCGGCGAAAAAGAACGAGAGTCAGATCGCGGGCGGGTTATGCGCGAGAACGTAGAGGAGCTCTCGCAACTCCCTCGCGACGAATCTATCTCTTCGTATGCTCTGCAGGACAAAAACACAAGACGCGCCGGCAAACCAGTTAATGAACTAATCTCGCGTTCTTGCGCGCGCGAGTAAGAGGCACGAGAGGCCGCTCGGCTTAATAACGCGACTTTTTTCCGACTGCCGCGCGAACGCACTGAGCTACACCGAAGATAAAGAACGGGCGGCGCAGAGAATGAAATAAATGCGAGAAGTGCGAGAAGAAAAAAGAGGCAATACTGTCAGTTATGCAAATTGCGTGTTTATTAAGTGCATCATTGGTTGGATTGTGATAATGACCGCTGTCCTTTATAAAATCCTTTAGTAAAATAAAATTTAAATTTAATACATTTGAACTTGTATTTGTTTTAAAACAGTTCCGAATTTTTCAATCATGGTATTTGTAACTGTGGGGCCTTTTCGGATTTCAACCATGTAGGCGATTTTGCAGTCCACTTCTTCAGAACAAATCTGAAAGTCAGGTGTCATAAAGCATGTGTCCAAAGAAACCCGCACACGATTGAAACTCGAAAGTCTTGAAAATGAAATGATATCCATTAAGTGTAATTCTTATTAAATTTACATGGTAAAAAATAGAATATGAATCTTTATTTAGCTGCGATTGCATAGGATTTCACTCGGGTTGGTGTCAAGTGATGTCTACTTTGTTTTTTTCTTTTTCTCTTTCTTCTCAACCGCGAGCTGTTTCCACATGACCAGGTTTCCGGTTATTACTTCAACGTGTGTGAGTTTCACAGCTTTAATAAAAGCGAATTTAATACATCTATTATAAAAAAGAAAGATAGAGTGAATGACAACTCGCTTGGACAATAACATTGTTTTTATAATTCTAAAAACACAATGACTAGCAATTTATTGTCAATTTCTAGCTTGGAGCTTTGTACCTTCATTAATTATTTCTTTACCGCGGGATCGCCGACAGTAATGAAGAAGGCAGCAATTTTATGATCATGAACGACTTACCGCGGCTCCTACCAACAACCTCAGCACTGTCAAATGCCAAATGCAGCCCGGAAAAAGTGGCATCGCAGAAGCAGGTCTCCATAAATCAAGATCGCCGGGGGTCTCGGAACCGCCAACGCGAAGCCAAGACGGAGATCCCATGCAGCGGCTCAGGAGTCAGGATGAGAGGCGCGCGTCCCACTGGTCCCCAGCGCGTCCTCGTTGCTGGCTCGTAATTGCGGTGTTCGCGCGCCGTCGCGTAATGAGGGACTCGCGCGCGATTGCGGCCGCCAAGTTAATTAAGACCGAATTTGTTTAACAGATTCAATTTGGCTGCGCGTCGCTCCTGCGCCGGTGGAAAATTGACACTCGCTACCCGGCCGCGGCTCACTGGCAAATGACAAACGTCGCGCCGACGATCAGCACTCCCCACGCCCACCCGTGCAGGGATCTTGATCGATTTTTCTGGAGGCGGTGTATTAGGATTATTTTCACGGAGGCTTCGCGGACCCCTCGTTTTACACGCGTGCTCAGTGTGGCCGCCAACTGTTTATACGTTTAACACGAACTGGGGCGATTTACCATAAAGTTTTAAGGATCTTTAAATATGTGTATTGCACAACTGCGTATTTGTTCGAATTTTTTCGGAGCAGTTAAAGATAGATCGATTTGAAATGTTTGATTATACGGGATTTTTTATCGTTTCCGCTCGCGTTATACGCACGAGCCATTTTTTAGAAGTCTTTTTTACTTTCTTAAAAAAAATTAATCCTTTTTGGACATAATTTTATAAGTGAAAATTTTACTCAAGCATTGAGTTTTATTTATAACCTTGAGTCCAAAAATATGACTCTCAATGCAATTGATTCAAGTCATCGTTGAAATTAGTTAATTTAAAATTGCAAATTACAAACTTGAGAAATTGTTATTTCAGTAGATAATTACAAATAATAGTATTCTATTTATAGTTGTTAATCACAAGAGAAAATCAGAATTGACTTTGATCGATTCTGTATGAGCGTATGGTAAGTTATGAGTCTATCGCGTCGAGTTCGTTCGCAACCGGCTGCATGACAAGCGAAAAGCGACAAAATGCAAAGTTATTTTACGAAGATTCTAGTCTTGTTGGGCGGTTACATTCAATCTTATTGCTGTGATCTCGCAGTATTTATATATTTTTATACAAAACAAAATCTGCTTCAACTAAAAAAAAAATCCGTAAATCAATTCAATTTCTTCGAACGTAAATGTAACATAACTTTAGTAAGAATATTTGACAATGGATTCTTCCAAATACGCTGACTGCTTTTTTTTTAAGAAAAACCTTTATATAACTTTTAAAAATCAGCCCAATGAATATTAATTTTACAATATTGAAATAAATACTTAATATCAAAAATCTTCACAAATACAACAGCGTGAATCTACTGTAAAAAAATAATAACCATTATAAAAATCTCTAAAATTACTATTTTGCAATTTTGAAAAAGAAAGTACAATAAAAACAAGCGTATGTTAATTGTATTTAATGTAAATTAAGGTCCAATTAAATAAGCGATTTATTTTCATTCTGACACGCTTCGACACATGCATTAAACATACTATATTACTCGGATCTCTAACGTTTTTCCTTGTTTCTTTTCCCTGAAAACAAGATTATTTTATCATTCGATTGGTTTCTGTCGAGTACTTCAAGAATAAAAATAGTGGAAAACACTCGTAATACATCGCATTGTAATTACTTTTCATTTAAATTTATTTAAATATCACTAGATTTTTATGAAAAAAATATTTTTAAATAAAGGATGAAAATAATTGTGTACATAATACGCTATTTAATATTTGTGTATTTAGCAGATTAATTAAAATAAACATTCAAATTAATTTTTTCATTAACACGAATTGTAACAATATCAATGGTATAACGATCAATCTTTACTTTATTAACTCATCTTGAATTTCCTGTAAACTTTTATTCTTTGTTTCTGGCATTACAAATAAAGCAAACATTATCGTTGAAATAGAAATAAAAGAATAAATTAAGAAGACATAAGCTTCTCCTATTAAAGCAATCAATGGTTGGTATGATTTTGTTGATAAAAACGACATAGCGGCTGAAATTAAAATGGCGATACTAGCAGCTATGCATTTAATATTTGATGGGAAAATCTCACTTAAAACCGTACTTGCTACTGGAAATAATCCAATAAAAAAAGCCATCATAAATAAAAATATCGATAGTGCAGGTAACCACTGGAGATTAAGATGTTTTAAGTCTAATAAAAGGAAATGAGTCATTAAGCCAAGCATAGATGTGGCTGTACCTATACTGGAAATAATTAGTATAAATCTTCGTCCACATCTGTCAATTAATAACATGGAAATAATAGCAGGAAATATGCTACACACATTAACGTAGATTACAATCAATGAAGGATCTATAGCATCAAATTTGGCACTTTTTAAGATTGATTCCATAAAAAACATAATAATATTAAGACCGCAAAGATCGGTAAACGTAAAAATAGCGATAGTTATAAAAGTTGCTTTCATTATAGCAGGATTTTTGAATTCTTTTAATTTATTTTTCAAATTTTTAGTTGTGTTAAAAGCAACGAATTTCTGTACTGCGTTAAATTCTTCTTCTATTTCTCTACCAGATCTATACCAACTAATTGATTTTCTTGCATCTTCGTATTTACCAATCTTAACAAGGTAGTGGGGTGACTCAGGTAACCAATAGAAGAGCAATATAAGAGGAAGAGTCAATATAAAGTAGATAGAAGAGGCTGCGATCACGGTGAGATGAGATCCACAAAGGCTGGCTAGGACTTGGCCCAAAGGTGCTCCAATGGTTGCCATAACTACGAGGGCTCCTCGCATCGTGGAGATTGACACCTCGCCTACGAAGAGCGGGAATGTGCTGAGAGCCATGCCTATGCCTATTCCACCGGAAAATCGTGCAACATAAAACCCTTCGACGGCTTTGCTGAGGATTATGATTAACCATCCTATAGATATTGGAAGGGCAGTGACCATTAATGAACTTTTACTACCAAGATAATTTGTTGCTATAGGACCCAAAATTGCACCAAAAAAGCGGCTAAAATTCGATAGAGATGCAATCCATGACATTTGCTCGGGACTTAATTGATTGCTTGAGTTTTCAGTTGAAAGTCGGGCTAACGTTGGTGAGGCCCAGCCTCCTATTAAACCCAATTGGATTACTAACAGAGTCACTGGAAAAAATAATGTATTCTTAAATTTGCTTATTCACTTTTATACAAAGGATTATTATTCACTGAAAACAAGCTTATTGTTACTAAACAAATTATACTTTATTTAAGTAAATTTCAGTTGATTCAAGTAAATATTTCTTTAATTGAAGTAAATGTTGAATTTAGTAAGATTTCTTTAGTAACAATAAATGTTCTGTATATTATAGAGGTTTTTAGCCAGTTAAATTAAATAAATAAAAAATACATACCTCCAATGCCGGCGATCCACTGTGGTAAGTCTTCTTTAGATGGAAATTTCATAATGCTTAGTGCTAAAATTTCAAAGGAAAATAAGATAGAATTGATATGAAGACTTGTTTATCGAAAAATTAACCCAATTATAAAAGTTTATAGTCTACCGTAAAATAAGAACAAATATAAGTCAAGAGACTATTTTTTTTAAATTGAGATAACACTGAATTTAACATCTTATAATAGTCATATAATTTTTCACCTTAAACATTGACAAATATTGATTATTTTTAGGTCAGAATAAATGCACGATGACTTAACTTCAAATTGCAAATTCTCGTGAAAAACACGGAATTAAGTAGTTGTATCTGGAATAGATCTTTCAATCGGACACCATTTCGTATAACGAAGTACTGAAGATTAAAAAATTTATGTTATATTTTCTATTATACTAGAAGTCTAAATGCACGCTTCACAATAATACGTCACAATCTGTAAGCCAATCAAATTTCAAATCAACACGCTAAACTAACCAACCACAATCAATAGAGCTTCACTTTTCATCATTCTCTTTTTTAGTAAAGAATAGAATTTAACGAAATTAATAAAAGAAAAGATCTTAAATCAACCATATATTTAATTCTCGACAAATTTTTTCTAAATAACGAAATTCTTTTGGCATAATGACTTAACTCCATATTTTCGCTATATCTGCACAATTTTTCACACTTTTTTCATCACTTTGTAGAGAATAGAAAGATTATTGAGTAAGTTGAATTAGGGTGATTATATCTAAATATTTATATACCTTATAAAATTAATTTGGTAAGTAGTTATCATTTGTATGTGTCTTTTGTAATTTGATTTTAAATAAATTTTTCGCAAACCTGAGAAATGGAGTTAAATCGTTATGTCAGGAAGCCAAGGAAATCAGTAACATACCGCGTTACCGATGAAAATTGCTCGCTGTTGGTGACACTACTGAGTTACAAATTTTAAAAAGTTAAAAAGCAAGAAATGTGTCTGCTAAGAAGAGCAGAACTTGCTGTGACTGCGTCACTAGTGCAATAATCGTTAACTCCAGTGTAGATACAACAATAAAGATAATAGTAATCTGTAACAATCGAAATCTAATTTTTCAGTTACGGTTCTCGCTTTGACGGTTAAGTAAATTTAAACATGCATCATGAGAGATGTAACAACATATGATTTTTTTTAAATTTAATAAGAAAAAGTAGCCATAAGTAGAATTAAAACTTTGACAGTAAAATGTGGAGTGAAAGTAATAAAATTGAAGAAAGTTTAAGCGGGAATAAAGTTTGAAGAAACATTTCTAAAAATTGTTGCGACAAAGTAGGTAGATTAATCGCTCGAGCTAGAATAATAATGAGTCTCAGTAGAGCGCTGATATATGGAGATGGTAGCTATTCTGGATTCTAGCATTAAATACACTTTACGCATTGCTGGAAATATTGATTCTTCGCAAGCACTACATATGTCATCGAACGCTTTGCGTTCTTCGCTCAGTGTGAGTATCTTGTTTTATTAATAATTTAAAAGTCGAATTAAAATTTTACCAACTGCGTGATTCTATAGACAGGAATCATAGTTAAACTAACTCCCCGGTATTCTGTTGATGGAAATTATTATGTTGTGTATATTAATGTCACTGACGTTACAAGTTACGCATAAGTTACTCGCATAGGATATGTAAGTAAGTTGCTTCAGTGTACTTTAAAATGGAAATAGAATTTTTTCTATGACTATAAAGGTCAAAATGTTATGCATAAATTGTAAAAGTCGTCCGTGCGTCATTTCTTACTTAGGAGTAAAATTGTTAACGATAAACTTGATCGCGCGTAAAAAATCGCAAATCTGAAGATGACGCGAATGCTCGCGAGGAAACGCATTTTTCGGGTAAATAGGGCGTAAAGCTCGCTTGGTGAGACAGCTTTTTAATCGATCCGTAAGAAGCTGCGACGAGCGGCCCCCGGAGAGTGTGAGTGAGAGAGCGGGAGAGACGTTCGCACTGTACGTGCGAGCGAGCGCGTCGTCAGCAGCGGCAGCAGCTCCGCCGGCGCCGGCGGCCCTTTCGCCAACTTTTCGGAAGGGAGGCGGTGGCGGTGGCGGGGGCGGAGGGGGAGGAGGAGGTGGAGCGCGTCGACGACGAGGCCGGAG
This sequence comes from Eurytoma californica, assembly GCA_035586675.1. Lineage (NCBI taxonomy): Eukaryota > Metazoa > Arthropoda > Insecta > Hymenoptera > Eurytomidae > Eurytoma > Eurytoma californica. The sequence goes on along the minus strand of JAXIUT010000021.1, from coordinate 10,642,807 downwards.
GGCGGTTGTGCAGGGAAGTGCGTTAGGGTAGGTCGCGGCGCGCGCTCGCGCTCGGCTACGGAATTCGGTCACCGTTTTAATATCGATCCGAAGAGAGAGGCTAAAGCGCGCCCGCCTTTGGGGCCGAGGCTGCACGCCGAATCTGCGCGGGCGTTCGAGTGGACGACCAATTTTTTACCGACACCGAGACTCGCAGACTCGCGCCCGGCGACCTATGATTTCTCCTTTTACTCTTTGCCGATTCAATTCAATTTTTCCCATTCAATTGTGCAGACACTTCCGTTTTACACGTAAAAAATTTGTCAAATTAATTATTTTTTAATAAATATTAATTAAACAAATTTCTTACTTTTTTTTCTCGGACAAAAAGCAACATTTGGTGTTGCTATATTTACGCAAATAGAGTATTTTTACACTTTACTATTTGACTTGAATAATTTATAAAACTCACTTTTAAAGATATTTCTATAGGTACAAAGGCGTAACGTTTATAAATTAATTAAACTCTAGAACGACTTTAAGATGTCACCTAAGGTCTTGCGTCATTATTTGTTTAATAATGTGAGAAAACGTATAACTGCGGTACAAGACATTTCACTCTGTAAGAACTGTGCTGTAACAATAATAGCTGGCAAATAATTTGTATTGTTTGTGAAACGTTGCTACGTACAACGCATGCAAAATAGATTACTATAAAAGCTTGTAATTTGATTACCATCCATCAAGAATTTTGACACTTTCTTAGGCTACCTACAAGAACGCATCGAGGATTATTCAAGCGTTTATTTAAGCTTAAATTACTTGCGGTGAGTTATCTACTGAAAAATTGAACTGCCAATTTTAATCATAGTTTGTTGAAAAAATAAAAGAGCGCGAACAAACTGTATCGATTGCTCGGTAACTTGTTTGAATTTCATCACCTCCAGCGACACGTACTAGCCGGCCGCGGGAGTAAGCTTGTGTACGTAAAATAATCGGTAGACAGAAGGAAGCGCAGCTCCGAAAAAAAGGCGAAAAAGACGAAAAACGTTCCACCGCGAATGAAAAATTCTCGAGTAAATTAAAAAAGTGGAGATCGCGTGAGCGGTTGGAGCTGCAAAAAAACCTATACCTATGGAGTAAAAAGGGCAGGGCGAGCGCGAGGCCGATGCACACTAAAAATCGGGCATTCCGCGGGCCGGCCGTCTACATCCATACGCCGGGGAATATAAGCGCGGGTATGTTAGCCAGCGACGGCGGCGCGTCGTGGCAATGCCATTTAAACCGCAGTGTATCAATAACGAAGCAGTTTCTGGTGGATTTCATTGATTTCCGATTGAGGGGCGCGCCGATTTACAGAGCGCGGTATCAGTCGACGAGCGAGAGGACGGGGAGGGGGGAGGGGGGCTATATAATTGATCGGACTTGCGGCCCGATAACCACCGCATCGACGACCGCGCGCTTTTCTCTTTCCATATCCAGGCTCCACATCTATCTCCCGGCGCGTGTTACTCTCGATTCTGACCGCCCGTTCGCTTCTTCCATTTCTTTCATAACTCATTGTTACATTTCTCTTCTCAATTTTCAGCCTATCGAGCGCGCGTACTCCCGTGTCGCGTACGTGCGTTTCCGCGATTGATCGCAGATTTGGACGACCCGCCTTCATCGCCATTCGCTAGCGATGAACGTGACTTCCAATTAAGGAGACCACTTTCTGCACAGTACGAGGCGAATTCAAATTTCACCGGTGAATTTTCAATTTTTCGACTATTTTAATTGAACTAAACTACAGGTAAACCACAAAGAATTTACAGTTTGTGGAATTCACTTGACATTTTTCAAGGCGAAAAGCATGGAAAGAGTCAGATTTGTAGCCTCCAAGAAAAGGGTCGGTGGGCTGTGCAGTTTGAAAGTTTTTATTTCAATCGCGTATGCAGCGTTCCAGCGCTAAAACTACAGACATATCTAAAAGGCCGGCAACGCTCGTAGCATTCCTACGCTCGGATGCTATCATCACATAAGAATCTATGCACCGCGAATTACAGATACGGCAAAGGCCTATCCGCTCCCCCCTTTGGCCCGAATAGCCGATCGACGCCCCATCGGGCCGTTTCCCCGGCACGTCATTAAAAAAATGCGGACGCGCGCCTCGCGGTCGGGCTAACGACGGCGTAACGAGTGCGCGGCCCTGTTCCCCGTGGCTAAGGAGTGTCCGCCGCCGTAAAGCCGCGGGGCGCTTAGCACCCTGTCGAACGAGCGGCAAGTTCGGCGAAAAATCGCGCGCACAGTATCGGCGAGCGAGCCGCGAATTACTTTTCGCGGAGGAAATACCGCGAGGCACGCGCTCTTCGCGGTAATGACGCAGCCGCGCGGCCAGCCCCGGCCGTTTTTGCCCCCTTTCTCGGGAGCGCATTTTCGCGCGGTTGGCGAAATGTGCACGCCGGGTAATGGGCCTACGCGCGAGCAGCGGGGATGAGGCGAGAATTCGCACCTCCGCTCGTACATGCCGAGAGGCCCGCCGGCAAGTTAAAAAATATTTACGGCCCGGTATTACACTCTTGGAGCCGCGGCAACCGACGCCCGAGTCTCTCTACTTGAGCAGTTTCTCCTCTTCATTCTTCTTTTTCAATGTTTTTTCCTTGTGTCAGCGGATTTTCTCGGCCGGATCGCTTAACGGGGAGAATTACACGTTACACTGCTTCCGGAAACTTTGAGTACGTGTGAGATGTGCATTTTCAACTATCCCTTATTTTATCGATCAGACAATTGGCAGTAGCTTTTTAACACGCCATTTCTTAATTAACAAAAGTTCATTCAGATTCTTTTAAATTGCCTTAATTCAAACAAATGTAATTTCATGTAATTAAATGATTGCTATTCTTGTCTGAAGAAGAAAGTCACGAGGAAAAAGCTAAAGTCTACCTACATATGTATGTTCAGTTTACGAGGTCACATTTCTACAATTTCACTTAGAAATGGCAAATCCACAGCAGTTGATTCTAAAAATATATTCTACCCTCCCGCACTTATAGTTACTCGATTGCAAGGCTATTTTTGTAAAAATGATCCCCGTAGTCGGTACAATTAAATGAAGATTCCTAAATAAAAAAAAAAATCTCCATACCCCAGGCACGAGAAATGTGTGTTTTGAAGGAAACCGACGAAAATGGTGCAAATCCAGGGGAATTCAGGGAGCGCCAGAGAGGTGCGGTTGTTGCTAGGTCCGAGCGAATTACGGCCTTCCTGTGTGCGCGCGCGCGGCCTTCTCGAACGATGCGTATCTACATCGCATATCTCGTATAATTTGCAGGAAAGTTAATTACTCACGCAGTGCACTCACGGAAGAAGCCCGGGCGTGTAATAATAAGAGCCGGGACGCCGCTCGTTCCGACACGGATTCGTCCGCCGTCGGACCGACGAAGCCAACGCCATGAATGGAGCTTCGCTCGCTTGCGTTGCAGTCTCGTAATTGATGTATCTGTAAAGAGAACCAAGAATTATTTTAAATTTAAAATGTCAATCGAATTATTTTTTATTTCTTCATCAAATAAATTATAAAAATATTCCTTTTTTTATTCAGGAGAACATTTATGAGAAATGATTGCGATTCATTAAATTTGTGCATACCGCGATTTAACTGGCATTAACATAAATATTTAATTCGAACACATAATTATTGGTAATTATATAGATAGGTATTAAAATTCAAGATATACCCTGTCTTGAAATAATTGTCATTAATTATATGCGGAAGCGACGATTAATTTTCGCTAAAAATTTTCAATAAAAGCCTCATTGTTAATGTGCAAACATTTAAATTCGCAATGTAAATAAATACTGCGAAGCAGGCCAAAGAGTTCAAAGTAAAAAGCGCGTTATCATCAACATCAAGAAGCGTGAGCGAGAGCGTCTCCGCGAATCGCCGGCGCGAAAACCTGGTCCGTCGGTGGCGTCACGGAAGGAGGTACGCGAGGTCGCCGAGAGCGGAAATAAAAATTTGCAGAAGCGAAGAAGCGGACGAAGGAGAAAAGGAGGAAGGTAAAAGGGGGAAAAGAGGAGTTTGGGGGCCGGGACTCCGAGAGTTCCAGTAGCGTCTCGGGGCGTCATAATACGTCGGCGCGCGGGGCCCGTAACCCTACGCGCTTTTAGATCGACGCCCGGCAATTTGTATCTGCCCGGGGAATCGGCGAGATAAGGCCCTCGAGGACGAGAGCATTAATTTCTTCGTTATGATGCGAGATGCGAGATTAGATCCCGCGAAGGGGCTACCGTTTTTCTTTTCGGCCCCCGGTAGGCTCCTTGCCGAGTCCCGGCACGTACGACGGGCCGGCCGCTCGCCACTGTCCCGCGTGATTTCTAACGTGCGATAGGCGAGCGCCGCGCCGCCAACTTTTCAGCTTTATGTATGTCGAGCCTTTTGTCGAATTATAATGCGATTTATCAACTCGGCCGAGTCACGTACTTTACAGCCGCACACTCGGTACGAGTGTAAGCCGCGCGACTATTACGACGAAATTTGCCTCATTCGCCGGTATTTACAACTTGAATTTTACATTATTAATTTAATTTTCATCAATTATTTGGACAAATTGTACACTATTTAAAATTAAAAGCTGAAACAACAAGAGCGCAGTTTGGAACGACTAGTCACATGCACTTTCACCTTTAAGCATTGACAATGTCTAAACATCTTGCAGCGTTGATTTCAATCAGCCGTTACGCAGTTCAGCGCGCGTAAACTTAAATCTCGCCCCGGTCTTCGCCTCCCTAATGAAGCCTACGGCGCGAGCCTGTATACTTTGCCGCAGGCTCGATAGACACGTCGGAGGCCGATGCGATAACGACGCGCCTTTGCGGAGGCTGCGGGCGTGGCGCGCATTATCGCGCATATCGTGCGCTGATGGGCCCCTCTCGCCACGAGTCTTGCCGGGTCTCGCGGTGATTGGGAGAGCGCGCGCCACACACTTCCGCGGTTTACCGGCCGCTGCGACCATTTACGAGCTAATAAAACGCTCCGAGGCTCGCTGCGACGAGCTCCCGGATTCGCTCGCGCCTTTTTATTTTTCACTTTCGCAGATACTTGCCGCGAGATCATCTACTGACCGCCAATTCGCTCCTCGCTTCGCCTTTCTTTTACATGCCTTTGCGGTTTTCGCCAGAAGCTCGGAAATCAGAACCAATAGCATTTTGGATTTGCTTTTTTGTCAAGATATTATTTCGGGTTCGATTTATCATTTGCAATGTTTCACTAAAGTGTTATTACATTATATAAAAACCGTTTTACTATTTATTAATTGAATATGCACTTATTTTGCAGTGTATGTACACTTATTCAAATCAGTTACGGACTTATCCCTGAATGAAACTTAGAGAGAACATCGCCAGGGTCGCAAAAAATGTCTGGAGTTAACTCTTTTATATTGTTCTATTTCAAATGGTGAATTTCTCAGTCAATCGACTATTGTATTTATTTGCAAATAATGGTTTGAATAATGTCATGTAAGTGCTAACATTAGGTACTGCCTTATATAGTTAATGATTGAAATGTCATAGTTTAGTGAGCGATGCAATCTCTTCATTGTTTGCACTTTTATTTCCCGTTTCTCTTTCGTTTACCACCTATATAATTTACTTAATAAAAGGCTATTTTCGCAATGGATCATACTGCAAATTTCGTATTTTCCAGTGTGATATTTAACGTTCTATACAAGATATGCGTTTGGAAAAAGCAAGTTTTACGTTTTTCTCAGATTGTGTGAATTCAAAATCGTACTAGTACCTGTACTCAATTATAATAATTATTACAGCCACATTTGTTATCGATATTCTGCACTTATACTTATGAATTAAATTGTAAAGTCTGTTCGATTAAAATGTAAAAATGTTTCGTAATCCGATAAGAGAAAGGCTTGTTACCTCGGACAGTATTTTTCATCTTGTAATTACCTAATGAAATTTAAAAATGTGTGTTTTACCTGCACAAAGGGCATTTAACAAAGCATACCAATTGTATACATATTTAATTGAAATAGTAAGTATAAATAGTATAGGTATATAAAATGAATCGTAAAAAGGTAAGAGATAAATAAAGGCAATGAGAAGGGAAGAGAGTATTTTTTCCAGAAAATAGCATTAAACCGCAAAGCAGCGCGCTTTTGCACTTCATAATGCACGCGTTACTGTCAGGAAAAAAATGTATAAACTATTACAGGAGAGCCGGACGAAAGGCCGCGGAAAAAGAGAAAGGGGAAGAACGAATTGCGAAAGACAAAGAAGAGAGAATTGGAGAAAAAGTTGGAGGAAGGGGGTGTAAAGGGCAAAGCAAAATTGACGGGCGCGAAAAAGCCGAGGAGTATCGAGCGTCAGGTAGCATCGGCACGCCGTGAGCCTACGAAGCGAAAGGGAGACAGAGAGAGGAAGTTGGGAAGAGGGGAGGGGACGCAGAGGTTGCGAGCTAGTGACTGTGCACACGACTAAAAGGGTTTTCGTTAGATTTCATTTCACACCCAATTACCCGACACACGTGGAAAGAGCGATATTCAATCGAGCGCCGACGCCGCCCGGCCGGGGGGAAGGGGCGGGCAAAGTGGACCGGCGCAGCACTGCGCCGCCGGCATTCTGCCTTCGCTCTCTTTTTTACGCCTTTTTGGCAAGCGCGAACGAGGTAAAAATACACAAACTTATGTGTGCAGAAGAGGAGCTGCGGCGGTTTGAAAAAATCTCTGTCCGCGCGATACTTTTCAAAGCTTCGATTTATATTTTACAAGGATTCATTTTCGGCTCTTGCTACTTACACGATGATAATACTTAAACTCTGATTCATTCGGAATCTCAATGTATAAGAATTTTTGTAAAAAAAAGAAGAATGTTGCGGACTTGCAGGCCCATTGCACTTGCAATTTATGTATGAGAAACCGATGTCAGGTTGGACTTGATTCTCACGACAGTTGAAGAGGGATCACCTCTTCGATGAGCCTCAATAATTTAATGCCGCATCAAAGCGAAGTAGCATCGAGAATTATCTTCGTGGAAACACGACCGATGCGCTTTGTAATTTAGCGCCAACTGCGAGTTCTTTTTTCGCTTCCCCGCCAATAGCTCCGGTCTCTTGCATCACAATGGCATTTTGCAACCAAAGCGCGCTCTTTTACGTCTAAATCTCGAAGAGACCAATGGAAATTCGAGCGGAGGCGAAATTCAGTCGAGGCAGTAACTGAGACTAGTTATTAGTTTATATGACCGTCTTCGCCGTGGAACGATTTTATAGGCTAACATTTTTGTGAAGCAGCCTAATGCTTTTCCGAAATCGCATCAAATCGCCAGGCTTGTTATTCACTTTCTTTCCAGCAATCGGCGCTTTGTCAATTGCCGACTGCAAATTGCGCGCTACTGTTTTTGGAAATGAAAATAATCGTTTTAAAAGACACGCAACGCTTTATTACGATATAATTGAAATGTTATACTTCATAATATTTCAGCATTTTTTTAATTTTCAAGCTTACCTTTTATTTGCGTGGGTCGACTCATCGGCATTCTCCAACGAAGTTCAATGTCAAGTCTTAAATAGAAGGATTCTTCCAGACCTCCCGCTGTATAATTTGCAGCAAAGCATTAATTAGATCCGCGAACGAGACTGACCGCATGCGCGGCGGTCGGAGAACGCACGTGAAAATCAAAGCGCGGGAGGGCACGCGTCGAGGGGGAAAAAAAAAGAAAAGCAGACGCATCGGCGCGAGTGGGAATTTGTGGAGGGTCAGACGCGGAGGTTAAGCGAGCAGCGTTTATCGCCTCTAAGTGACACGCCCACAATCTCTGCCGGAGCTGTTGACTGAGGAACTTTACGACGGCTGCCCGTGTGCGCATGTCCTGGCTGAGTCTCTTCCACGAGATCGGCAATTATCGTAAATTACGCGAAGGAAAACACTCGGCGATTTCTGGACTCTGAATGGAAATTCCCGCAAAGCAACGTCAACGGCTCAGGAATTGCGCGTAAGGTGCGTTTCTCTTGTTTTTCGCGATAGGTAAACATGGATGAATTTGCCAAATTATGTTTCTTTTTCGGAATTATTTTAGTTATAAGAAAATTATTTACGTACCTCCGCTTATTTAAAAACCATTCTTTTTTCTAACACATATTTTTTAAAAAACTGGGGTACTCATCCGACAACTTTAAACAAGTACGTTGTTTATTGATAGGCACTTTTACCTTCAACGGTTTCAAATAAATATTGAAAGTTGGAATACCAGTTTAGCTAAAATGGTGCTATGAATCAATTGTAGTGTGTTATATCTACAATGAAACATTCGGGTTTGAAACATGGAAATCAAAAATGAACGAGCTACTCGAAACTTATAGTTGTGAAAAATACGAATATCTCGTAGGCAAAACTGCGCAAGTGTTACTGTTTTCAGATGCCGCGTGTATGCATTTTCTACGGAGAGAAGATAAACGAAGAAGTCGGAGAAGTTCAACTACTCCTTACCGTTAGAAAAATTAGTAGAGTAGCACCGGCACATCAACTTCCGAAATTCGAGTTCTTTTTCCGTGATGAAGCCGGGGCTTGGCGTCGTCCTCGCCTTCGCCTGGAATATCAGGCACAAGTAAGACGATGAGAGAGACGGTAGGAAAAAAAGGGACCGGGCGATCTCTCGGTACTTCTGAGGAACGCGTTTCAAATTACCAGTGGATTGCGTTGCATTCTGTCCGTCGCGCTTGGCTAGCACGGCACAGGTAGGAGCAAATCTAATTCCCCGGCGACTCTCCCGCGTTCCGTCGATCGCCTTCTCCAATTCTTTCTCTATTTCTCTCCCTCTCTTTCTACCACTCCCCCCCCCTCTCCCCGATCGAGCTTCGCTGCCCCTTTACTTTAGGGCCGCCTTTGTCCCTGGCGCCTCGCCGCCGTTTCTCCCGGTGCTTGGCAATGCGAAATTACTGGGTTACGCATTAACGATCTGTGAAGCTAGAATGGCAGCGCTTCGAGATTGATGGGTCTCTACATCATTTTTAAGGACCGCGTCAGGCTGCAAGGGAACTCTTTTTGCCCTTAGTAGGAAAGTAATCTTTCTCGGAAAAAAGTTTTCACGTTACCAGGTAATTTGATTTTAAGGCTTCATACTACTTTTAATTTGAATAATTAAGTTAACCTTTAGATATGATAACAGCAGCATTTGGTCGGAAGAGCGGTGAAATGAAAATGAAGTAATCATGAGAAGCTCCCCGCGAAAGTGGTAGATTCGCGACGAGTACGCGCGAAATAAAGAATGATCGATCGCGCGAGCTTGCGCGTACATGCGGCCGCTGCAATACGGTACGGCGTGTACCTTTCTAATCTCGCAACTCCGTCCCCGTTGCTCCCCCGGTGCCGCCTCTCTCCATCTCTTCCCGGAGCTCCGTCGCCTCGGCGCGTCCTTCTGCTCTTTGCCGGGCGCTGCCGCCTCCCCCGGGGCCCCCGCGCGACGATCGTTACAACGGCGATCGGCCGGCGCGCCTTTTAACATGGCGCCGCTCCATCTCTCGGGAAATTCAACGGCGAACACGTCTCTGTGTCTCTGCCAGCAGCTGACCAAGCGTGAATTTTTCCGCGTTCCTTTCTGCGGGCTCGCTTTTTTCCAACATACCCTCTCCCTCCACCCTTCCCCTCTTTTCATCCGACTATGCCGCGGACGCGCCGATCTCTCCTCTGACTCCCGGCGTGTGTACCGCTACGTTTCTTTTCGTTCGGGGCTTTTGTGTTATTTTTTTATCCCGGGCGCCGATCCAGCTGTGTAGGGAGCCACGGCCGCGCGTGGCCAGGCTGACGAATGGCTCGGCGAGGTCGCGAGCGCGAATTCGACGGTTTACACTTTTTTTTTCATTGGGTTTTATCGCTTGTCGGCCGGTTCCTCGCTTTCTTCCTTTTCTCATTGTTTATGCGTTTTCCAACGCTTTTTTCCACCCCCAAGCGGGCTCCCGCGTAAACCGAGCGAAAAAAGCGGAAGTACTAAGAGTCCAACTTATAGGCGAACGTATAGATTTGCGGGAAAAAAGCGGACACCGCAATGAATGCTTCGGAGCGACCAGACCTCGGGCCAGACTAGAGCGAAGGTGAGCGGGCTGGGTTATCTCGCGTCCGTTTTAGATTTGCTTGCAGCCGAGAGCTCGGGCGGAGGGCCGCTACACTTCCGTCGGCTTCGGGGAAAAGCCGAAGCCGAGCGCACGTGAGGAGGTGGCTCGTGGTTATAGGAGACGCCGCGACAGCCGACACGCCTCGGCTTTTCTCTGCTCGCAGTCCCCGGCTACTTGCCGGCGGCGCACGCGTGTACACGCGCGCTACCTGAGCCGCGAGCGCGTACCAGGCCGCGTGTGTTTGTTGCGCATTTTGACACTCTATATTTCTGGAATCGGCGAGCGCGCTGCGTGCCACAGTGTTGCGTGATATTCCGCGAATCCTTCCGTGGCGTTTAGCGAGAAATTCGTATTTCTTTACAATCGAGGCCCGAGTCGCTTCGAGAAACGCTGATTTTTCACGTTGCAGCGATCATATTCTTCTTCTTGACCGATTTCGAATACTTTAGCTTCTTTACTGGAGAGTTAAAAAGTAGAAGGAAGTAGTCTCCTCGGTCGATCGATACCGAGCAATTTTTCAACGCGGCGTTCGCACTTATTTATGCAGCTGTCTAAACATCGTTTGCGTTGGAGGCTGCAAAAAGGGGACGAAGACGAGGATGCAGGTACCGAGAGCGAACCGTTAGAAAGAAAAATGAATTAAGCTCGATCGATCGAGTGTCCTGGCAATTAGAGGGCGTAGGAAATTGAGACGTTAGACGCGGCAGGAGAGAGGTCTAGGGCGCTCGGGGAAGAGCGGGAGGGCCGATGCAGCCAAGTCGGACGGCGCGCGGGCGCGCGGGGTGCCGGCCGGGGCCGGGGGAGCACGGGCTAGTTCATAATTGACGGCACTAACGAACGAACTAACGATACGTATTTCCGGCGCTTCCTCTTATCGATCCGCTCCGTGGAAACTCCGATGCTCATACTGCGCCGGCTAAAATTAACCATTGACGAATTTCTTCCTCTCTCTCTCCCTATCTCCCCCTTTTATATCCCGTTGCGATCGTTAAACCCGTCTTTGCTCGCCTTTTTCCATTTTCCTCTTTTAACTTTTAATGCGCGTCGTTGCTGTTTATTTGCGAACGTGACAGCTGAATTTTCGAAGGAATCCGATTGATAACTTAATTTTCCTTCTGTGACAAACGAGCACTCTTGTACAAGTTGTCTCTTTAAATCTGCAGAGGATGATTAAGGATTTATCCGTGGATTCATTGCAAATTTTACTGCTGCAATGTCTTGCCCAAGTCATTCCTCGCGAGTTCTCATTGTCGATAACAACTAAAACAACCATTCGTTTCGGTAGTGGCGCGTTGATACCAAATTATAAATTATAAATTCAATCTAGCGGTGCAACGAACATTCTTAGAATTTCCATTGGTGCAGAACTCCTGGTCGGAAAAAAAGAAGGAAAAAAGAAGAAAGCGCGGAACGAGAGATAGTCCGAGGAAGGTTACAATCGTTGATTATAAGCACACATAATATCAGCGCGACAGCCGCCGTGGCGCGCGTACGTGACCGGTTTGCTGCACATCGAAAATACGATTATCGGAGGATAAAACGGAGGTAGCCGCGACGCGCGATCGCTGTTCCCACGAAATTGGATGGACGGAGCACTCGCACATGTATGCCCGACCGGTCAAAAATTTCTCGATTATTTGAATTTCTTCTCCGACCCTCCCGTTGCACCGGAGTACGATCTTTTTTCCGATAAGTTGTCGATTAGAAAAAAGGTGCACTCGTATTTCGGTGAAGCTTGCAGAGCAGCGTTATACATGTTTGACGGATCGAAGGTGTATCACAAATTTCACTAGTAACCGGGCGGAATACCGAGTTTTGGAAATACGATATTTTGGTGTGAGCGTTGGATGCAGTAGTAAGTGTCGAGGTACGGCAAGACATACAGGAACTGTAAAAATCTTTTGTGGCTTCAAAAAGAAATATCAACTGTCCTTTTTTTAGCGTACTTTTCAGATATTTTAGTCGATTTTCTTTTTTATTACTATTTGAAGCAAGGGTCACTACCATACTCCTGGGCGGAGATAATATAGGAAAGGTAAAATATTTCCAATATTCGATGTGCAATACGTTTAATTACACTGTGAAGAACAATCGATATTGCGTTTCACTTTATATCCATTGTGGGATGTTAAATAGTATCAAATAAATTCTTAGCATTTTTCAATTTATCGTTAAAACGTTACATATTCTACTTTGAAATCCCGCATTGGTCGCTTGAATCCAATTGAAATTCTGTAATTAAAATGAAATGTTTATTCTTTTCGAAATACTGAAATTAAAAATAATTTCGATTCGTTAATTAATCCAAATTAAGTGTAGGACATTGTTTTAATTCGTTAACATCTAAAACTTTAGAGAACTTAATAACCCGCTTGTAATTTCCAAAAGGCTGATCAACACACCCTTCATTCTCAGCAAGTGATGAACAAAATTTAAGAAACACTGCTTAAACGCTACTCGAGATGCACACGAGTGTCGGGAAGAGGCGAGGGCTCAGACAGTGTCGGCGGTCCTCGTAAAGCGAATAATTTCCGCGAACGCCGGTAAAAAATAAAGGAGCGTACTCGCATCGGCAAGAAAGTAGGTGGCCTCGCCGCGCGGGAGGCGAGGAGAAGAAGCGTGCAAGTGGGAAAAGTCGAACTTCTCGCGCAAAGTTCGTTCACCCACGAGACTCTTTTCTCTCGCTCGCAGGCGATGAGGCCGCATCGGCCAAATAAAGCGTCCCGCGTCCCCCGACCCCGGGCCGTCTAATTTATGCCGCGGGAGGGTGGGCAGCTCTTTTTCCGCGTCAGGGCCGCGCGCACGCGATCCGAAAGCACAACGGCGCGCCCTCCCCTCCTCGATCGCGTCCAATCTCCTCGAGACCTTCCTTAACGAGCTCGGCTCCGTCGCTGCGCCCGGCCGGTCCTCTCTCGCCGATAGAGCGGCCCTACGTCGCACGCCGGCTCGATATTTCGGGGTGCGGTTCCCGGTCTCTCTTTCCCCCTCGCCCCTCGGCCGAGGCGACGTCGCGGGCCCGAGTGGGAGGCGCTCGCCGTCGGCTGCGTGCCGCTCCGGTGTGTGCGGTTAGCGGCGAGCGTGTGCGTCTGCAGTCGCGGCGCCGACGGGCAGCGCTCGCTTCTTCCAAGTCCGCGGGGCTCGGGGGAGGATTTGGCTCGGGGCCGGCTGCTGGGGAGAGAGGGTGCGTGAGGGCCGAGGAAGGGAGGGGTGCAAGTGCAGCCAGGGCGAGGGAAGGAAGGACGCGCGGGCGGGCGTCTCGGCGTTCTGGCAGACGAACGCATCGATCCCAGGCGGGTCAAGCACGGAATCTCTCTCACCCCCTTCGAGGCCCCTCCAGCGGCCTCCCCTCCCTCCGCCCACCCTCGGAAAGCCACCACTCATCCTCCTCCTCCGCCGCCGCCGCCGCCTCCTCCTCCTGCGCCGGCAACCCCCTCGGCGGCCTCCGCGCTGCCGCCCTTCTTCTCTCTTCGCTCCGCGCCGTTCGCCCCGCTAGACAAAGACAAATTACGCTGCATTCTCAGAGCCCCAAAGAGCCAGCCGCCCCGGCCCCGCGCCCCTCCCGCGCGCGCGCGTTCGGCATCTTGCGTCCTCCTCGGGCGAGCCGCTTCTTCTTCTACTTCAGTTCCTCGTTCGAGCGACACTTGCGTTTCCCGCGCCGCGCGCCTCTCCCCGCCGCGGCCACCGCCGCCTCTCGAGGCCGCCTCGGCGCTGCCCTCGCCGCTCTCCCTCCGGAGCCTCCGGAGCCTCCGGAGCACCGCCAGCGCTGTGCTATGTAGGCCATCAAACGGGTGCTCAACCCTACGCACTTTCCGATCCGAAGTGGAGAGACAGAGGCAGCCTTTGCCCGCGGCAGCTCCCTTTATCTCCTCTCTCTTCCGCCTCTTCGCCCCCTTTTCCGCTTTTCCCCGTTCGCCGCTACCGCCGCTACCGCTGATGCCGGCGCGCCTCACCCCCATCTGCAAACTCGCGGGAGTTTGTGCCAAGAACCGGGATTTCGAGACTCTCCGCGCTGATTGCGATTCTCGCGTGTGAGAATCCGTGAGCGTCTCCGAGGAAAAACGCCCCGGTGGAGCCGCGATGACTGTCTCTGGTCATCGCGATGACCTTCCCGGAACTAAGCACCGAGCGCGTGGGAGGCAAGGGTCAAGGCAATATCCTCCGGGGGAGTTGAAATATGACCATAGTCCCGGAAAATCATCCAATTAACTTGCCACGGTAATTTATGGACATTTTTATAAAGTCTCTGGGAATTGCACCTTTTTTAATCCCTTCGTCATTCGCGATTTAACGTACTCGAGTGTAAGTTGAGTAACAAAATTCGACTTTTTCACGACTTCTTTATTAGGTTAACAAGCGTGTTAACTTTGATGCATTTAAATTCAGGTGCAATTAAAAATCGATACGCCGCGAGGTTTACCATTTGATTAACGAAAATCAATTTGACACGTTAATGTAGTTAACAGCGGCTTAAACCCGATTGTCTATGACTTTGAAGCAACGCAGTTAAAATTGCACAACTTCAGCTTATTGCATTACAATTTGAACTTAATTATTTTGTAAATAAATAAAATCATTGTCGGCAGCTTGAAAAATGTGAAGAATTCCATAATATAATTAGTACTACGGACAATACGATAATAAAAAATGGAGAAAATATACCTTAAGAAATAATTATGACTCGTTACATCTTTCGGATTGATAAGTCTTATATTGTTTAAAATCACTTTAGCAAGATAAGCATAAAGTCAGAAAGAAAGTGCATCGAAAATTCTGTTAATCGCGACTCATCGTCGAGAAAAAAGTGGTGCAAAGAGAGGACTAAGTAACGAAAAAAAGAGGAAATTTTTCAATTAGCCTTTAATGAGAGAAAACTCGACGATCTGATACTCCGTGAAAACTTGGCTAATAAAGCGTTTCCCAGAGCAGCACCGGGACAATGCGCCGAACAAAGTGGCAAAGCAAACGCGACGGGGATAATTAAAAAATTAAACGACTCCCCCTCGTGATGGTGACCTCTAAAACGGGAGTGCTAAACAGCTTGAGCGCTTGAGTTCGCTTTCCCCAGCCCCGGCGACCTCCACCCCCTTTGGGCGGCGTGTAAACAGAGAGACTGCACGCGGCGGAGCTGCGACGGGAGCGCGAGGGAGAGGGCCGCGCCCTCGCGCTCGGCGAAGGAAAACAAGCGAGACGCAGAAAACAAGTTGTAAGGAGGCGAGGGGCCGATGCGGAAAAAGCGAGTGGGAGAGGGAGCGAGAGAGGGAGAGCGGAGTTTCGCCGACGGGGGATGTGGAACGTTATACGGAGTGTTTCTATGCACTTGCCTGCCGCGCCGCCGCCGCCGCTTTTGCCTTGGTAGTTCTAGGTCAAACTGATATTCGACGAGACTTTATTGCCGCGCGAATGTGCAATCTCCCGAGAAAGGGCAAGGTTTTCGCTCCGCGCAGGCGCTCTCCGACAGCGCTACTTTTTCCCGCGTTTGTTTTCCTTTCTTCCGGTAGTTTTATTTTTTCCCCTCTCTGTGCTCTCTTTCAATCGTCGTCGTGACGGGCGACATCGTCAATTTCGAAATTGACCTTCGCCGGAGCACCAGGGGAATTGATTCTGCGACGGTGAATCGTTGTCGTGACAAGTGGAAACGTCGGAAATAGCAGGATGTCAATTACATCGCGATAACTCGCCGAAACACAGCCTCGATTAAGGATTCGTAATTTTCATAAACGTCGTGAGTTTTCACAAAAATATCGGTGTACATCGATCGAAAAAGAAATGCTTTACCGAACGTCTTACTCGAAAAACGTTGTTCTTGGCTGAATTATACGGGGAAACCGTTGAGCTGCACTTCAGCAAAGACACGACCTCGACACAAAGCGCGTTCAGCGGCCTCGACACCAGCCACCTTAATCGCGTTAGACCGGGATGCGCGAACTCTCGTCGATATTTTTGCCCCGCGCGCGATGCGTCGCGTGCAATCTTCGCGGCGCTCCTTTGGCCCGTCGTCTTGCGCCTTGATGCAGCCCTAATCCCATTGTCGGCGCGCGGGCGCCGTTAGCGCGCTAAGTGCTTCGTTGTTCGTTTACAAACCACCGAGCTATCCGAGCGCCTCTCGCAGTGAGACTTTTATTCACTTTCTTCAAACTCCTCTTACAGGTATGAATATTTCATTGCACTTTTGTATTCACTATTAGCTTCTTCCTTGCTGCGCTCTACAGATTTAGTTCGTAAAACTGTTTTTTTAAAATCAGTCGAATTTCGAGCAGAGCTTGCCAATTGGAAATAGGAGAAAAAAGCAGATTCCAACACTATTTATTCATTAACTTTGAAAATGGCATTTCTATTAAAATGTTACTTTAAAGTATAAAAGAAATCTTACAAATAGTCTTTTATTTAAAAAAAAAGCGAAATTACTTTTGGCCAAACATTTTTACGGCAAGAGTCTGCCGAAAAACACGGAGATAAGAAAAAGGGAGGCAGAAAATAGTGAGGGCTTTAAAGCTTTTCTAACGAACTCTCCTTTTAATCATCCATCGCAATCTCCCCGAGACCCATCGATATATAGCTCGGTTGCCTGCCTCAAGTTTCCTCGTCTCGGCGACAATCATCGGCAGCCAGCGCAAAGACTGGGCAAGAAGAAGAAGAGGAAGAAGAAGACGGCGACGTGGAAGCCTCGGGTGCACTCTAGCCTAGCGAGGCTCGTTCCATCGAACGACATCAAGGCTACGGGGAGGAGGGAAAAAAGCGGCCGAGCCGCTGGAGAGGGGGGCAGTGGGGGCGACCGCGAGATCCCGAAAGTCCCTCGGAGCGGAGGCTAGGAGAGAAAGAACGCGCGCGCGTAACAAAGGCTGAGTAACGAGAATTTCGTGGAAGAACGCGGGAGCGCGAGAGAAAGGCACGGCTCCTCGGGCAGGCGGGAGCGAGCGAGAGGCAGCGCCCGGCGAGGCGGAAGACAGTGCGAGTTCCGGGATTGGCCTAGGTTGGGAATTGCCGCTGCTGCGGGAAAGTGCGGACGACGTCGAAGAGCGAGGGCGCGAGCGAGAGGCAGCGAGAGGCAGCGAGAGGTGGCCCCGAGGGCTCGGACGCGCGTGTGTGGGGGTGCGGGTCGGGGGCCGGGGGACCGGGCGACGTTGCGGCGTCGTCGGACTGCTTCTCGCGTGGCTGCAGCCGGCGCTGCTCCGCCGGCGCGGTGGTGGTGGCTGAAGAGGCGAGTCTGGGCGGGGGAGGGGTGGCGCGGGTGGCGCGGGTGGCGCGGGTGGCGCTGGCTGGCTGTGCAGGCTAGTGGAGAGACGGTTGGTTGAGACGTGCGAGCCGCGCGCCAGGCGAGAGAGACCGAGCCTCGGACGGAGGAAAGAGAGGAGCCGGAGGACGGAGCGGGGAGGGATGTTGGTTTGCAGTGCCAGCGCCGGTAGAGCCGAAGTAAAAGGAGAGGGACGCGGCCGGGCCTCTAGCCCGCTCGATAGAGGCGCGTCCCGTCGTCCCATGATTGGAAACCAAATCGCCGCACATCCATCCCCCGCCCTCGCTTTATCCTCCTCCCGCGAGGAAGAGCAGCTTGCGGCCTCTCTTGCACGCTCCTACCCTCTTCCTCCCGCTCTTCCTCCCGCTCCTCCCGCTCCTCGCCCTTGCAGCCCGCAGCGGCCCTCTCCTTCCCTCCTGCCTCCGCGGCGTTCGGATATCCTCCCTTTTCTTCTTGCACTCCCGGCCGGCCGCTTCCGAGCTCCTCTTGCTCTCGGATCTCGGTCTCTCGGGGGACGCTAATGTCGGGGCTAAGTCCTTAAAACCCCTCAGCCGGAGGCCGCGCTGCCGCGTTGCCGCGAACCCGCAGACCGGAATGGCCTCCATAAGTAACTGGGTTTACACACCCCAAGACCCTATTTCTCATCGGGGAAAAAGTGCACCCGCTCCGAATGCCTCTGCGGCTCTCCTCTATTTTCCCCCCGCCGCCCCGCCGCCGCTGCCCTCGCCCCTTTTTTTCGAGCCGCGCCGCTCGCCGTCCTGGCGCTTTCCGTTGTCGCCGGACGGCCCAGGCGATAATGATGCCGCCTCTTTCCCCTACCTCCCTCTTTCTTTTCCAGAGACAGAGGCACTTTTTACCGGCCCCGTACTCACCGAGGTGTCCTGCGAGCTTTTTTTCAAAACTGCTGAGGCGGAGAAATTTCGAAAATCGTATACTAAATTCGTTGCCACTTGAAGTACGTATGTTAATAAAAAATCATTCATTGACAAGTCAATAAGATCTTTTGGCTTGACTTGGACTCTTAGGCCAGGGGCGAGACCTCGGGCACTTCGGAATTTATTCACGATGGTGTGGGCGCGGTGTAAAAGCGGCAAGATTCGCGCTCGCGAGTGTGCATTGTCGCGGGGCCTCCCGCCTCAGTGTACGTATAAACGTCCCCCTGCCGGCTTTGAAACTTTGCCCCGGCGCGGAGAACGTCATCACTTTCGCTCTCCTCCGCGCGGGCGTCGCCGCGTAATGTTTATGCAGAGTAGCGGGAAAACTTTCTTGAGGTACCAGGGCGCAGGAGCGAGTAAGAGCGAGGGAGGGAGAAAAGCTATGAGCGTTTTCCCGGCTTGTTGTTGGCGCGCTTTTCACCCTCACTCTCGCTCGCTCTATTTTTCGTTGATGCCAGTGCCGCGCAAAGTGGATGGCGAACCGCCGTTCGACGCGCGCGGTAAAGCCAAGTGACAAGTCGTGCACGCTGGCCCGGGCTAAAAGTTTTCGCTGAAAGCCGCGGCGCTTCGTTATTTCGCCGCCTCGACTTCCTCCTGCCGTTCTCTGCGCGAGAGAAGCAATCACTGAATTAACATCTTTTTATCGAATTTTTGCTTTACTTATTTCTTTTTACGAATTGCAGGCAAAATATTCCTAACAATCCATTAACACGTTACTTATTGGGTTGTGCCGTTTCTTTTTTTACGAGTTAATTAATTCAAAGGAGAGATTAAGATTAAATTTAAATGTTTCGAATAAGGCAATTTTTTGGATACTTTGATAGGTAAAAAATATTGAATGTGAAAAAAGTTCAAAATAGCAAAAAGAAAAGGAAAATAAAAAAAGTAATAACTTCTAGAGGGAAGTAAATCGAAATCGTTTAGGATGAAGCATGCTTCGAATCCTGCGGGATATGAAATCCGGTCGCATCGGTCGAAATTCAGGAAGCACCCGTGTGCACCCACCCAAATCCACACACGTGCATACGCATCCTCTTCTTATCGCAAAGCGCGCGCATGCTGGAGGCGTATTGACGGGTACAGAGCGAGATTTAAATAGAGCAAAAGAGAGGATGGCCCCTTCGCGCTTCCTGCGGGGCACAGATAGTGCGAGGCTACGCAAGAAAATACTTTAAAACGCAGCCTTGGCTCCATAGTTTGTGACACATTCTGGGCATGTGTGCATTTTACTCATGCAATAGCCGAGAGCGCGTGGGCATCTACGGGAAGTTTTGCTCGCCGAAATTGCGTCACACTCTGGAGCTTGTAATACGCTTGGAAAAAGCTCGCGGCTTCTGCCAGATCGATCTTCCAAGATGCCAAACTAATTATTTATGTATGTGTCTATATTTTGGAAAAAATTTGAGATACACATAAAACATTTGGATGTTCTTATTTCGAATATCTTTTATCTTTCTGATTATAATAATAACAGAACAATAATAACCTTTTTGTCGATGATTTAATTATTAGTTTAAATTATCAACAATACTCATATTCTTAATTATTAGGACAAAAATTAAGACTGTTCATCTATTTCTAATAATAATATATCATTTAAAAACCGCTGCCAATTCTTTGGCACGTAGCTTCCTCCAAAATAATTTATTGTTCCTATCATTAATTAATTTGTCTAATATATAAATATGTTCGATGCACACGCAAAATCTATACTTTTCTAAAGATTCAAGTTTCAGAATGTAGGTCTTTATATTTGGCATTACCATTATTTTTGTCAAGCTATTTGACAGTTTAAGAAAAGTAAGCTTTTTTAAAAAATACACGTTTTTATAAAAAACAAAAGAACCGTGACAACTAATGGAAAGTGTTTTATTGAAAAACGTAGATATTTTTGTGCTCTTTGAACTGCCTTTGTTTTATTTAAGTATTTCAATACTATAAGTAACAAAAGTTAGAAATAAATTTGTCGAAAATTGAAAAAATGTAAGAAAAAAATGATAAAAAAGCTGTAAGAAATTTATTATCCATAAAAGGTCGACGAACATTGAGCGAAGAAAATATTTCTTAATATTCGAAGAGGTAAACGCAAAGTTTTTGCGAACAGTGAAAAGGCCAAAGGCATTAATCTCGAAGTAATTGAATGAAAGCGCTGCAGCACGGGATGGCAGACGGAGCTAGGCCCGGCTCCCCGGTGCGCTCGCCGACTCCCGGCGCCTCCAATCTCGCAACGCTCTCAATCTCGGCACTCACTCGCGGATTTCGTCATTCCGCAATGTGCGCCGCGTTCCCGGCCGCGCGCATAATTTCCGGCCACCCGCAGCGCGCGCGAGCAAGGCTGAAAAAGGAGAAAAAGAGCTCCGCCAGCACTTTGCGCCAAAGCGCTGGCGGCGGCCAGACATCGGCCGAAATGAAGAGGAGCCGGCGCGAAGTGGCTGAAACTGTGTTTCTGTGGCAGCGGCGTGAGAGTCACTCGAGGCGCGCGCCGCGCGTAAATCCGTAAACGCACGCGCCACTTCGCCTCGCGCTCGCTACGTCATCCGTAGCGCCAGTCTCGCTTTCTATAACCACCCTCCCGACTCATTTTTCTGCCCGCTCGGCTCGCCCCTCTCGCTCGCACTGGCGGGAGGCAAAACGGGGGCACCAGTCATTCAGGAACAAGGGGTCGCCAGGTTAGGGTCGTAGCTGCTAAGGACGAGGGAGCGTAGAAGGGTTTACGACCCTCTACTCGACTAGTTGAGTGGATGACGCCGGCACTGATATTGGGGCAGGTTTGGGAGAGCCTCGCCCCCCTCCTGCGCTCGTTCCCCAGCGTCTTCCCATTACTATGTCAGTCGAGCTGTAAGGACGACGCGGTGGGTGTCGTCGAATTCGATTTTGAGGCACCTCCGCGGCCATATTTCATTAGGGGAGATGGATCGGGGAATCGATTACGCGACGACGAGACGCTCGCCGCGAAATTGTTTAGCCGAGCGAGGGAACGAGCCAAGCGCCGCGTGTAATCGCCTCGCGAGCGCTGATTTTCATCGAAAATTCCGAGAAGGAGATTTATCGTCACGACTCTTGCGAGTCGTTTTTTGCCAAATTTTCGGCGCATCCCCAAGAGTGATATTTGCCTCGAGATTGCATTTTTATTCCTATATAAATTCATAATCGACTTACGCTGGCATTTCCTCAAATTTTTCGACCGCCTAGTTAACCTTCTAAAATTTATAATTTTAATATTCACAATTTTTTAATAATTCTAAGATTATTATCTCTATCAGTGCATAATTGCCTCGAAAATTGTGCAATAAGTACAGAAATAATTGAGTTTTTTCAACAAAATATTCTTATTCGTTGATTTTAGTAAAAAGTAACTATATATTGAAGCATTTTTGAGTGATTCGAGAAGCGACTTGTTAGTTAAAGATGATTAACGAAATAATGATCAGTTTTATCAGAATTACATAAATATGAATTGATTATTATAAGCGATATTATTTTAAGTGAGATAAATGGATTTGATAAAAGCAAGTAGAATAATAATTATAATTTAATTTCAATATGACAAATGTATAACTTAAATTGAAGATATTGGTATTAATAGTAAGTAAATCGATCATGAAACAGATGAAATATTTATGAATTTTTTGATCGCGAAAATAAAAGCACGGGATAAGCTCTCGAGTAAAATATAAATGAACGAGGCAGCGATGACGGAAACGATGACGCCACTTTTCGAATTCAATACGGAAGAAAAGCGAGGCAATATTTTCGGAGCACTTTAACCATATAACCGATAGTCAAATCGAGTTTCCCCGTTCGCGAAATAAACGATCAAACGAGTTGAACAAATGGATATATCACCGCCGCCGGTATATTCCGAAATCAGAGCGGCGGCGGCGGCCGGAGCGGTGACAGGGGCGGGGCGGGGGCGGGGGCAGCCGCGGCGAGAGAGAAATTTTGCGCGCTTTCGAGTGTCGGTTATTGTGCGCGTGACGCGGCCGCGGGACCAGAATGACGCGAACGAATCCAATCGAGTCGAGTGGCCCGGACTCGACCGGGCTCGATGATGACGCGCGACGATTTTCGCGACGCACTTCATCGAGCATCGACGGGCTGACGCGCCGGGCAGATGTCACGGGGAGGCCGCCGCGCTCGAAATCATCGGATTTTTACGCGCGCCCGCGGAGCGAGTCGAGGGCTCGCATCGCCTGGCCGAGTGCATAATTCACGATCGTCGACAGGCGGCGGCGGCGCCGCGCGCAAAAAGATCATCCGTCCGGGCGTCCAAGTGGCCGGGGCCAATTTTCCGCCCGGGCTTTTTGCGCGGCGTCGCGCGCCGCTCGCCCGCCAGAAAACGCGACCCCGGACTTTTTCCAATTGCGCCAAATTAATTAGCTTTTTTTCATCGCGAGCCCGGAATTTCCCCGAGTCTGCTGCACAACTTGAGTGACTGATCGCTTGTTATTTTATTTTATTTTATCTTTTAACGTGGAATCAAAACGGAATTGCTTTAAACTTTCAATACCGAGAAACTATCATTTAAATGATTTTAAACATTTTATCTGCAGTACTTATGATTATACGTTACTATAAGACAGTAGGAAAAAAAATCTACTATCGTTCTGGCTCCAGAAAAATCAAAAACTTAATTAAAAACTAAAAGTGGTAACTCAGAACTGGCGAAAGCCCAACATCCCCTTCGGAGGCGTTAATGAAAAAAAAGAAAAAAAGAAAAGAAAACGGAGCTCGCGGCAAGGGATAAAGCGCGTGACTCCGGGTGAAATGGTCGAAAGTCCCTTGCTCCTGGGCGTCGCATGAATATTGCAGGCGACGCTTTGGCGCTTTGGCTCCATTTCCGCAGCTCCATTTCCGCGAGCGATGCTGCCGGACGATTACGCGCTCGCCATTAGCCCCGTGACGTAATCAACGTCTGCGGGCCGGCGGAGGAGGCGCGACGAAATGGCCGTCCTGGCAGCCCTGGGCACGCGGGAGGTGCGTCGGCTCGCGAGAGCCTGACGGCTCGTTTATTAATGCACCAGACTTCGAGACGCACCCACGCGAGAGACAAAGACGCGCGGGAGGTGGATCACACGGGAGGAGCGGCGTAAGCGGTACGACGCTCACTCGGCTTAATGCGTGTCCCGGTTCATACTCTTTCTCTAATGAAGACGCGTTAATCTTCGTTTCGCTCCGAGGCTCGCGGAACGTGCTGCTTTCAGCGGAGCAACATGACCGCAAATGCACGCAAATGCACGCGTGTGCGTAGGAGAAGGGGACTAGCGGGATAGTAGCAATTGGATTTTAATGAATTTCATTCTTTATAGTTATCGCTCAAAGGCGATACGACTGCTTTTTTATGTTCGGTCATTAGAATAGTTGTACCTCATTCTGACATTTAATTAAGGCTAATTATAATAAGTGAACCTTTTCATTTCAATAATGAGATTTTAAGTGATAAATATCGCACGATAAATTAGGCAAGGCTTAATTTGCAAAACAATTAATAAAAGCCGTTTGGTTTATTTCTCGAGGATAAAATTTTCCGAGTGCAAGAGGGTAAGTCACGCGATCGAGAAGAGGCTGAAAAGAAAGGATGTAGCGTCATGATGGAAAGGACGCACCGCGCGCATCGGCGGTTCGCAGCAATCGCAGCAATCGCAGCCCGAGCGCTTAGTTACGCGCGGGTTCACGAATCGCGCGTGACCCGCGCGTCGCCTCTCACTCCCTCGCACTCGCGCGCACTCGCACGCGCCCGCGTCGTTCCCTTCGCCTATTATAAGACGCGCGCCGAACTTTTCGCCCTTTCTCCTCGCGCCCGCGGCTCGACCGATAAATTACACGCTTGGCCACTTTTTCGCCTCTCTCGCGCGCATTCCCAGATCGCTCGGCGTTGCCGCGAATTAACGACCAGGCGCATGCGCTCCTTGGGCATTGTGCGTTACGTTGCGCAAGCCTCGGCGGATGTGTGCGAACGCGAGCCGCGGTTTCGCGCCGATGGATTTCACTTTTCGGTCGGGCAAATTCATCTTGCCCGAGTTGGATGCCGCGCGCTCCCGACGTCTGAGAGCCGATTGTTCCCTTGCAGTGGCTCACGAGCCGGCGCATATTATTCAATTTTTTTACGAAATTTATCCTTTTTTTAAAGGTCGCTCGTACCTTTTCTAGGCAATTGATTAAATTGATGAATAGTCGAATATTAACGAAGACGATACTTGCGTGATTTATTCGTGTGTTTTAGATAATTAATGCTGAGCTTAAAGCGATATGCGAATCGTGTTTTCAAAAGCATCTTGCATGAATATACGTAAAGAGATATAATAATAGTATGCATATTAAGTAAGAGCTACAAAATTAAATAATTTGTAAATAAACTTATTAATTGCGAGTAATGTGCAATTTCGTATGCGTAATCCATAAATTAAAATGTTAAGTCGGTTACAATACGAGTATAGTAAAAAGCACGTTATGTTAAGAAAGATTAAAAAATTGTACCATTGTCTACTGTTTCAACGACTGGCACAGTAATTCATTGTTTCAAGAAGTACCTAGTCATTATATGATCTTAGAATTATTTTGACAAGCTTTAGTGGAAAAAACAAGAACAGTAATCGCTTTGTCCTATCGAAATAATAAAACATTGAGCAATAATTGCTAATAGAAAGTGAAGCGTTTTATTGGACACATCCCGCAGATGCGTTTCTCTTTGCAAGCACAAGAGACAACGTTATTTACAGAATTTTTTTCGGCTCAGCAGCGAACTAGATTTTCGGAAACAAATAGGCACGGCGAGTCGATCGCAAATATTGCAATATAATAAATAAAGCGGGAGTTTTTGTTGCTCTCGGTAGAGGAGGAACAAACAATGAGACAAAGAGAAGCTACACCGCTGCCCCGGGAGTCCGAGTAGTGGCGCAGGAGCAAGGAGGAGAGGAAGAGGCACGTGAGGCTCTCTCCCCCGCACTTTATCGCCCCGGGAGAGCGAGCTGCGAGAGCACGAGCGCCG
This sequence comes from Eurytoma californica, assembly GCA_035586675.1. Lineage (NCBI taxonomy): Eukaryota > Metazoa > Arthropoda > Insecta > Hymenoptera > Eurytomidae > Eurytoma > Eurytoma californica. The sequence continues at coordinate 10,617,569 of JAXIUT010000021.1, read as the reverse complement.
GGCGCACGGAGGCCGAGGAAGAAACTCGCGCGCTACTTATTTCGCTGTGTGAGAGCAGAGGCGAGCTGCGGTTGTGTGCAAAATGAGACACGTAGCCGCTTGCGCTGCGGACGCCATTGTTCGAAAGTCGTGACAGCGCCGGGTCAGGAACGCGTGTACGTACGCCAGGGTGGAGATCCCACTGTCCCTTTTACCTTTTTATCTTACTATCCTGCCTTTATCGTTCGCCTGCGTCTCTTCCTCTTCCCTTCCTCTTTTTCTCTCTCCAGACGTTTCTCAGAACCATTTTCTTTTTTTACACTTTATATACTTATTTTATTACTCTTATTTTCCTTAATCATTCCAACGAACGAGAATTTGATTAGCAGTTTATTTTACCACTTTAAACTTTAGTTTCGTCAAAAAAAAAAAAAAAAAAAAAAAAAAAATTATATTCTGAAATCATATATCTATTTCGTTCTATTTAACATTTATTTATTCTACAAAACTATTAAAAAAATAAATTTTTAAATAAATTTTAAAATAATCTGTATTGAAAAGATCGATTTTGAATGATAAGGAAAATCTAAATATAGTCTCTAGCTGTGATCTGAACTTGACGGTACAGTTTTTTAAGACTTTCCAAGGAGAATAAAGCTCTTAAAATTCCGGCAGTATAAAGGTTAAAAAGGAGCTTGAAAGGGACCAAATGAAAACAGAAGCATCGTTCTTGCGTATCGAGCCGCATTAGCCAAGCACTTCCGCCTGAAAGGGTAAAAATCGCTAGGTCTCTCTCTCTCCCTCTGCGCAGTTGAAACTCAAACAGATCATCGGGCACGTTAACATAATCATTTTTATAACCGCGATTTCTCTCCATCGGCCCGTGCACTTCTCGGGAGCTGCTCCACCCTCCTCGACTCGGCGTATCTCTCGACCCCCATCCCCCCCGCGAGAGCGCTCGTTCCTTTTGCCATCCACTTTTGTATCGCTCGGGAGCCAGGTGCATTAGCATATCCACGACGTGCTGCACCGAGAGAGCTTTCCTCCCGCGACGATCGGCATCTTAATCTTCCGCGATAACGCAATGCGAGGGAGGCTGCGAGAGAGAGAGAGAATCGAGAGCCAACGGACCGTTTACAGGATTTCACGACTGTCCGATCCGAAGAATTTCGATTGTTTCTACACTCGCAAGGTTCTCTTATTTTTTCCTCGGCCCGACTGCGCCTGCCTGCGTGCGCGTGTAGGCGCGGGTTATGTAAACGCGAAGGGCGCGCGGCGAGCCCGCGTTTATGTTATTATTTCAGTCTCCCACCGATGCGGAAGATTTGCTCCTTCTTATTGTTGGAGTTCACCTTTTTCTTTTCAGCACGGTCAAAGCGACTATTGACTTTAACGGCGCGATTGTGATCGAACCGAGCCTAGCTGTATCATGATCATTTACTGTGCCGCGGAATAATTTTCTCGCTCCAGACTAGATTAAAATTTCTTACATTTCATTAATGCAATGGTACTAACAGTATTTTTGAACAAAGTTTGTAAATTAATGAGAGAAACAAAAAGTAGCTACGTTCGCGATATGATTTACTTTTTATAAACACGAAATGTTTTCTTTAGAAACGATAAGCATGCAAGTAAGAATACCGATCGTGGCAATAAATTTGTGCTGTTGCCGACAGAGATAGTGCTCGAGAATATCTTTGATTTTCTTGAAAAAGAAATGAAATTAATTTTTTTCATGATATTCATTAAAATTGTAAAACTTGATAATGATCTTAAAAATGTATCTAAAGCGTGTGAAAGCAACCATCAGGAGTTTTACTTACGTAAAACTACTTTACGCGGCAAGTAGGCGAAACATGATATCGCTAATAAAATATGTGCTTTAATATTATAAAGATTTTTTTTATCTGGTGCCCAAGTTTATTTATAAACTAAAATACAACGTTTAATTTAACACGAGCTACGCGATGAAATAAAATGGTAGAAGGTTGCAATAACTTTTTCTAATAAGTTTTCTTTATAAAAAGCAGAACTGTGACGAGTTGGCGTTGAGCGGCAAGAAAAGGAGGAGTTTTTCATAGACGACGTCACGTGCGCGGCACCGAGCGCGGCACCGCAGGAGCGGAGGGTAAAAGATATAGTCCTGTGGGATCCCGAGGGTAAGTGCATCATAACGCGGAGCCGAGCAACGTCATTCGACTGATAATCATCGGAGCAGCTTATATTCGGGCAGGGACTGGTAACTAGACAAGCTGATAGCCTCGGGCTGATGGGCTAAAGAGCCCAACGACGAAACCGTATGTACGCCCGGGAAGATCGACGGCATCGTGCGATGCAAAATCAGCGTAAGGAAGCGAGAGAGGGAGAGGGAGGGAGCAGGAGGGAAAGGGGTAGGAAATTGAGGAAGCAGCAAGACGCTAGGAGAACCGAAGGATCGGAGAGAGAGGAGGAAGAAAATGAGGGTAAGGCGCCGGGAGGTGGTAAGTGATTTCCAGACCGAATTTGCGGTATATCCTTTTACTTTTTAATATAGAAATTTAATTGATTAGTTAAACTTAGTAAACGGATTTTTATCCGTTTCTTCAAGCCTTATCGAAACTTTGAAGAATAGAGCAAACCCTTAAGCGGTAAGGGGATCTGATGAAACTTTGGTAAGATTATTTCAAACTAAAAAGAGAATTACTTTAGCATCTTGAGTTTGATCTATATCGTGTTTAGAACTTGGTATGTTAAAAATAAAAAACCATATGGAATTTTGTTTAAAAGATATAATTATCTAATTTTGAATTAATCGGAATTCAATGACAAAGTATAGAGGAAAGGTGAAAGATAAAAAGTTTTTAAAAGACGACAAAAATGAAAGAGCATAGAGAAATGATTGTCGGTGTGCGTCGGTAGTTCAACTTATAACGCGACGCGCTACGTTCTTAGAAGTCTCCGTACGCTGAAATTATATTACCGCTCTGCATCACCTCGACGCTCTACCATTCGAGTTGGAATGGAAAAACCATGGCTCACGCTGTTAACTGTTTGCGCTCGCGCGTTCTTACGACACGATTCTGAAATTCCGTGCAGAGTAAACGGTATAAGTCGTCTACGTGATTTTTCGTAAATGAGACAGTGAACGTTTTGATGGCGAGCCTTCAAGCCTTCGTAAAATTTTAAGAACCAGCCACTTATTTTATAAAATTTTTTCAAACTCTTTGCTCGTGATAACTTTTCAAACAAAATGAATGCAAATTGCATATATAAATATAGATTTCCTACAGAAGCTTCATATTTACTTTAGGAAGTTCAGAAGAAAAGATTGAATAAAAAAGAAATTAATTTTCAATACAATAATGATAAGTACATTAAATGCATTAAATGGTAATCGGCACTATTATACATAATAGTTTGTTAGTACAGAAAGACAAGGAAGTTTGTGCAAACATGAATTATCGGGGTCTAGGCAAAAAACCGGCATGGAGCTCTTAATACTACGTACTCAGTCCGAGGCTCAGTCGCATACAGGCTATAAGATAAAGCCTCTAGTCCAGTAGACAATCAGTCGCAAGTTACACAAGAGAATCCCTCATTAATTGGCGTATCCGTCGTAAAAAGCGAGCCGAATCCGCGCTGGCGCGTTTCCTCGTGCAAGTTGGAAAACAGCTCGATAAAGAGTCGATAAATTCCGTGAAAAACCGTGGCGACGCAAACAAGTCCATAATGCAATCACGTGCCCGCGCTCCTCGCTCCAAAGACGCAGGCGGAGACGCGCGCGCCCCCGCGAGCTCCCTTCCGCCGTGCAAAAACAAATCGAGCGCTAAGCTAGAGAAGGAGGGCTCGGGGATACGTATAAGTGTATCAGCCACGCAATTTGCGATCGGCGATGCTCGCGGGAGATAGCGGGCCTCCCCCGGGAGTCGCCGTTCTTTACGGGCGCATTTCGCAACGCGGCTACACGCTTCTCTCTTCTCGGAATATATCCGCGCGGCGCGCACGCACTCGGCGAACGCGCCCGAGGATGCGCTATTAATTTTTACGAGCTGGCCGGCCAATACCATAGCTCCGGATTTTAACCAGTGGACAGGATCAACTTTTTTAAGGCGTCTTCGGCCACTTTCTTGCGCGAGCCGTTAACTGATGCAATTTATAAGCGTGCGTCCCAGTAGGTGAGGCTGTTAACATTATTGAGTGCACATCTTAAAATGAAGATAAAGCAACTTTATTAATGCGAATTGCCTTTTACGCCTGCAGTGCTGATTTTATGATTAAACGTGCAATTTATTAACTCTGTCTCTTTCGCAAAATAAGCCCAAGCTTGCGATTTTCTTTCCAGATTTAAAAGGAGCGTTCGAAAAATTTGAATAAATCCAAAAACTCGAAAACCGAACGTAGGTAAAAAGGAGCGTCGGAAAAAAGTTTCTCGCTCTCGCGGCAGGCGTGAGTGCAAAACTGCGTGGAAAGCGCAAGAAAGTAAGTCGGCGTAATGCGGCCGGGCTCGCTCGCGCAATGTGCGCCTGAGTTTCGTGCGCTCCCGCGGAGCGAGTCCGGGGAGGGAGAGCGAGAGAGCGAGAGAGGGACGAGTCGCATTGTTCCGCGCTCAAACGGTCCCTCATTGTTATTCGCGGGTTCTCCGCTGAATTATCTGCTCCCCGCGCAGGGACGATCTGGCGAATTCTGCGAAGCGCGCGCCACTTACGCGCGCACGCGCCTCCCCTCGCGGCCCGGTTCCTGCGATTTTTTATTTCGTCTCCTCGTCTCCTCATCTCCCCTCTCCTGTCTTTATCTCTCTCTTATCGCGTTAGAAATACTTTTCTTCGGAATACCCCCCTCGCACGAGCTGCGAGCCACTCTTTGTCCCTTTTTTATGCTCCTTCGTGCCTCGCTTAAATTTGTAACTGCTGAGAAAAGCTTTTTATCTTGCTCTTATAATGATCGTTCTTCTCCGGATTATGCGCCTGATGGAATTATTTATAATAACTTTATAAGAATTTCTAAATTTCAAAATTAAATTCTTTCCTTTATTCAGTAGGGGCCATGGGGCAATGTGAACCTTCGGGGCATAGTGAGCCATCCCATTAAGTTTGTTGCATTTGGAGTGAAAAACATTTATTAACAACTTTCATTCAAATTAAAGAATTTTGAAAGATTATCACCATTACATTGCAGTATTACTATATATAATTCT
>JAXIUT010000021.1:10585683-10604638 GCA_035586675.1 Eurytoma californica | reverse complement strand
AAAGATCATCATTTCAACCACTCAAACGCGCATTCCTTTCACTATCCCAAATTCCCAAAGCCTTAGCTTAAAAGATGCATTAATCTTAGACTCATCATTTTTCTTAAATATTTCACTCTTTCTCCAATAGCTTAATTGTTTTTGCGTGTAAATGCCAATCTCGGCAACATTAAATCCAATACCATTTTAGTGCACTTGTTTGTTTCTCGTTTTTTATTTTGGTCAAAAGGCATTTGCACGCATTTAGACTAAGTGAGTGTAACTGGAAGATAGTGAACATTTATCTAGTCAAGTTCTAAGAATTCTCATTTTGTATTACAGCCTTCTACGCTATTCTTACAAAGAAATTTGATAAACAGTTGTGAGATTAAAGACACTCTTACCAGTTGTGTAATATGAAAATTACATAAATACAAGTATATACAAATTTATATAAATTGTATGCAAGGTATAAATAAGAAAATTATTCGAAGGCTATTAAATAATGCTCGTAAATGGATAATTTGAATGTAATTCGTTCATTTAAAATAGTACTTAAAAAATTAATGTGAATTTTCCAAAAGTTATATTACACATTTTAACATTTAAGAAGGCACGATTCCTCACATAATTTTTTATTAAGAGTTATAAATAACTAATGATTGTAGCACATTACACATTAAAAGAAGGAAACTTCTTTTCGACGTTTGGCGTCCTCTGCACTCAGAAGCGATAATTGAAGAATCCATAAAAATAACCCTTTGATATGTGAAAAGGTCGATACTTTGCTCCCCCAAAACAATATTTCTCAATTAGCCCGAGCAGAAAAAAGCGGTGAGAGTTGCTGCGACGGTGGGTTTAGGCGACGTTAAAAGAAAAGCCGGCTGTGCTCGCGCGTCGACGCGTATTTGCATGAAAAACGAGGCTTCTCACGTTCCGGCCAAATCTCGAAATCGCAACACGCAGAAAGCGGGAAAGAGAAAGAGAGATTGTTTGCGGAGTAAAAATCTAAATTGTAGACGAGGCTCAAGTCGGAGATTATTCCGGAGCCTTGAGCGAGTCGATCGCGGCGAGGGATAAATTCGAGGCGGAGGTTATATCGCCCGGCGAATAATTCAGTATGCGCGCCAGTGCCGCGCTGGACGGGAAAACTCCGGGTGCAAGAGACAGAGAAGAGGCGGCTGGGCGCCGAGGATAGAGAAGGAGAGGCAGAGGAAGCGAAAGAAAAAAGAGAGAGAGAGAGGAGGAGGAGGAAAAAGCGGGTGAGAGTTCAGCGAGCGGGCGCGCGAGCTTCGAAGAAAAGGGAGCGGAAATTGAGAGTGATAAGAGCAGGAGACTGGTGCGCTTCATTCGGCGCAACGACTCGCTCGGATCCTCGGATTTTCCACTTTCGAAATTAAAACCGAGCTCATTCGATTATATTGTATTTTCTAAATGGTTTCGCTCAAATTTTCAACTTTAATTTATCGTCATTTCATATTAGAACGGAAAGTTCTTATTAATCGATTAATAATTGCTCTTCCAATCTTCTATCTTTGAATCGAGTTCACCTACTTTGGCGCTTTTGCATGCATTTAGACCTTTATTTAGTTACTTACATTATTCATTAACTATCTATAACAAAATTTAGTGCAACTATAATAAAGTAAAAAGGTACTCGAAAATGGCTTTGACGCAAGAATTTGTATAATTTCTAAAATACCTCGAGTTTTACCCAGGCGGTCTGAATCAATGGAAAATTCGTGCAGTCATTATTTATCGCTAAAGTTATAAAGTTAATCATTTCCAGTTTCCTAGGCATTCTTTAATACGTTATGTAAAGTATTTTTGATAAAAACGCCTTCCCTCTCGAAGCGATTAAAATTGATGACTGCGAGCCACGCATTTAAAAAAAACGATTATCCGAAAAAAATTTGAAATTGCTTAAACTGCTGAGGATGTCGTAACTCGTTAAATGAGGAAGAACCATTAAGAGCATAAAAGTCAGCTTAAGTTATGATGTGTACTCAGCGAACAGTTGAACGAAATGATTTTTCGCCGTATTTTACGTTCACTAAAAATATTAAAATACAATTTTTGCTTGAGTAATGTAAAACAATTTACTTTAGGCTGTAAACATGCTGGCACGGATGAACATCCATAAACAATAACATAAATGACGAAATTTAGCCCAACACGGGTGAGTGATTTTACAAAATAATGACTTGTCAAATATCGAAGACTGCTGATATTTGAGGAAATATATCCATTTAAAAAATGGCAAAAAATAAACTTTCTCACTACTAGAGACTAGAGCATTGGAGCTCTCCGTTACGTCGCACAATCAATCTGACCGCGTGGAAATGCTTTTGCATGCCCGCCCTCAAAGAGAGAACTCGGCGTGGCTCATCAGCGACTCTGTGACGGACTCCCAAACAAACAACCACGGCTGGCGAGGAAGGAAAAAAGGCGACGGTTACGCAGGGCTCGAATCCGGCAGATTAAGTTCTCAGGTGTCGGCCAGCGAAAAAGTGAGCGAGGCGGCCGCTGCTGAATTTCCGCCCGACGCGACGTAATAGACGATAATTAGCGAACGCTAGCCGACGATTAGAGCGAAAGGGGGGATGCGGCGGAAGGGAGGCAGTGGCCGGTCACGATCGGGGGAGGAAGGATCTCTCCGTCGCTCTCGCAGCCGGCCATTAAATTCTCGGCGGAGATGCCGCGGACCCTCCCCGAGCTCGCAATTAACAACAATAAGAACCCGCGAGTTCTCTCTCCCCGCACCGGGCGCCCGAGTCGTGCGCGCCTCGCGAGCGCTAATCAACACTCCGCGCGATGAAGTCCCGGAATTTTACGACAAAACTATATCCGATTAACCTTTAATTAAAGATATTTCATTCCGCTGTTTTCATTTGCTCGCCGGGATTTTACGCCAGCCGCTTGAGCAACCACCTTCCGCATATTTTTCTCCTTCAAAGATAAAATCTTTTTTCTGTCTTATTGATTTTCTGCTATTCATATCTTTAGAAGAAAGTAACTTTAAACAAAGTTATTGGCGAAAATCAAGATTGATTTAATATAACTATGCGTATTTAATTTTAAAATGTGCATTCAGAGTTTTCGCTGAATTCCTGGCAATGCGCGTAAACAGAAAATATAAGACGAGAAGAAGATTTAGCATTGCGTCAGCAAAAGCTTTCACTCGCGAAGTCAAAAGTGAAGTTGTCTTTGTGAAAGAAAAATGTCGTATCTGTGCCACTCCGTCATGCAGCTTGCAAAATAAAAAATAAACAAAGAAAATGAAAGAAAAAAAGTAAAATGACTTAATAAAAGTCAAGAGCCAGGCATTTAAATAACATTCAGCGAAAAAAGAAGGCAGAAAGGAAAAGCGGAAAGTTTGCGGGAAACGAGGCCTAACAAAGCTTTATCAGAAAATCCCCCCGCGAAAAAGTTGGCTAAAATACTTGTTCTCACGAGAGTCACGCGGCCGCGATATCTCTCTTGGTCGATCCGGCTCGGGCAGAACTCGCGCGCGCGCGCGGCCCGTGCAATAACGCGAAATTAATGGCACGCGTCTCCTTAATCGGGTCGGTAAGTGGATTTTTGCGGGCGTTAAAGAGCGCTGCGCGCCTCTCGATCTCCTCGACTTTGATTGATTGACAAAAGGTAAAATCAGCCCCGTCCCCCCATTAAGTCTCGCTGCAGCCTGGGTCGCGGGGGGCGTGTCGGGCCCGCTCGCGTGGGGTAGACCCGGGCTGCCATAACTCAATTCCCACTGTTATTCTCGGCCGCCGCGGCGCGCGCTCGCGCCTCACGGGGGATGTTATTAAGAGGACACCAATAACGCGGCCAATACGGCTTCATTACTAGCCGGCGCGTCCCTCGCTTTTGCTCGCGCTAATGTATGCTGCGCGCGGCTCCAGCTGCTCAGTGCTCACCTGCACCGAGCGGTATCGACTTACACGCCTGATTTACGGCGGCTCGATCATCCCGGGCGCGTTCCCCCCCACACTCCGCCAGCGAGCCCTTTGCGCCGCGCCGCCGAGCGTGCGTACACACGGCCCTCCTCTTTTTTCCTTCGATCCTCTTCTAAATTGGCGCCCGCGCGTGGGACTCGCGCAGCGCGCCTATACGCTTTTTGACGCGCCGCTTTTCGTCGTAAAACAAGGACGCGATGCTCCTTTCCGCGAGCGATCATTCATTTATTTACTGTCTTTTTCAGCGACTCCTCGCCGCGCCGAAGATTTAGTGCCGCAGGGCTGACGCGCGTGCACCAGGCACTCGCACGCCGACGAATTAACTTTTTGCCCGTGTTGCGGGGCGCGTTGCCGTTACGCCGCCGATTTAACATATTTTCTATTTAAATTGCTTCGCCCTCGAGTGTCCCAAGCTCGAATTTTTTACATTTTCGCTCCAGCTCGAATATCCGAGGGAACTTGCAAAAAAATAATTATCATTCGATTCTATCGCTTGCACTAAATGACGTGCATGCTTTTTACAGGAAATAGGAAGCGGCACGTCAGAATGAGCAACTTTAACAGTTTATCGGAGTGCGTTGGAAATTTATATTAGCATAATAAATTTTGGCCACTGTTTAATGTGACTTCTGTTGCGTGTTAGGAATCGTGTTTATCATCATTATAGAATGGAACGAATAATCTTGATTACTTGTTTACGCAGCGAACCGATATAATAATGTTTAGGAATTCATGGATAGTAACGGTACGCTCGTACAATCGTTATGATGGTAAATCAATTGCAGCTAGTCGCCGTTCGAGTCGCCGTTTGGAAATTTAATGCGATTGAATTATTCGCTCCGAACGATTTTAACGTAAACGCGTTACGCACTTTTCAACTGGCCGGTCGCCAGGAAATTCGTGCTATCTTCACAACGAAGCCAATTATACGAATTCAAATAAAATATTGCCTCAAAAATAAAGCAAAAAACGCCTATCGCGCTAATTTAAATAAATTTCCCGTTTAATTTATGCATACGCCAATCGTAAGTGAGTAAACCTAATAAAAACAAAAATCTTGAATATTTATGAATAAACGTTGATTTTTGCAATTATTGCGCAATTATTGTATTGCATAAATTTAATTTCAATTTATTTAAAAAAAGTTAGTAATATACTGTTTTTGGAATATTCTTTGGACTTTCATTGCATTTCAGTGAGTAGTTAATAAAAACAGCTCGGGTTAAACGTTTCAACACAAGAGAATCGTAATTCTTTAAGTTTTACTGTAAATTGATATAGTAAGAAGGTTGTGTTATAAGACACTTAACACAGGATATTATGAATTAAATTTATACTAGCAGACTTCAATTTAAATATATTCAAAAAGTTTCCTTTGAAAGTTTGACCGTGTTTTTTCTCACTTCTTCAACTTTGTCTTGACTCGAAGTGTCAGAATTATTCATTATAATTTACGTTGGCCGTTTAGCGAAGTTGTATTTCTAAGTCTTTGTTCTCCACTTTTATTCCCAAGGGCAGAGTCCTTTGAAAATGAAAAAACTTTTATCTTGTAAATATTATAAAATATTTGAAATGTTAAGTTTAACGAAGCAAATAAGTTGGAGGTGTAGTAGCCAATTAGCATGCAAATAATAAATGAAATTCAGTTTTCATAGTCCAACGCGAGAAAGAGTGGTAATTGCAAAATAATGAAATGAAAAAAGCCCGAGGCAGTGTAAAAAAAGGAGAAAATGTTAATAAGCCGCAACTGCCGCAAGTTTGTAAAGTCTTGAGATATTCTCGCGCGAGAAAGCTGGCTCGGCAAAAGGAGCGGAGAACATCCCGTATCCACGTGGGCGCGTGCGCCCTCACGCATCGAATTAACGAAAGGCTTGCACGCGAGGTGGCGGCCGGCTCATTTGGCGCTGGCGAGAGGCAGCCTCTCGTCTAATAACATCATCCTGCGGGCGCAGGCCAAGAAAGAGCGAGGAGGAGCGCGGGCCGATCTATGCAAATCCGGCAATTTACATTCAGAAGCGCGGCGTATTCATTTTTGCCGCTCATTAAAATCCCATCGGCGCGCTCGCGGCGAGCGACAGGACAGCGTAGCCGAGCGCGTGATTAATCGAAAGCTCGAGCGATCGCGAGCGCGACGGCGGAAGATCTCTCTCAAGCCGCCGACTCGCAGCAGTTGCAGCCCGCCGAACCTCCGCTCTCGGGGAGATCGCGCGCGGAAATCTCGCGTATCAGTCGATTCCCCGTAGATTCCCTCTCGACTTACGTCTCGCCGATCCGGCAACCTTTCCTTCCCGCTATCTGCATCTCTCTCCTTCCTTCTCTCTTTCTCCTCGCTACGTCTCTACGTCTATCCTTTCTCACATTATCTCTTGCTAGTCTTTCTCGCTCCCGCTTCCTTTTTTCCTATTTTGCGACGGGCTTTTCGTTCGTCCCCCGCATCATTCTACTTTGGGGTTTATTTTTCCAGGCGCCCGCACCGCCAGCTCGCAGTTTCTTTCACTGAAAAGAGAGCAGCGGTTTGTCGAGACTCGCTGGAGATTTCGCCTGTCTTGCACCCTGACCTACGAACGCGCCACTCATTCGGTATTCACTACTTTATTTTATTTTTACAAGTGCTTTCATTCAACAATTCGTTACAACTATTCTTTTTAATAACTTTTCTCTTTTTTTAAATAAGAGCACAGTCTTTTAACACGTACATTCTTTAAATATCATGACATTTAAGAACCTAATTAAGAACCTCCGTGAATAATAATATTGAAAATTGATTTAACGATGTTTGAAACCTTTTTACCCTGCTTATCTCAATTTTATGAATAACTTTATAATGTTCGCTTTATGAATTAAGGATCCTTAACGAAATTTTTATCTAAAACTTCCGTTGATTTGGACAAAAACACAAAATTTCCTCGAGAACAGACTTAACTCGTTAACGCAATGAAATATTATCCAATCGATTAGCGCTAGCGCTACAGAAAGCTTCCTGGTCTTAATTACAATTAAGCATTACAGCTGAAGTGAGCTTGGTTTTATTTCTAGCTGGTGTAGGAGCGTGCGCCACAATAAACCATATCAAGCAATCAGTCAGTCAATCAATCAATCAATCAGTCAATCAATTACGCGGACCATCGACTCCTTCCACATGCTCTTTCTCGCTCCCTCCAGCCCTCTGGGCTTGCTCGCGGTGGAAGGGCATCGACTGCGCGACGATATACTTTATATAGGAGACGGGACCACGTCCGCGACGGCGACCAATCTAGACTCGGCGCATCGTATCTCTCTCTCTCCCTCTGCGCACACCGCATCCCGGGAAAGTCGCGGTGCGTGCAATTCGAAACGTGACGCGAGTCCCTCTCAACAATGCGATCCCCTTCCTCCCTGTCCTCGCTGCGGTCCATGGACTTGTGCGAGACTCCCTTTTATCCGCCGCGACCAATGGAATTCACGTGTTCGTGAAGAATTGCCCGATGGCTGTTATCCGATAGCGGAGGGAGAGTTGCGGATTAGTGGATTGAGACATTCATGACAATGTCGAAGGATACATTAGCGAAGATTAATGATAATAATTCGCACATCGAAATTAAAAGTAATAGCGAACGATACGACGTACATTGTCAGGCTATGACGTTGTCAGCTTTAATTTTCCAAATCGGCACGTCGCGCAATTCAATCTGCTGCAAGTACAATAGACAGAGTACGGGTGCATGCTCTCTCGAGCAGTATCGTGTCTACAAGGGAGGAGGTCAAAGAAGCGAAACGAGCGAGCGTTTCGGTCCCCGCGTTAAATCCAGCGAGCTCGGAAGCGCCGGCAAATCCAATTAACAAAATCGCAATCGCGCGCAGGCGCCGCTCACATCCCAAGAAAAGTCAAGCTCATCGCGCCGCGCCGCTGCGCTTTCCCTTCGGAAGCGTCCTCTTTGCTCTTTGCTCGCGTCGCCCACTCTCCCTTCCCCGTTCGTCTTCTTCCCTTCGCGCCGGGCGAAACGAAGCGCCTCTAAAATAATTGCTCCCTCGACCGTCCCTCGCTCCCCCGCTGCTCGGCCCGCTGCTCCCAGCGAGCACGGGCCAATGATTTCGCGCAATCTCTCGCTGCAATCCACTTGTTTCCTCTCGTTCTCCTCCGGCCCCTCTCCTCCCTCCCCGCCCCCCGCGCTCGCACGTCGCGGCAGCCGACGTGTATAGTTACCTTCCTCCCTCTCGATCCCGAGCGCTGGAATTCCTCTCGAGTGCGCGCGCGAGAGAGGGAAATGGCCAACGGGAACGAAATGACCTTTGATACCGGAGAGCCGGAGCGAGCGAGTCCAGAAAACAAGTTGACGTGACGACTCGTCGAATCAACGCGGACCGGCCGGCGGCAGGGGAGCGTCGGGGGTAATAACGAGGCAGAGATGGATGGCCGAGAGAGAGGGAAAGCAGCGAAAAGGAGCTGCGCGACGGCGACGTAGGACGCGCGCGAGCCGAGGCAGCCTGACGCTTATTGGCCGGGGCCGATTAGCCCGGCGAAGACGCGCGTATAAGTGAATTATCGAGGGGCCCGAGCGCCACGATAATTACTCCGATCGAGCGGAGCTCGGCTCCCCGTCGGCTGCCGCTAAGCGCGCCGATTACCTGCGTTTTTCCAAACTGCGAGCTTGTTTTCGCCGAGCGGCGGAATTATTCATTCGGCCGTGCCGATCGATCGATTGTCCGCCTGGCGCGTCTCGCGAGATCGCTGTGTCCCGGCATTCCGAGGTAATTCGAGAGGATGCCCGGGGAGAGGTAATGACGGACTTTTCGCCTTTCCACGAGATTTCGATTGCGTACCCGCTGACGTCGGCTCCCGCCGCGGATGCCGGAGCTAACTGCATAAATGCACTTGCAACGATTGCGTGGCGATAAAATCACAGTCGCTTCGAAAGTGTGCTATTTTTTCGATAAGTGCGTGCACGATTCGAACAATCCCTCCTGGTTATCTAAACATTTCTTCAGAATCTCCTCGCACACAATGGGCATACTTCGCTGGCAAAACAAAAGCGACGACGCTGCCTCCCTTACAAATACGCCCTCGCTGTAAGAGCGTCGCTGTCGGTGTTGTAACTGTAGTCCACTTTATAAATATCAATTACCGGGGAGCGCGCTCGGCTCAGATATATATACGATGCAATAAAATTTCAATAAGGAAATCGATCATTATCAATAGCCAATGTACAAGCGGCGACGCTTAGAGAAAGAGTCGGGGGCCAGGTTGGAAGGTGAGTGGGGCGAAGGTAGAAAATCGCCTATCTCCGGCGCATCTCGATCGCGATCGGGACTTAAGATCGCAATCACGCACGCACGCATGCGAAATCGCCCACTCCTCGCAGCTCGCTTCCTATCCTCCTTTCTTCGCGGCCTCCTCTGCCGCCTCGACTCCGCTTTTTCCGCCCAGCCTTTTTATTCCCTTTTTAGCCTCCTCGTGCCAGCACTGCAGTCGAGCCGACGGCTTGGCTCGTGCCTTTTTGCTCCTCTCACGCGAGCTGCCACGGCAGAAACGCACGTGCGTGAGACCGTTCCGCAGTAGGGAATCCTATACTTGACTCGAGAGCGGTTTCGATCGCACTCGTGCCGGTAAATTTCTTGTGACGCTGGCAAACGAATAAAGGATACGCACGACACAAAACCGTCGATGCGATTTAGCGCACTTATTTTATCAGAGAATATTTCAATTTATCTTCATGACAAAACTTATCGATTTCTTTTTACAAACAAATTTAGTTAAGTACAAACTGGAAGTTGGTAAGTACAAATTACCACAATTACCTCAAAAATAACAAAATAATATTTTTTATCATGCACGGTATAATATTGAAAAAAAAATCTTTATGATTATTTATTATTTTCAAATTTCAAATAATAAAATGGGGGATCAACTTCGGCTGATATAAAAAAGAATAGATACTGAACTGAAACTGAACCCAAAAAAGAACAGAAACAATATTTTTTCGATATTCTCTAATTTATATTAAGAAGAATAAAAATCGATAATTGTAAAAATGAGTGAAAATTACGAAACAAATTTAAGGCAATTCTTGTTACAATGTGATCTCGCAAAAGTTCCGCGCAATCAGACGGAGAGGACGAAAATTCATGAAATCCCAGTTCCCTCAGCAAAGCCTCCTCACACTCAAAGAAAGTTTGTACATACTTGGACCTCCGCAATTGTTCCATAAACAAATTATACGTTGGTATTCAACATATTCGTAATTATGGGTGTCGATCTATGCATATGTCATCTATTTGTAAAGTTAGTGTTGCTATTATGTTACGATAAAGTTACAGCTGAAATTTAGACCCTGCTACGCAAGCGTTAAAAAATGTATTTTACATTTTATTTTTAATATTTAGTAAATTCAACTGAACACTATGATTTTTGTATTTGAACATTTTAAAACACTATATTTATTATATCTGAAATAAAGTTCAAACAATTTATTGATTTTTAAGTAAACTATTTTCTTTTATCGGTGAAGCAATAAATGCAGAGGTCGAAGACCTATTTCGGTTTTTGCAGACTCAGGTGCCTAGGTAGAGGAATTATTACGACAGCGTGCTGTACGGCCATAAGAGTTTCCTTCTTTAATCTTGAATAAATCAAACAAATATTAACTTTTTTAAAAACTGTTCATTTTCAAAACTAGGCTCGCCAGTGGTTCGCGCCTTGCGATGCACAATTTTTCACATTTTGCATACGCGCTCTCAATTAATTATAATGGTGCAAGTCAATTTTATTTATCTTTTTCTATATTCCATGAGCAAAGTACGTTTTTGCGCACATATTTTTTATATTAGTTACGTAAAATCATGTTTTCAACGCGTCGAATGAAAAATTATGGTTCAAAACATGAGAGACAAAGAGAGAGAGAAAATAATTTTAGTCTCGCGGCTAACAATCACTTTCTCTCACTTGTTTTAATAAAAAATTATGTTTTTCATGGACAACTGCCATTAATTTGCATTAAATTTTAGAGAAAAATGTTAAATGTATAAAAGTTGTATTTTTTTTGAGCTCTACAACTTTTGTATTTAACATTTTTATAAAACCATTAATTAACAAAGGTATCACCTTCTAGCAAAAAATATTTAAAATTCATTTTCAGCCATTTTTATAATCAATATTTTTCAAACTAAAGCAAGAAAACTTTATTTTTTTTATTTTTTGAATCTGCTTTTTGTGCGGCTGTATGCTCAGGATTTTATGTAATCTGTTAGAAACCACCAAAGGAGATTTCGTGTAAATAAACAAAATCGCACATTCACCCATTTTTGCTCTTACTAGTGAAAATATAAGGCACTTCCGTGTAGCGGTCGTGTCTAAAAAAGCGGACTAAAGCAATGATAATAATCAAGTAAATGTTCCAAATAGGATTCACTTGTAAACAGTAAATGTAAAATTCATAAAAAAATAATAGCGCTGAATATTTTTTAAAATTCAATAATATCCTTATGAAAATAACCTCCAGTGACTAATGAGCCTAACAATAATAATCAACATCATGTATGCATTACAATGATTCGACTTTGATTTTAAGAATTAATGAAGAAAACATGTTAAAAAGTAACTACTCGATGGTGTTTCTCGTCCTATGTGCATGGCCAACCCTTAACGCAGCCCCCCGCGTTCGTTTGACTCTCCGGGTAGCTCTCGGCTCTACCGGGAAGTCGATCGTTGACCGATAACGGGTGCCGATCGCCGACCGATCTGGAAGAGCGATCGAGAGCGATCCATATACTCCTCTCCCATAATGCACCTGGAAAAGACAGAGCAGCTCGCGAGGGGTGGGAAGGGAGGGAAGCGGGGGAGAGATCTTGATTCGCGATAGGTCGATCTCGTCCTCGTCGCCGTCGCCCCCCTCTGTCCCTCTCGATCTCTCCTTCTCTCGCTGCTTCTTCGACCGCGCTCTTTCGACTGTTTCACCTCGTTGAGCGAAGATGAACGCTTTCCAGGAAAACGCGCATGCGGCGCAGTTTATCGTCGGGTACTTAGAGGAGAGCCGCTGTTAGGCACTTCGCCGAGGGTAAAGTCAGATTTTGCGATTGCAACTTAATCTTTGCGAGATTGCGACCCGTTGCGACCCCCCCCCCCCTCTCTCTCTCTCTCCCTTCACCTTTTTCTACCCCACACACGGTCACGATCGTCCCAGTGGCTTGTTGATTGAATATTTATAGAATGATTTATTTTTTCTACTCGTGAAAGTTTAATTGCAAGAAATTTTTGTAGAGCAAGCTTCGTTTACAATTAATAATATGCATACTAATAAAAGACGAGAAGTGGACTTTTTAAGACCGAGTACTGTAACGACTCGAGATAAACAAGACCACTTAGCCCTCGGTACACGCCACATTTATGTGACACATGTACTGAAGTTTTTCAAGCATTTTATACAAATTGAGTGAACGTGTTAAGCTTCTATCAATAAATGAAGATTCAGAAGCCATAAGCACTTTTCTTGAATTTTGATAAATAATTGCACATATTGTAAGGTTTGCAAAGGAGGAATAAATATATCGATTAGCTCGGTGAAAGCGTAGAAAAAAGGGTCTCTTTCCTATATTCATTAGACGTTATAAAGTGGCCGCAATTCGCCTGGAGCTACGAGCGTGGCAAATCTCGTAGCTTTACCTCGGTACTTAAGCGCGGAGAAAAAGCGATTAAATCCTGGGTGCTCGCGCTCTGTGCGCGTATATACTTGAAACGAGACGCTAATACGCCGTCCGTGAGTCTAGTGAAGAAACGCGCGGTGACTTCTTGCCACGGGTTCATCAACGTAAAAAGCTCGCGGCCCTAATAACGCATTACATGCATCGCACGCGTGTGTAGTTCGTAAATAGCGCGGGCGCCCGGCAAAAAGTGCGAGCGGACGAGGAGAAGATTTAACAACCCTCCCCACTCTTTCAGGAGTCAATTGAATATAAATTTTCCCACGCGGCTACTGCTTCGCGGCAGCGCAGCCTCTCTGCTCTGCTTCCTCTCTCTTTCGCTCTCCTCCGCTTGTAATCGAACGGCGCGCCAAACGAATATCTCCCATAGTCCATCCCCGACCCCCCTTTCCCCCCACAAACTGGACGTCCGC
This sequence comes from Eurytoma californica, assembly GCA_035586675.1. Lineage (NCBI taxonomy): Eukaryota > Metazoa > Arthropoda > Insecta > Hymenoptera > Eurytomidae > Eurytoma > Eurytoma californica. The sequence continues at coordinate 10,591,617 of JAXIUT010000021.1, read as the reverse complement.
GCGAGCGAGAACAAGTGGAAATAAAATCTCGCCGATTAGGATAATGGCCGCGCGAATGTTTACGGGAGATCGCCGGCGCTTTCCGCCGAGCGCTCGAAGAGCTCGCTAATTTTCGCCGTGGCTGCATTACGGGGACTCCGCGGCGCATGTGGCATGTGGCTACCAGCCGATATATCGGCGCGTGCTCCGACTTCTTCGTCGCGGCTCTGTCCGAGGGAGTGTATCTCGCTTGTTTCCAGAGAGGCTCTTACATGATCGGGTCCTCGCTTGCGGGATTCAGCGTTCAAAGCTTGCGCCCGCGAGGGCATGAGAATACTTATAGAACTTATAGAGACGAAAGGCTGCAATCATTAACTGCATTCATTTATTTTCTAAATCTAAATTTTTCATTCTTTCCAGGAATTTCATTTTTTTAGTTTTTTTATAGACTTTTTTCAATTAAATTACTAACGCACTTACATATTAAATGTCTGATAAAAAAGTAGAAATAAAACATTATAACGAAGGTTATTTATCAATTCTGATAATACTAAACAAAAAAAAGAGCTGCTTTTGCAGAGAAGCAGCAGATTTATTTATTAGAACATCTTTTAAAAATGTCTTCCATACCTCATGTTTATGTTTAAAAATATTGCTATGGAAAAATGAACGTACGTCACATAAAAGTTGAAGCAAACAATAGATGATAAGCAAAATCTCATCAAAGTGAAAATACGATTTTCATCGACTGACAGTAAAAAGAGCAAATGAAAAAGTGGCGCGCGTGCGGATAGCTAGACAGCTATGCAGCTAGGCAGGCGCACAAAAGCGTGTCCAGGCGTTCTCCTATCGCCAGTCTCTTAAGCAGCTCCGGTATCGGGGCGCGCGCTTGCACAGGGCAAAACGTTGCGAGGGCTCTAAAGTACGGGCAGATCATTAACCATGATTTGTTGTGAAGCAGGCTGCCCAATGACCTCGCGGTCAGGAACGCGCGCGTGAACCCTGGGCCGAGCCGATGTGCGCGGTAGGAGAGGGACGCCGGCCGCGCCGAGTTCCAAAGAAAAAAAAAAAAGAAAAGCGGGAAGGCCCGAGAAAGAGCAAGGGGGAGAGACTGCAGAGCAGGAGGAGCGAGAGAGACAAAGGGGGGAGGGGGAGGGAATGATCTCGTAGCGATACTCCGCAGCGTAGTCTGTGTGTAGTCACGAAGCGGCCCGGCCTATCGTCCTGATGATCTTCTCCTCGCCAAATTCACCTTCAGTTTGCATTACCCTTTAGTCTCGCCTGCCTTTGAACGCATCTCGTACGACTCCCTCGCCCCTTTTTTGCACGCGTGCTCTTCCTTCTCGCGCGCTCCTTCGCTCCTGCCGGTCGTCTCTTTTTGTAATCGACGAGGTGAGATGCACGCCGATACTCGCATCGAAAACAACGCTTAGACCCTACGTCTGTATTTCTAGCCATTTTTTGCCTCTTCATAAATCCGGCAGTTTCCGGAGAAGAATAAACTCTTGTACTCTTTATAAAGAATATTGAAATGTGGCATTCATTATGAATCAATAGCAGCTGTAGCTTGTAATTTTTCGCATTAAAATTATCGCGTCAATCTTTGGCGCTAGAAATGCACTAATTATAAGACAAATCGGATTTGAGCGTGAGAGTAAAACTGATATCTGCACACATGCAGTCGAGTGAAAATTAACGGTGTTTTAATCTCAGATAATTATATAGTGCTGGAAATATGATGGTACACAAAGTTCAGCTTGGAGTTTAAACATGCTTGTTGCATACAGATTTTTCAAATACCTTACCATTTTTAAATTGGAAACGTGTTTATTAAAAGTCTGTTATAATTTCGTATGTACAATCTTTTAGAGTGCAGAGAATAGCAAATAAGTATAGGTTGCAATTGAATGTCCTTACTTGAATGCGGCAATCGATCGAATCGCTCATTTGTATACAGAGACATATTAGAGTGAAAGAATAAGCAGTGTAAAAAAGCAGATGGCTGTAAGTTATTGCTCGAAGTGTAAATAAAACAAGGTCTTTGGAATTGGTAACATATCGCTCATAGCTCGTCGGCAGCTCGGCGCAGCGAAACGGGTCGGCCGTAGAAATAATAAGCGCGTGCACGAGGCGCCAAAGGGGAACGGGACTCTCCGGCCGCGGTGATTCATAAGTCGAGCACGGGCATCGGGGCAGCCGAAAGAACGGCGGCCCGGCGTTTTCGCGCGCGGAAGTCCGCGGCCGTAGCATTTGAATGTTTATCTACGCATCTCGAGCTCGCAGCTAACGGTACGCCCCCACCGTCATTTCTAAGCTCGCACAATGCCCAATGATTCGCTTATCTGCGCTTCCTTTCGCGCGCTTCCTCGCGAGCTCGGGCTCGCGGTTATTGAAACGTCAGCGCGCGTTGTATACATGCAGGCGCACTTTTTACGCTCGGCGCCGCGCGACGGGAAATTATTCACTCGTACAAAGTGCAGCGCCGCCGATTTGACTCTCTTTTAATCGGTAATGAGTCGGGAGATGCGCCTAGCAGATACGAGCGGACGGAGCGCATGTGCGGCGAGCCGCTCGGGGCCAGATGAAGCGAGACAAGCGCCCCCGGGCCGATTAGGATCGGGAGCCGATGATTTTTCCAAGGGGCCGCCGGCGCTTAGTTTAGGCGCGACGTCAAAACTCGCTGCGGCGCTCGGGGTGAAATTTTATACGCGAAGCCCTCCTTATCGTGGCGCTTCGATCGGACGATGTTTTAGAAGCTGCGCGGCGCTGTCTCTCTCCCTCCCCCGCTCGTGGGACTCGCCGACGGTTAGTCGCGCTTTAATTGAGATGATTTCTGCGATTGCATCCAATTATAGTCAAATAATTTCGTTGCGACAGTCAAATAATTCTTATCAGATCTATTATGTGTGGACTAACTGCTGGAGATATAGTACCACGCTGTCTACATCGATGCTCTTTATCAGATTTACCAGGCGGAAAAATTCATGACTTTCGTTTGCGCTACAATATTTTTCATTTTACGCAGATGTTCTTCATTGAAAAATAAAGAAATTTTAGTTTACTTGAAAGCCATGAATCAGGGCTAAGCGAGAAATTTGTAATATAAATTTGAAAAGTTATTTTGCATGAATAAATTAATTTGACTGTGACGATCCGATTTATAATTTATTCCCCGTACTTAAGTCAAATCACTCGGAAAGTTTGAAGTCGATGAATAATTTGCGAGCGCACGCGCTTATTCCAAATACAATGAAGCCCACACTGTCAAATTATGCACATAAGACGTGGCATTTAAAAGGCCCGGACGGTAAATCTCGCGCTTGGCGAATAAGACGGCGCGATAAAAAAAGAAGCCCCGCCAAATGCAAACAATCCGTCTAAAACGAAATTGCATTTCAGAGATTATCACAGTGAGAAATCTCTCGGCTCAGCGGCGAAAGGAGAGCGGGAGAGCGGAGTGGAGGGGGGATCGCGCGGGCATGCACACTTTGTTTCCATTACTCTCGTTTGACGGCTCTTAAAGGGTATTAAAAACTCCCAGCGCGAAATCAAAACAGCTCGCGGCTACGCGGACGAAACGATCAGAGAGTAAGATGGTGCGAAGGAAACAAAAGGAAGTAACCGCGCGGAGCCTCGCGCGCTCTCGTCTCCCATGTTCAGCAACAGCTCGGTAACGAGGCCTCGTGCTCCTCCACCTCCTCCTTCCCCTTACTCCCTCTCGAGCCTCCTCTTTATTCGCTCCTTCTTTAGCAAGCCTATATAATTATATATTTATACTTCTTTTATATTTACATATATTTCAAACTATTAAATTATCTCAGCTTTAATTTTTCATCGCGCCGGCTCTTCGCTTTTTCATTTCGTGCCAATTATGTCAATGCAATTTGTCATCCTTGCATCTTCTTTTTTATTTCTCTCCTCACCCCTCCTCAAGGCTGTAAGATTCGTTTTTCCTTTTCGATACATTAGCCTCCTTTCGTAAGCTAATTTAAAAGTGGCCGCTATTGGTAAAAAGCTTTTGAGCGACAAAAATAATTTATCGAAGCAAGTGGTGTGGAAGCTGCGGTAAATGCCAAAGTGCGGCCGCGCCAAGGCAACGAAAATTTGGTCTAAAAGTCGAGCGGAGGCGAGGGATGCGGCAGGGATGCAGGGGAGGAAGGGGCAAGAACGTGCGAGAGCGAACGGGCTCGCTCGCGAAGATAGATAAATTCGCCGATAGAGACAAAAGAGGTTGAGCAAAAAGGCCGTGGCGTATATACACAGAGGGCTCGGTCCAGCGGGATAGAGCGAGCGAGCGAGGAGAAAGGAGAGTGCTCCGGAGCGGAGGGTGAAGCGGAGCGAGAGAGAGGAGAGAGCGAGGCCCCCTCACGTACGCGCACACACAGAGCGCGCGGGGAGGATCCGGGTCACAGATCAGCGTGCCGCGTGAGCTCCAAGAAGAAGCGCGCACGCTTGCTGCCGCTTCTCCTATATACCGATACCGAGTTCCTCCTCCTCCTCCTCCTCCTCCCGCGGCGCGCGCGTATCTCCTCCGGGCGAGAGTGTGTGGGTATGCGGATGTGCGCGCGCGAACGGGCCACCGTGGGTACGTGCGCCGGGCTACTCTCGTCGCCACCCCCGGGGGCCCACCGGCCGCAGAGAGAGGGACTCTCCCTCCGCCACTCTCTTTCTCTCTTGCTCTTCCGATATCGTACGTTCCAGCTCGCCAGCACTGTGCACATTGCCTCGGAGACGCGCATCCGAGCGAGACCGGGCTCACGCACTGCGCCGCCGATACGTGCCTCGACCTCTCCCCCCTCCCCCTGCTCCCTCTCTCTCTTCCTCGACTTCCCGGTCACCTTTTTGCGCGCCTCTGCCCTCGTCCGGGGAGGTGGGAGAGAGAGAGAGCCAGGGCTAGACTGGCGATATTGCTAGGCGAGCGAGGACGGGGGCACCGACAGTCGCCGTCGGAGATACGACGCTCGCTGGGATCGATGATTTTCTAAATTGAACGACGTACATGTCGCAAATACTCCTTTGAACATTAAAGAGCTTTTTCTTTCTTTTGCTAATTCTTTAAATTTACTCATCAATTTTCTGACGCTTTCATTTTGCTCACTTATTCATTTTTTACTAATTTAATTATTGCATTTCTCTGGTAATCTCATAGTTTAATAGAGTAATTATGATATAATTATCGACTTAGTCACGATCTCGAGTAAAAGTAAAGACACTTTATCCGGAATCGTGGTTTTCAAGATTTTATAAAAAGATTTTAACTACCCGAGAAAAATTGCTTTGACAGACTAATTACAAAAGATATGATTAGCAGCTCAACCTGTCCATTGAATAAACTGACAAAAGAAATTCTACTGATATTATAATAGCTTGCAAAATGCAAAGACAACGTGAACTCAATTGTGACCAATTACACTGTATACGGGCGAATTACTTGAACAATTTTTTCCCATTAGCATCGGGAATTTGATTCATCTGCAGATTATTCCCTAACCCAGAGAGAAAAATCAGTTCTGTGTAAGAACTCATTTCGGGTATGGAAAACTGACGTAGAACTCTTTCTATTAACGCTTATGATTTATAATTTTTAATTTTGCTTCCTCCTAGAGGAAGCTTTGTAAGTGATAAAAAGAACTTTTGAGATAAGTTAATAGAAATTTGTTTTCGATGATTTATGGGATTGAAATACACTATTTTTAGAAAATTTCCGTAATGTGTGTGTAACACAGCGATTTCTCCCTTAATATTCGGTCGAATTTAATTTTACGTGCTTAAACACAAAATTTTTGTTTTTTTTCTCAAGGTGGGTAAAAAATAATTTTTAGGATTCATCTATTATTTTTTTTATTTTTTGAAATTTTGATTTTTATGATTTCATTTTCTTTCGTTTTTGTGATAAACATTTTCATGAAATTTATTCTTGTATATTTTTTAATTATTTACATTTAAAAAAAAAAT
>JAXIUT010000021.1:10527662-10583916 GCA_035586675.1 Eurytoma californica | reverse complement strand
AAAAATCACAAAAATGGAATTTTAAAATTAGAAAAAATTTATTAAACTTTCCTACCCTATACTGAATGAAATATTTTGCAAAAATTAAAATTTACGACGACCAGTATGGTATTAGTACAGTGCCTTGAGCGAACTTTTCCTAAATTGTATTGTAAAAAGGTAAGGTATCCAGTAGTTTACTATTCGAATTCCTGTAAAATGTTGTCAATTTTCATAAACATATTATTAAAAAATCTGGCAAGAAAAATTGCTTTTGTCGAAGAGAGCAAATTTAAAAGTTAAATAAAATCTATTTTATTTTTAAAGGTGATTATTTAAAGGATAATATTTTGAATAGTGCTACCAGCGGTTTCCTACGACCCCCCGAAGATTCGACATCGCCACGTCGGCGAGCTCCTCGAAGGTAAGGTCGCGACGTTCCCCGCTTAATAAATAACGCAGCTCCGCGCATTTTGCACGGAGCCTTGCGCACTTGCCGGACGTTCGCTCTCGTCGGCGGAGCTTTCTCCCGAGAAGCATTTTTCAAGCGGTGAAAACGCGCCCCTCGGGCGGCGTCGGGCGGCGTCGTAGCCGCGCGAAAAAGAGAGCCCTCGAGAGCCCCGGCCCACCTAGTCTCCACGGAGAAAATCACGAGGCCGGCGAATCGGCCGAGTCACGCCGCGGACGGGGGTGAGCTCGAGCTATCTCGCGCGGGGTGAGAGCCGGCGCACGGCGCGAGATCAATCTATCGATCAGGAGGTCGATAACCCGCGTGGAGCCGAGGCCAGTGCGGGGGGAGAGGGGAGAGGGCACCGAGAGATCGCGCACTCGCCCGAGAGCAATATATATCGTCGGTATAAATAATTATTGAGCGAGTTTATCGTTCGGGTGTATTGGATTAAATTAATGCGCCCGAGCGGCGGGCTCGGCTTTCTCTCATTCCTCCTTAAGAGCCGTCGCTCGATGTGCCCCCTTTTTCCGATGTCCTGTAAAAATTTAGCGGATTTGGCAGAATACTCTCTATCGTGCAACTATTTCGGGTTCATAGCGATCGCTGCGATTTAAAGTTTGAATATTTTTCTGCTTTGCACCAAAAAAGGAAGAAGCATTTGCATTTAAAAAGTAATATCGAGGAAAGCTCCGCGAGCGCGGGAAATTCGGGGCATTTGGGCTGTGAGATTTGAGGGATCTTGCAAAGAGATTAGGCGTGTCATAAAAAGGCGGAATCCCAGGCCAGGTTGCGAGGCGGCAACAAAGTTCCGGTGGCTCGCCTGCGCCGGCTTGGCTCAAGTGCACGGAATTAGTTGGCGGGCAAAGCGTGAGAGAAATCCGCGCGAAGAAAAGGCCGAGTGGCGCCAGCGGGGGGAGGTGGGAGGGGACAGCTGCAGCGGAGGAACTCGGCACGACGCGTTCGAGGACCGCGGCGACGAGGGTCGGACAGTAGCAAGCCTCCGGAGCCCGCGAGGTTATAAATGAGGGAAGCAATTTCCAAGTTGGCGACGCCGATGAGTCTTGGAACGGGCCGGGGGCGCAAGGAGGGTTGTCCCCGGGAGAGCGAGAGGGACGGACGGAGCCGCGCAAGTTTACAAGTCCCTCGGCTAGGAGACGCGAGCCGCCGCCGCCGTGTGTACGTAAAGCAGCAGCCGAGCGACGGACCACGGGGGAACGAGATCGCCAAAGGCTGCGGCTGTGTGCGCGCCCGCAGACGCTGCGCTTCCGTGCGCGCCAATATGGCCGCGATTGATGACCCCGGCCCGAGCGTTTACCGTCGTTCCGCTCGCCTTATTTACGTACGCGCAAGCGCCCCGGCTCCTTTATTCCTTCTTTATATATATTCACCAGCTGCCCGGCTTTCTTATGTACTCTCCTCCTTTGTGCACTCACCGAGTTGGCCTATTCGTCGCTCCTGTCCCGAGACTTCGTGCGAGGGTACACTCGACGCGTTGGACGGAGCTTAATAAGACGCGGATCCAGACCGCAGTGCTGCGCGATCATCGCTTCAATTTACCTTTGCAAAGCACTTTAACGAGCACCGCATTCATTTCCACCCTTTGCCCGTTATCACCTTTTAACCAAATAGCTAGTTTAATAATAAAAGTAAATGCAGTGTAGGTGCATTATTTTCTCGATTACTACAAAAGCTTATACTCGGCAAATTAATAATAAATAGGAGGGCTGCATTAGAATAACGAGGCCATAAAGCGTCGGCAATTAAATGATTAGTCGGTTCCGCTTAGGTTCTCTGATCGATTTGAATTGCTCCCCGGAGGATGGGTGCATTAAAACCGAAGTCCCAGCGAGTTTGGTCGCGCAGCGCAGCCGCGGCATTAGCGCACTAGCTCACCTTTATCCGCGGGCTCTATCTTAATCGCGGCACGGGCGCGCCGCCAAGAGGCTGTAATAACGCGACGCCCTCGCGCCTTAAGCGCCCGCTACCAAGCGATAGCCGAATCTTTGGACCTTTCTGCACAATGAAGGATCCCGACGTATTTGGGTTGCCGGACTTTTCAGACCGTTTTCTAATTTCACCCTCGACGTGCAAGATTCTGCACTTTTCTTGTCCAATTTTCCTCCTTTAAAATTAAGCATTCTGCAGACCGTATGAGAGTCACTGTACTGACAAGTGCGTAACGTTCGACAAAAGCTCAAGATATTTTTAACTTAAAATCTGCTTTACGTATTTGAAAATCGATTATGGCGCAGAAAAAGCTCAAGCAAAAGCCTCTTTATGCAGTTGATGACAGCTGTCCCATCGCACACTGAGCTGCATACGAAGGGGGCTAACCCGGAAAGGGCGCAAACGAGGTCTCTCTCCTTCGCTCGGCGCATCTCCTCGAGGCGCGCCTCCACCTTCTCTCCTTGCGGGCCAAAGGGGTGAGATCGTTACACGACGAAGGCTCATCAATCACTAGCGCCCGGCTGCCGAGGTTTAACGCTCGCGGGGTTCAACGCTCGCGCCACCGGCGCCACCGCCGCCGCGCTGGACGCGATCCTCCTCCTTTTTTGCCCTCTCGCCTCTCTGCCCTCTCCTTCTGCCTCTATTCTCCGTCGCGAACCACCGCGCTTTGCTTTCTTCCACGGCACGAGTAATTAAGCGTCGGTTGACAGCGCGGAACGCGATCGCCGATCGCTCGGGCTCGCCGATTCGACAGAGTTTATGCGCTCGTGGAAGCTGCTCTTATAAAGATAATCTCTAATTTGTGGCAATGACTATAACAACTCTATTAATGCCTTGAACATTAAATTGATCTGTCGCATAAAAAATCTCGTTTTGTCGCAATCGCAAAATTGATAAATGCAGTTGCGAACGGAGCAAAACTCCGAAACTGGCGTACAATGAGCTCTGAAGCGCCAAAGCTCCATAAAAGCTCCATCGGCCGAATAAAAAATCGCTGCCAACGCAAGCCAAGCAAAAAATCCCAGCGCATCGAAGAAAAACTAATGGAAAATATCCCATATCGCGAGCAACCGCCTCCTCTCGACAATAAAAAAGGAAGAAAAAAAAAGTGCTGAAATGAAACGACGTTGAGGCAGCGTCGAGCACACAATGGAGCGTCAGCTCCTTCATTCGCTCGCAGGCTCACGGGCGCTCTACCTGCGCGCATCGCGCAAATGAAAGGCCGGCTCTTTCTTGCGCGAGCCGCACGCGTCATAATAACACTCTGATACTGGCACGTGGCAGCCCCGCGACAAAGGGAAAGCGCGGGCCCGAAATATGGGTTGGAGTCGCGTATACGCGCGCATCGTAATAAATATAAGTCCTTGGCAGCTTGCGCGATATAAGCTTTGTATGAAAAAAAGGGCTGGCCCCGCAACGGCTTCGACCGACAAGGTGGGGGAGAAAAATACGCGAGAATGCGCGTCGCTAGTATATTATTTTGGCGCGTTTCCAGCTGCCGGCCGCGAGGCTCACTTCGCGTATTTTTTCATCTTAGCGCTGATTCTTTTTTTTACACTCCATTCGGCCGGAAGGGAACAAAAGAACGAGGCAAATCCATCGAGGGATGATGGGTGAGCGCGCGCTTTTTATCTATATATTTAGGTCTGCGCGCGTGCTTATATTCTAAATTTCAAATGTAAACGAGAGAGGGAGGGAGAGGGAACAAGTACGGCTCATTTTCAAATCGAGACGCGCGCTCCATCATTTCTTTGTTTAGGCTTTTCTATTTTAAATTACGAAAAGAAATAGGAGGGCATTTTTCGCGAGCTGTTGGATGCCAAGTTAGACGCTAAATATCGCCAAATGGAAATTTTTTTTTCAGGCACTGATAAGAATTATAATAGTACAATAATCAGTTATAATAAACATTGCTGTTACAATTGCAGAGCAGAAACTACCCGCATACTTTAATTACAATGAAGGATCTCCCAAGAGATGTTTGTCAAGATGATCTAAAGGTGAAAAAGAGAAAAAACGCGCAACATTCGTTAAAAAAGCCAGATGACTTAATCGCCGTCGCGCACGCATAATCGACTTTCTTGAAGCATTTAGCAGGGCGTAATAATCGTTTCTCGGGCGCCGTCGCCGCGAGCCCGAGGCGCATTAGCCACGGATAATGCCCAGGTGGCTAAACTCGGAGCAGTTATTACGAGCGCTAAAAAAGGATGGCGCTAGAGCCTCAGCCTCGGCGCTCTCCTGTCCTTGCGGCATGAAAAAATCAGCGCGTGTGTATAATGCACCGAGCCGCGAACGCCACTTTGCATCTCTCCCTGCCTGCGCGCAGTCAGTTTCCTCTCCAGCCGTACTTTCCCTCTCACCTTATCGAGTTAACGTAATTGTCCTGCTACGCTTCTCTTTGGAGCTTCGCTCTAACTCGAATCATCGTACCTCGCAATGTTAATTCGAAAATTTGAGCTAGTTGTCGTTTAGGCGTACGTTCCTGAGCATCTTTAAATTATTTTATAATTTCAGTTCTGAACCGTCTCGACTGTTTTCATTTTTCATCGTTAATTAATAAATCTTATTATCTTACACCAGCTTTGAAAATGAATCAAAGTATATCCCTGACTTGAAAAAGGAATGCGGTAACTTTCGGCAAACATTTTTCTAAGTGCTCGAATCGCTTTTAAATGTAATCCACTTATACCCTTAAAAATCTCGTGAACACGTGCTTAAAATTTCAAGCGGCCCTTAAAATGCTCATTTCGCCGGAGAGCAGCCTTAACCAGACCTGCCCCGCTCCCCGGCGGGCGTCCGGCAGCAGCGCATAAGCCCAGGCTCGCGCGAGGGACTTTAGCCGGTCCGACTAAACGGCCGCAAAGTCGTTCCGAGCCTTTCCGCGCTCCGGCCACCCCCGGCCCCCGGAATAAATAATTTATTTTATGGAGTGACGCGTCGTCGGCGTCGTTCGCCCGGTGTTTTTCAAACGCGAGGCGGTTTTGGCCGCGGCGCTCGTGGATTATTCAACCGAGTCCCTCTTTACGGGCTCGGCTAATTTAAGTGCGCCCAAGCTTTTGCGTGCATTACGGCCCCGCGCCCTCGGCGGCCCTCAAGCTCGCTCGCTCGCTCCGGAGATCCAAATACGCGGGAGATTACGGCGACGGGCTCGGAAAAATATCTGTAATGACGCATAATGAGCGAGCCGGCCGAGGCAGCGCGGACGGGATAGACGAGCCGGGCTCGCGATGCGAGAGCGGGGAATAATGCGGCGATAACTCAGAATCGATTGCCAGTTAGGCCCCGTCGCTTAGCCGCAATTATTGCTCTTATAATTGCAACGGATCATTCCGAGCGTGCACTCCGGCCTCCAGCGCGGACCGTGAAACTTTTCTTCGCTCGGCAAGTTTAAAGCTCGCCTCCTCCAGCTAATGCAGTGGCGCGGCGCGAGTTTATAAAATTCATAAGCTCATCTCGAATTAGCGACGGCATCCGAAGCCTCGAAGGGCGCATAGTTCGGCTATTTTCCATGCAATCAGCCCGCCTAAATAGTTGAATGGCCAACAAGCCGTTCCGCGGCGATAAATATTTCAGCTGTTGGGAGATCGATATTTTGGTAGTAAAGTCAGTTTATATCAATAACTTGGAGCCGGCGGCGCTTGACTAATTTATCCCTCCGCCGCCAGACACTCGAAAGTCGCGGGCTCCAGCGTCGATATTTCACCGGCTCGTATAAGGCTCTCAGGCCCCGCGAGCGCGGCCAGATCCTAGACGGAGCGTGACGAGCGCGCGCGTGGCCCCGCGAAGTAACAGCCTACTGCGATAAGCCATCGGAGGAGCCTCGCACAATGTATATAGCTACAAAGCACCGAACAGCCGAACTAATAACTTTCCTCTCGCTCGCCGCGCACGCCGCGGAGATACTAAAGCCTCCGATCGGACGTACGAGCAATAGCCCGCGCTCGTCTGTGTAAGTGCACCTTCCAAGCTGGGCCACGGGGAATACGGCGGGTGTATACACGAATCATCGTCGAATCCTCGTCGGGCTCCGCGGCTCGACCTCGCCGAGAGTTAAGAAATAAATCAGGTCGGTAGGGTTTGGCATTAATTGAGCCGCATTGTATAACCTCCCGGCCGAGCGCGCTCTTTCTCTCTCTTGCTCTCCCCTCCTTCTCCCTTCTCCCTATCTCCTTTGCTCGGATCTGCCTCGCGTGGCGCGTATATATACACGCCGATGAAATACGCTGTGGCATCGATTTACGATAGATAAAACGTACTTTATGGGGATGTTTCCGCGAGGGGCAACCGCCGCGTTGTTTACAGCTGCTCTCGCGCGAGCGCGACTGACGGCATATCGTTCTCCACCACCGCCGCCGCCGCCACCACCGCTGCTCAGCTCGCACGCCTTCGGGGCGCTTTCTGTATCTCGGAGGGGGGGTGAAAGGAGAGGAGAAGCCGTGTGGGAAAGAAGAGGAGCCGAGGAGCAGATAAGAAGCTCGCGGACGGCTAGGTAGAGTCCGCTTAAGGAGAGCCGAGTTTTTAAGGAGGAACTGTTTATTGGATTCGATTTGCTTGATTACTTTGGAAAACTGATACAGGACGCCCCTTTTTACTCGCGTCGAGAAAGTGGCGCGCTGCTGAGCTTTCGAAATAATTTAACGTTTCTTTACCAAGAAATATACGTATTCGCTGCTTCCTGCATTATTTAGAGACCAGGATATATAATAACTTTAGCGGTCACTTGCTTTTTTTAAACTATTTATTCATAAAACTTTTCGCTTCAAAGTCTAATAAAAGAAAAGTAAAAAGGTTTTTCTTAAAGGGTGATAAATTAAGAAGAAATAAAGTACCGGTTGCATCCAAGACGCATGAATGAAATTTGCCGAGTGACGGAGAGCAACAATTAAAGTACTCCCCCGGGCGAGTCTCGCAGACTCGGAGTCTACTAGCTGGAGTACGCGTAGGTCCGCTCTAAGGTGCGAAGAGCGCAGTGGCAAGAAAAGAATGAATGCGCGCGAGGGGGTGAGTTTAGGTCGCTGTAGGAGCGAAAGGGGAAGAGCAAGGGTCGATCGATAAAAGCGAGCTGCAGGAGTGCGAAAGACGCGAAGGCGAAACTGCGAAAGAGAAGAAACAGACGAGGAGGGAGAGAGAGGGCCGTTTTCGCGCTGCGTGTACGTCCTAATGATGCGCGCATGTGCGCGCATGTGCGCGCTCGGCCTTCCCTCGTCGGACTCGTACATCAAACGGCTAATTAATGCCAGCGGTAATTATTGGCCATCATAATGAGAGCAAAAGGGGGCTGCGCGAGCACGGAGCCGAGAGGCCGATCGCACGCCGCGCGAGCTTTGTGTTTCCCGTCCCTCTCTTTCGACGCTCCTTCCTCCTCCGCCCGCGCTAATTTTTTGCCTTCTTCCCCCCCGACCAGTCCGTATCGATTCCCTCCTCCCTGCCCGACTCCCTTTTTTGCTCTCCTTTGGCCTTTCTTCGTTTCTTCTCTTTTTGCCTTTTTCGCTATCAGTCTTCGCTCGGGCTCACCGAAGCCATTCTCCGAGCCTTTGATGCCCACCCTTTCTGCCTTTCTCCCTTTGTCCTCCCTCCTTCTCACCTGCGTGCTGCTCCCTACGTACAGCGGTGCGTGCCTCCGTGTGGGTGGCTCTGGGTGGCTGAGTGCCCGCACCAGCACACTTTTCTCGGTATTCCTCCGAGTCTTGCCGCCGATGCGCTAGCTGGGTCCCTCCCTTGCCAGCCTGCCCGCTGCTCTTTGAGGCATGCACTCTCGCCATCTTCCTTTTTCAGATTCCGTCCTATACACCCGTTTACGCTCTCCTTTTATTGCGTACCGCTCAAAATAAGTCTCAAGTTTACCGACAAATTTCAAAATGCTAAGCTAATCACATTTCCTGCGAGGTCCGACCAAACATTTATTTCTCCTTTAAAATATATACTGTAACATTTTTAGGATGATTTACGTCATTCTTTTTTTTTAAGAGATAAACTATGTACGAAAGTGGAAAAATTTACGATCGATTTGTAATTTCAGAAGCAAAAGTGCAAAAGGAATATAAACTTTCACTCTCGATGAAAGGCAAAAAAATGATAAAACAAAATATGAGCGTGAGAATTAGAAAGCCACGGACAATGAGTGGAGGGAAGGAAAATAAGTGGCAAGTTTCGCTGTATGGACCGTACACGTATTTATTATTGTCGCTCAATCCCTAGAGCAGGTACGCATCAAGCAGCGACTTTTATTTTATTTTCTCACCCAGCTAGGTAATAACCGTCTTGACTTTTTGCCCCAAGAACTAGACGCACGGAGCTCGGAGCTCTCTATTTGTGTTTTCCTCTGTTCTAGTCGACGCGCGCAACGAGGGAGTTGCGCATATATTTTCCTGGACGTCCTAAAGGCCCGTCTCCGCGGCGGCTGTGCGAACGAGCGCAGCTCGTCGGGACCGAGCTAACGGATAATTTCGAGGCCATCCTGGCGCTGCAGTCGTAAAGAGGTGCAACTTATTGCCGCGGCGCGGTTACGGCTCTAAAAGTCCGGCCGGCGTCGAGCGGGGAGGGAGAAATCGGTAGTCAGCGATGAAATGGAAGAAAATTGTTACGGCAGTTTAACAGGCGAGTTAGGATCCGTGGGCTCGAGGTAAAAATTGAAACGCGGCCGCACGCCACGTAATACCATCGGGATCTTGTGCAATTCCGCCGGGCACCTTTTTTTCACGCGCCTCTCGCCTTTTTTCTCCCGCTCGACGCGCGCAGCCGAGGAGCCGAGGCGATCGGTTGGGAGAAGGTGAACCGGGGAATTCGCCGGAGTTTAGCGCGGCACGATCAGACAGAGCCGAGGAATCCGGATGTTGATCCTTTTCTTTAATGAGCTTTTATGAGGCCTTCGCTCGCTCTGCTGCTTCGCGGGAAAGCCCTCGCCTCTCCCGATAATCTAAGGCGCCCGAGAGGCCGTTAATCATTGAATTTTGTAGCTGACGAATCCGATTTATCCAAATATTTTCAGTTCGGTCGATTCACTTTTTTCATACTAGACGTCTTTTCTTCACTTAAGTATAACGCAGCTAACTTTAAACACTAAATCAAATTTCCGGTAATTCTAGACGATACATATTTTTTCGTTAATTCTGACATGTTGACTTTACCGCTAATCAAAGTGTGTAAATTACCTATCAAAACCGAAAAAACATCAGGAGTTTGGCTTTTCAATTACGCAAACTCATTTCTGCTGTAACTTTATGAACATTGAATTTCACGCGCTGGTTGTTGTGAAACGCGCATTCTCCGCAAATACCGAGCCACAAATATGGAATTTTTTTTTGGTCTTAACATTTAATATTAATTAACGATTATTTCACGAATTTCGATAAAGATATTTTTGCTGGTTTTTCAATTATGCAGGTCAACGGGACTTTTTTTCTGCGTACTAAAAAATGAAAATTCTAAAAATTTCAGTTCTGAAAAAGCATGTCTTTCATTCATGATGTTTTCCCGTGATTCGACGATAAGTTTTAGGACATTACAGGAACTTTTACAGCGACAGATTTTCACAAAGTTGTTTCAAAAGGTTCTTCGCACGTCAGGCAACGCAGTGCCTTGAATGAGCATTTCTATTAGGTAGGTTTTCTAAAGAGCGAAGTGATGAGATAAGAAATTTTAAGATACTTTCGTAAAAGTTTCGCGTGATTAAAAACATGAAAACGAACGAGTAAGTACCTCAGGAGATTGCGAAATGTTAACACGCGAGTATCAATTTCATTCGTAAATGGCAATCTTTCAATGTTTGCATGAGTCGTAAAATATTCGAGTTTCAATTTAATTCCTACAAAGTTTGTACACGCGAATTTATGTAAAATGCTTTTAATTACAGCAAAGCATACTATCCAGATGATTGTAAAAGAAACTAAAAAGTAAAAAAATAGTGGAAAATTGTTTCGAAATTTTCACTAAAATGAATCCCACAATTAAGAGCTTTATTCAGTCTCTAATGAGTGAAGTAGGCTCTTCGTAAATTAAGTACGACTGGTGAAGATATAAAAGGCGAAAGAGGAGGAAAAAAGTTAATTAGAAAGTTTGAAGAAGACTGCAATCGCGGAGACACGCGCGTACTTTGCGCCGCGGGCTCGGCGCCTCGGCAACGCCGAATTCGCACTTGGCTCCCCCCGTTGACGTTTTTATACGCGGCGAAGGAGGCTGCGACGCCGCCGCGAGGGAGAGCAAGAGAGACGGAGGGAAAAATAAAATTGCGCGCAATGCGGGAACTATAAAACTCGAAATTTTTCGTGGAAGCTTCGGTCGCCCGTCGGCTTCTAAGCCGCGGCAGCGACCCTCCTTTACTGCCGAACTCGCTACTGCAATTTCTCTTTTATTACCCCCGGCCGTTCGCGCCGCCCGCGCGCGCACTTTTTCGCGAGACGCCCAGACGACGGCGGCGGCGGTGGCGGCGCTGGGAGCCCCGCTCGGTAGCATAATTTATTCCGTCCGAGCGAATTGGGGCTGTTACACTTGATTTACGTCGCTTTCCCGCGCACGCGCATACGGCCGCACCATTAATTGCCGCCGTCCTATCCTTCGGGCGTCTTAGGTGCTCGCGCGCGCTTAAGCGTGCTATTAAAATCAGAGCTAATGGCTTTCTGGCCGGGCGACGCTTTGCTTTGTGCCACGGGCAATTTGAGGAGTGCTCTTTCAGCGGGCGCTCAGCTTTTTAGGAGATGCGCGAGACCGTCTTTTTCGCCAAGCTGCAAAAAGAACTTGATGCTTCGTCGTAGGTACTTCGAGGTTCGCGCTTCTCCGCAAACTGCAACCAACTTTCCAAATTGATTTCACTCGAGTGTGCTCTATCTACTACTGGATTCAATTTTACCTTTCTAGAGAAAATTTTTTTTACAAATTAATGCTCCTGTTTTTAGCGTTTACTAATGACCTAAAATTTGTTTAAAGTCGTCATAAAGTTGCATTCTATTTTACTACTAATTTATACTCTGTTTATATGTTTAACAGTTTTTCAAATTCCACAAATTTTATCCAAATTTACTTTGCTAGTTACTGACTTAATGATTTAACTACATTTTTTTAAATTGAGATAAAGGATTTAATTTTTATCCAAGTAATCGCAGTAAAAAGTGAAAACGTGTGAAAGTTAAGTCATAATCATTCTGCCGGAAAGGCACACATTTCTGTGCTCGGCAAAACCGTAAAGAAGAAGTCAATAGTGATAAAGTAAAAATAGTCGATGCAGTCAATAAAATAAGATTATTATATAGTTGGCC
The DNA here is from genome assembly GCA_035586675.1 of Eurytoma californica. Taxonomy (NCBI): domain Eukaryota; kingdom Metazoa; phylum Arthropoda; class Insecta; order Hymenoptera; family Eurytomidae; genus Eurytoma; species Eurytoma californica. The sequence goes on along the minus strand of JAXIUT010000021.1, from coordinate 10,572,288 downwards.
AGATGCTTCTAAACACAAAGTGCATACAGGCATGATAAAACGAAGTAAGTTATATTATTATGAAGCTCGTTTAGAGTTTTCACGAAAGCTTCATAAGTATCAGAATCTCACGGGCGCGTCCTGATACCTTAACGCGAAATAAAACAGTGCGAGTAAGTGCCGAAGCGCGCTCGTATACACACGTTGGAACTTACGTACTAAAAGGGCGCGTGGATTTCAATTCGCTCGCACACTGCACGCGGCATGAATAAAACGCGCCCATCAATCCCTTTATAATCCAATAAATTCCTTAATAGAGGCAATAGTTTTCTTTCTTTCTTCTCCGAGCGGCCGCCGCCACGTAGGCCTTTTTGCCTCCTCAATGGCGCCGTAAACCTCTCCCCTCCTGCTTATGAGGATCCATCCATCGCGCTCTCTCGCGAGTCGCGGGCTACATGCGATCGCCGAGCGCCGCTTCTAATTGCGGAAAAAAACCCCGGCGCCCATGCATTATTCGGCCCACTTCTGCGATTGACAATGACCGACGATTCCCTCTACTTTTTAGGCCGGCGCGCGACCAAGCCCGCCCGAGCAGCTTTTCTTGCTGCTGCTGCTTCATTTTTTCCTTCATTTTCTGTCCTTTCGAACGAGTTTTTATGAATTGCTAGATCAAAGCAGAAGTTCAATATTCAAAAAGACAAATATTTCTTTTTTCTTAGTTTTCGAAAGGATTTTCAAATAACAAGTTCATTTCCCCAAAGACTATACTTTCAAGATCGAATATAGACACTGTCCATTTTGAACATTATATAATGCAGCTCCGGCGACGCTCGCTTTGTAGATCCAAGAAAAGACTCGGTTCGATGAGGAGAAAAGCCAAAGGCAAAATTACTCTGGAGAAAAATAATTGATGAGAGATGGCACCATCACCTGAAAACGGCGACCCGGTTTCCTCGACTACGCCCCCAGCTCTCATCTCTCATCGCGCCGCGCGCGGATGGCCGGAAACTTGCATTCTGTTAACCTGAAATAGCGGAGCGTCCCGTAAAACTACGGGTATCCCGCGAATTCGTGCAGTCGGCGCTTATTACAAACATGCAGTCGGACGTAGGCAAAGAGCCAGAGCGGCTTGGCTCGCTTTTTCGTGATTTACGGCTAAGCGCGGCGAGCGCGCCTCGGTGCGTCCGCGGATAGGCGGGATTTCTGGGGGCCGCCAAGACAAAGTGCGCATAGGCGCCCGACAAATACTCCAGTTCCCACGCGCGAGCGCGCATGCTTTCTTCCGCGGCGGGGCAACTATGTGCGTGCGACTTTTTCGCCTTTACTCTCTATATTTTCATGTCAAAAATTCCCGCATGGACTGAGTCATTCGAAAAAAAACATTATTATTACACGCGAATGCTTAGTATTTGATCAAAGTAAGAATTTAATTTTTGCTTCCTCGTGCGTGTGTGTAATGAGACAGCTATATTTTTTACAATCTCTCCTCATAATCTTCAAAATGTGGAAGAGTGAAAAACCACTCGAAACGAGTGATAATACAGCCAATTGAGTTTCGAGTGGCTGTGTTTTTTCTGAAAAAGAGTGATTTTTCACTTCAATAGAGTAATTTTCTGAATTTTTCACTCTTCTACATTATCAGAGTCCGCTTGATTTTTTTAATAGTTATTCTCGTGATTTTTTTTAAGCGCAGGTAGTACTTCGAGTTTCACAAAATCTTAGATAATGACGATGGGTGAATAAACATTTACCGGACACATTTATTATCAGTTTAAGTGATCAAACACCAGTGCATTAATCTCCAAAGATTTCTCCGAATCAGGGATAAAGAAAGCAGCTCAGCAGAAAGGCCGGTGAAAATGCAAAGAAAGGTCGGTAGATGAGCATCGCGAACCATTGATTTGGCCAAGCGCACAAAGTTCAAATTGTACATGGCAAGGAGTAGGCAGCTGCCAGCAGCGGCGCGAGCGCGATATCGGCTTTCAATTCCACAGAGTCCTGTGCGCGCAATAATTCCGACACCGCGCGCGAACGCGATGATTCCCGTAACGATGATTAAGCGGCCGCTCGTCTGTGTACACATTCTCCGCGGGCTTGGGCTCGCGCCTCATTGTCGATTCTGCGTGGAGCGCGAGCGAGCGACCCCCGGAAGTGTCGCGCCAGCGAAATCCGAGTTACGTTGGTAAGTACGTCGCGAAAGTCGCCAAAGGCGGAAAATGACGGGACCCCGATTGACAGGCCCGATGCTATCGATGACGAACTGCGACTCGCACTTGTTACGCGGAGTCGCGGACTCCCTCTGCAGTGGTTGACGCGCTCCTATCGGTGCATCGCTCAAGCGCATTGTTAAATTGGGAAGGCTACCTTATCCACTCGGCGTACTTTCCTGCGCTCTGCTTTCCTTATAACTCAGAAATTTTATTCTTATTACTAAATGCAACATTTTCTAAATAAATACTCACTCATTTACATATTCCTCTTCTATAATGTCAGTAATGCTGTTGCTAATAAACAGTGGTACACAGTAAACTAAGTTGCCATAATTGAAAAAAAGGACAAATAACTCAATTACAGCAGAGCAAAACGTTAGAGTCCATTATCCGAATATCTCCATCCGTCGAGAGGCAAGCGCGCGCGTGTATAATAGAAGCCTCGAAAAAGCGATCTCGCGTGGATGCCGCTTAGATAAAACAAATAGGCAGTTAGCGATGGACACGAAACTATTATTTATCGCAGCGAGGCGCGCGATCGAGTTCGTGAGCTGCGGCGAAGCCGAAAGAAAAAAGATCGGGGGAAAGCAGCGCACGCTCGCCTCTCGCGGACGGATCCTCCCTTTTTTTCCGGTGCGCCGAGAGCCAGGAGTGGCCGAGGGAGGCCGCGCAGCGACGACGGCAGCAGCGAGCCACGACGCGCGAGATCAAAAGCACGATTCCTCGGCGAAGCTCTTGACGTCTCGCGTCGAGCACCGGCGCTGCACGCCTCCGAGGTGTTTCATATCTGCCTCTATCGCCACGCAGCTCGAGCGTGAAATTCGACCAGCGGGGCATCTCTCTCGCTCGCTCGCTCGTGCGCGCGCCCGCTGTCTCGCCTTTTTTGCTCGTCCTGCCTCTGCCCGCCGTGGCAGTCCCCCCCGCCGGCCATCCTCGCTCCTTCGAGACGTATTGTGTGCGCAGCCGAGCCGCGAGCGTAGGGACCCCTCGAGATCGACCTTTTTGCCTACCATGTTCGACGCGCTAAGTGGGGAGTAATCTTGACGCGGGGCGCGAACCTCTGACACCTCTCTCTCGCGCGCGAGCGCTAAACACACCCTGATTAATTATGGAAATGTGGCTACTGCTGCCCTGAGCAAACCTATCTAATATATGCAGCCGAACGATTTATGGGAAAAAAAATCATTCATTTTTCTTCGCTGAAATATTACTAGCTGTCATTGGCACTGGCAATCTTTAACAACTGAAATATAAGTTCAATGATAAATTCAACGGGAACAAGTTAATGAATTTCTTATCTAGTTCTGTGATAAATAATGAGAACGATTAGCAATAACATAGACACGTTCTAGAAGCAAATGAGAAATAAAATATACATTCGTTCGAGGTCGTTGCAATAATAACGAAGGAATTTATGAATGAATAAAAAGTTTGTACGCATCCGTCCGGAGAAGCCTATTGCTTAATTAAAATTTAATTAGCAAAGAAGCGAAAACCGTGAGAGCCCCGAGGTCGCCTAGCCGAAAAGTCGAAAAGTTATGAAAGAACCGCAGCCTCTCATTACAGGGCCTCGGACAGCGCGACAGCGCTCGGATCCGCGCGCGACGGAGAACAATGCAACGCCGTGCGCCCGGGCGTTCGCATCGCTTCCTTATACATGGATCCGATAAACTGGCGCGTTAGCAATGACACTCTCCGGGGGCCGGCGGCGCGACATCGGGCGCCTCGCGTCTCGGAGGCGCTTATTAAGCCTACCGCGAGGCGTGCAGCTGATCCCCGCTCGGGCCCTTATGATAAGTAGGCCTCGCGAAAGAGCCCGTCCGCATGTCGGGCCGCCGTCACGTTCGCGGCAAACGACGCGCAGCTGGAGCCGCCGCCGGCGCCCGGGCTCTAGGGCCGCCCTACGTGCCGAGGCGCATCGTCACGCGTGCGTGTCGTGCAGCGGGCGACGGACCGCCTCGTAACCACCCGCCTGCCCCCGCATACCGTGTCCTCTGCTTCCTCTGCCCACCTCGGGAGCGCGACTGCCGGAGCTAAAGCGGAGTAGATCCCACGGTAATCTCTGCCTTCTTTATCGTCGCCCGCTTTTTTCACTTGCTTTTTTCTCCCTTTTTCGGTCTCGCCCTCCCCCTCCCCGCCGACTCGTGCTTTTCTTCAGCGGCTTTTCTCCTCCGCGTTCTTAGCTGCATTCTTGCTTTTTTGCGCATTGCGCTCTGGCTCGGAACTTTGCTCTCTTTTTTCCGGAGATTAATTTGGAACTTTTAATATTTTTAGCGAGATGCTACGTTAGAAATTTGATAAAGCGTTTCATTGATAGCCGTAGAGGAAGAATAAAATAAATCTTTCGAAGCTAGGAAGACTAAAGTTTCAGTAAAAATATCTTGGATAATTTAAGGGGGGAAAAGCGCTTAAAACCGTTCTATTTTCACGCGACAATTCCTCCAGACTATCGCAGTCGCCTGCGTAGCTGGCCGAAAAAAGATTACTCCCGGTCCCTTCTGCCGGCGCGCGAAGCATTTTTCAGAATTTCAGAACCGGGTCGCAATTTACTTTTTCATTTCTCTAACCCTCTGGGCCCCGACGAGCCGCGCGTCCACGGAATTTCGAAATGGGCTTCCGCCACCGCCACCGGCAGACGTCGCACACAGATGTCCACGACTGTCATAGTACGCTCTATCCCTATCTGTCTCTCCTTCCGCATCTCTTTCCCTCTCTCTCGGCCTTCTGGCGCTGCTGGCGAGTTGTCGGGAACCCTGGTCGCTCCACGCCACCCTGGAGTCCCTGCGCGCGTCGACGAGGCAGTTGGAGATGCGACGAAATTCGTGAGGGGAATCGATAAGGGAACTAATGCACCCTTGGATTGGACGCCCCCGAAGCGCCTCTTTATTTTAAAATTCATAAGCCTGGAGGGAAAAGGTTTTAAACATAATAGTTATTTATGCACCAAGGGAGTAAAGTAACGTTTATTCTTATGTGTATTTTCACCCTAATCATCAATAAAGTTTGCTTTGGGTACGTTTACTCCAGACGTGGGATCAAATGAAAAGTAGCTTTTGATAAGAAAGCCCTCGATGAGCAATTCAACTGGTTCGCATAAGGTTACCGGAGCCGTGGCCTCTTTCAATTAGTTAAACGAGTTTTAAGGCTGTCGGAAAAATAAAAGCGTTTTCGCGTGGTTTAAAATAGAAATCCGAGAAGCGCGACTCACGGCGCACTCGTTCGCATTCGATTTCAAGGAATTCGAGACAACGCCCGGCTAATTAAGCCCGGATTTTTCAAAATCTCGTTCTCTCGCCGCGCAGCCTTGCAGTTACGCGAACGTAATGCTCGCTCGTTACGCCGCTGATGCGTATGCTTAATGGGGAACCTTTACAGAATGACTCGTGGTCACTCGATCCTTTTTTCAAATTCAAGAAGAAGAATGGACAGCGATTCTATTCACTTTACAACTACCCATCGAAATTGAAATAAAACGAATTAACAGAAAATAAATCTAACGACACCAATGATCAGGAGTGACTGCGGTAACTGAAAGTTAATCGTACAAAGGATCCCATTAGCGAGCTGCAGTGGGAACATATAGCCGTACTAAAACGTAACTGGTAAATAGTAGAGAAAATATGAGCAAGGACGAATTAGTCTAATGGGGAATAGAAGATATACTCTCGTAAGAACACTGCCGAAGAGTGGTGGTACTGCCGGAGGACAGAACAAGAGGAGGAGGAGAAAGCCGATCAGGCATCAGCTCAACAGCAACAGCAGCGGCAGCAATGGTAAGGCGAAGGCGAAGGTGAAGACGAAGAAGGAATCGAAGAAGAGAAGGAGAAAGAGGAGGAGGCGGCAAAGGTGGGATCGGGAGTAGGGTGGCTTAGATAACCTCTTCGCATCCTAGTGCCAAGATAACCTGACGTGACCCGGCAGCTCCGCTCGGTGTGAGCGCGCGCGCGCGCGTGTGTGCGCCTGTCCGTGTGGAGTCCTCTCCTTGCTGAATAATTACGGGTAAGCTAAGGAGGAATAAGGCACGGCGAGTCGAGCGGCCGGGCGCACGTGCGGGAGCGAGAGAGGCAGCGGGAGACCTGAACCTAGTGGCTCTCCGGGCGATGTTATCGACCTGCCGAGTCTTAGCCTCGTCCGCGATGGCCCCAATCCACGCACACACTCGGACGCCCGCTCCCACACAGGCGTCGGCGCGCCTCCCCCGCTTCTTCACTTGGAGCGATATCGCCTCCTCTTCACCCTCTCCACCCTCTCGCGCGCGCTTACGCGCGCGGCCGGCTTTCCTCTCTTCCCGCGAGGCGAGCGCAGCCCGCGTTCCAGTTACAGCGGGTCGAGAGAAGGGTTGTTTCGTGACCGAGAACCCAAGAGCGAGACGCCGCGAGCACGCAGGGCCCCTCGATCCGGCTCTCTCCTTCGCTCTCGCGAGCCTCCTCCTCCGGCTCTCGGCGGGCGCGCCGTGCTAGGGCAGCGCCGGCCAAAGAGAGCAGCACGCGGGAGGGGAGAAGGGCACGGCGAGAGAGACGGGGCCCGGTCACGAGTCCACGCACACGGGGGCCGAGAATAGCGCGGAGAAAAAGTGTCGGGGGCCCTCTCTCTACCTACAGGGGCGCATTAAGCCAGGTGGTCCGGCGCATTACACGGAGCTGCTCGCGCGCAACCATGCCGGACCCTGCCCCTGCTTTCGGGAGCTTTATTGTGCGACGGCGCGTAGTTCCGCGAACTCCGCTCGGGGCACAGCTTTGACGAGGCGATCGCTGCTCGAGATCGGCTTTCGTGCCTTTTTTTCTTCGCATCCGAGGGACGCTCTTATCTGCGAAACATTTTTTATTTTATTTTCGAAAACTGCTAGAGACCGGTCTTCGTTAATCGAGGCAAGTGAAAAACAATATGAACGACGGGATGGGAAATTAAAATTTGCAAGCAATGAATTGCTAAGCCTGCGGTTAATTTAATATCTGCAGTGGGAGGTAAATGAAGAAGTGCGGCTCGTCACCGCTCGAATCAGCGATCGGTCGAGAGCAAACGCAGCTCGCGCCCGTATCGGAATTCAAATATTCCCCAGGAGCATAATTGCCCGGCGCATTAGGGCACGGTATTAATTACCGTCTCAGGGATTCGCGGAGCGCAAAAATAGCCCGGTTGGCTTTGCAAACGCGGAAAGCGAGCGCGCAGCTCGCCGACACGTCGGTCATCGACGTCACCTATTCATTATTCAGCCCCCCGACTTGCTCGCGCCAAATGGAGGAGGGCGCATATAGCGCGGCCGCTCGTTCGCGCGTCGGAACGTCGAAAGCTCGTCAGCGGAAGTCGTGCGCTTGCCACGGTTAAAGGACTAATTTCCATTTTCCCGCTTTAAATATACATTTTCATCAATATCGCGGCCGTCTCTGTAATTTGCGTTTATTTCGAGAGGGCCATTGGCCGCACCGCCGCTCAAATGTACGATCGCGAGCTCAACTGTCACCGTCTATTACTCCAATCAAATCAACGTAACTTATCGCGAGCCCCGTTGAAAAGTAGGATAGGCTTGTCAGGGGATTCTATTAAAAGGAGCCACTGATCAATTTTCATGAAGAATTCAACGTGCATCGCTACTCCGGCGTGAAGAAAAATTATGGTAGCGAGAGCGCGACGTAGCTATTTCATTTTGAAAGACGTCGCCAGATGTATATTTGAACATTTATCGGAAACCCAATGACCCTCCGTCATTCTATAAGTAAAGGCCTGCTTATTTCAGGACCATTGTTCAAAACTTTTATCGCATTAATGAAAATCCTCATTTGGCTAGCACTTTACAGCATTTAAAAATTAGCCACTTATAAAACTTAAAGGAAACTTATTTTTACATGGCACTCACATTACTCTGATCGATTAAACGTTCAAATCACGTAATTTAATTTTTCAAATTTAATGTAAAAAAAGATCAGATTATACAAGATATTAATTCGAGAATAAGAATATTCGATATTCAATAGAGAAAAATGGATTGACCACTTTCGAATTCGAACCACTAAAAGAGGCATGCACATATATTTCGTGACAGTCGTACAAAGTATCTATTCTATAGAATTGAATGCGATTCTCAGAAGCAATTACATCGAATACCCGGATGCATTAATTTTCATCAAGCGATCCTCAAGAGGCGAGTTCCTGAAGATGAAAAAATACGCGTGTCACTTTAAGGTCGCAGCAGTTTTATCGCATATAGTCGGACTCGTGTGCAGCCGGTGCAATGCGAATTCCCACTAGCCCCGAGCCGAATCCCGGAAAAAGCAGGCGACGCTCGGGCCCCTCGGGGCGAGCGGAGAATGAACAATCGAGCCTCAGGAGCAATATCAAGAAGCTGGCCGTCGTAAAGCCGCCGGTCACACCGGTACGCAGCTTCGCATGAACACGTTCACACCGAGGGAGCGCGCGGCACGTCTGGCATAGGTGCGCGGGGTGGGGATCGAAAAAGAGCGCGAGCGGTGCGGGAGGCGGAGGCGCGCATATCCGCATGGAAAGGAGAGCCCGTATCTCAGCGGTCGGGGCCACTTAATTGACACGCGGCTCGGGCTGTAACACGCGGCGACCCCCCTGCCGCGGGCAGCTCTCTCGCAGCACACGCGCCGGAATCGCGGATCTCCATCTGTCGTCGGGGGGCAGAGCGTCGCCCGCGGCGATCCCTCACGCCGCGCACGTCCAATCGTGGAAATGGTCGACACGTCGCCGCCGCCGCCGCCGCCGCCGCGACGCGCAGGACCCTGGTCTTTGTGGCGCTGCAGCGGACCCCCCTACATCGCGAGCTGCAGCGCCAACAATTAACGACGACCGGCCGGCCGTGCCACAATCGCCGGAGTTTCACACAGCACCCAGGCCCGACTCGCCGTGTTGCGCTCCCGAGGGGGGCTTTTCTTCTTTACTTCGTGGATCGTGATGGAGCTTCCGTGAACATTAAATGTTGCTCAAATTTTAATTCCCCACCGTTTAAATTTAATCTGAAATTAAATATCTAATGCGAATACCTCGCAAACGCACAATACCATATCCATTTAAAAAATGTTCGAAGCGGCGCTTTTTACTAAAATTGATCTCGTGTCTAATAATTCATTTTAAGTGGCCGATTTATGACTCGATGACAGTAAATTGCCGTCGAGAAAGTAAGTGCTAGCCAAGTTTAGAGAAGTTTCTTTTTGGTCCCTTTAATCTGAAAATTCATTTGAGCCTTTTCTGATCCCGCAGACTGCAGAGAAATTCCCTTTTAATGAAAAATATGCAAATATCCAATTTAAATCGGAGTTTAGCTCCGAGATGCAGCATATCTTCGCGAGTGACCAAATTACCTAGGCGCATCGCGGACGCATGCGTCCCTTCGCGGGGCTCGAGTGCGGCTAAGCAGAGTGGAACGAGGCGAGGCTCGATCGATCTCGGCGATCATTAACGAAAAGAGGGTAAGGAAAAGGAGTGCGGAGGGGAGCGTGTCGCCCGGTCGAGCGCTCGCCCGTATCTCCGGGGCATACCGCTCGCTCGGCCCGAGCGGATCCGTCCCCCTCGCGCTCACGCTGCGCCCGGCTAGATCGAGATCGATAGATCCCGGGCCCGCAAGCCTATTTACTTTGAGCCGCGAGCTTTCCAGGGCGCGCGGATTTATGGCGGCCGGAAGAGCGTAGGTACCCACAGCCCAAACTCACGATAGGCCGGCGAGGAGGGGGGCGGCGCGGAGATCGTGCCGCGATGACGGCCGAGATGAGGGCTTCGCGTGGCCGCGCTCACGACGCCGGGCTCCGGAGGGGCAGCCGGGCCCTCGCACACACGCGGCGTGTGCCCCAGACGAAAAAAAGGAGAGCAAGAGCGAGAGAAAAAGCCCGGAGCGTATATAAAGCGGAGAAGGGCGCAGGTATAAGGCGCGCAGCATGCGGGAGGGAGGACGAGAGGACCAAGGGATACCGAGAGGGATACCGAGAGGGATACCGAGGCGGGAGGGAGCACGAGCACGAAGCGGACGAGGCAGAAGACGGAGGCGAAGAAGGAAGGGATAGTTTGCTCTGGATTCCAAGCGTGACCCCGTGCTGACCCGGCGAGAACATCTCCGCGCGCGAGAGAGTCCCTCTCCTCTCTCCTCCTCTCCGCAATTATGCCCCCACCTCGGATCCCTCGCGGGATACATCGCCGGAGAGAGGCTGCGAGCACGTACGTAGTACGACGGGCTCTGTACTGCTAAGGCCGAGAGAAAGAGGTACCTGCTACGTAAGCACACGCGCGTAGTTTACACGCGCGGCGAGAAAGAGCCGTACCCGAGCGCCGGGAGGGGGGAAGAACGGGATATGCACTAAGTGCCGAATACGTGCGAGCCCGAGGATTCGGAAGTTTCTCGCCCCTCCCCCCCGCATCTTCTCCCGCTGCAGTTGATCTTGCGAGTCTTCCGCTCTGCCTTATGCATCCCTTTTTTAGAGGGCGCGAGAGAAAGACAGACATGCGAGAGAAAGAGATTTTCCTGGACTGCAGCCTGCTGCGAGAAGAATCTCGAACTTTTTACGATTATCTAAAACCTAGCTAATTAGATTAGGCAAAATGATCGACGTAGCTATATCGCGGGTGGAAAACATAAAATTTGTCTAAACGATAAATCATTCGATATTTCGCTCAAGTTTACGAGGCAGCGAGATACATTTTCAGCTAATCCGCGAATCTCTCTCGTCCGCGGTACGCAAACGTAAACGCGCGGCAACAAACTGCAGGCGACCGCAGGAGAGACACGAAAAGCGCATAAAACTTTATAGCACTGCCTCAATAAGCAAGTAAATTGTTATTAACCCCGCTTGGTTCCGCGCTCAATTCTAAAAGCGCGCGCATGCCGGACCTTCGCGTATTCCATAAACACGCACAATTGATTCCCCTCCTGCGCGAAGGCTTCCCGGTAAGGGGAAAAAGAAAAAAGAGCGCCGGGGAGCACGAGGCGCGCGTTGTAATCGAGCGCAATTTGCGCGGCGTGGAAACTTCCCCCTACGGTTCGACGCATGCGAAAGATTGCCACCGGCGCTCGCGCGACACCGCGACCGGCGGCTCGCACACGCGGAGGGGGCCCGAGGTCGCCAACCTCCGCGCGAACCTGGTGCGCGCAAAGAAGCCAAGCATCGGAAGCCCGCCGCCGAGCCCACCGTCGAGGACAATTTTCGCTCCGCGAGATTCCACATCTCTCTGTACAACGGAAATAGACATAACAGATTTGCAAGCCAATTAACTCACTTCAAATTAATTCATCCTCCTGCTTTCCTTAAACTAGACAAATTGAATTTTAAAAAGTTTATCGTATAAGAGAAAATATTGTTTTGAAAAGATAATAATAGAAGCAGGTCTCCAATTACAAATTAAGAAAGCAATTTATAAAACGTCTTTGGCAAGCACAGCAAAAGCTAATTCACACAGGCACCGTACACCGTCTCACGTTTCATTGAAATTCCTCGGTAAGCGCTCGGGCAAAAAGAACAGCAGCTCATAATATAATCCCATAATGATCTATCTATGCGGTATCGCGCCTTACAAGCGCCATTACACGTAGACTCGGTGAAAAAAGAAGACGAAATAGAAAGAAGGGAGCAGCCTCGTCGTCGTAGAAATTGGCCCAGACCGAGCACTCTCGGGAGGCCCCTATAATGTCCGAGGCATTTTTATCCGCCCCCGTGTACAAGGATACATTTACATCCCTAATTACAGACTGTTCCCGTAACGTCGTGCGACCGATGTGATTTTTTCGCGGCGGACGGTGGAAAAAAGTCCCTCGGCTCCTTCGAATGTTTTCCGGAAGTCGCTCCCGCACTCTTCCACTTTTTGCCTATTTATCCGCGCGGAGCTGCGCTTAAAATACATATGACTTCCGCTTTTTCGCTCCCTTCTTTCTCTTTTTCCCTCTTACATTTTCTCCTTTCACGCTATCTCGGGCGAATTCTAATATACGCTCGAATGTTTTTTAATATATTGTAGGTATATTTTCTGCTTTATGCACCTGCAGCCTAGTATTGCAGTCTATTGACCCAGTAAGTTAGTAAGCTTTTTTTCACACCGACACATCTGAAATTACCGTATTGGTTCTAGCAAGAGTGGCCAAATACATTTTAAAAATCGAATAAACGACCGATCATCAATCCAAGTGATAACCGCTTCCAGCGCTACTTAATATCACTATATTAATATCCACATTTTTGAGAGATTATTATATTTAGATGAAATATCAGTTTTTACATATAAAAACAAAAATTAATTCTGTTTAATTATTTAAATATCTATAAAATACGATATTTGATAGCCATGTAATTTAATGCCATGAGGATTTATAAATAAATTAATGCATTCATGACTTGAATACTAGTATATCGAGTGCATATTTAAAAAATGCATTTTACAAAGCATTGAAAACGACATGCGTTTCACGACGAAACGAGCACGAGGCGTGCATGAGGCGTGCACGCAAGTGAAAACGGAAGAAAGTAAGGGAGGCAAAAATTACAGGCAATAGTGCGGGTGCAGGAAAGTAGCTAATACAAAAGCACGACACGCCATTCTGTGTAAAGATGCGGTTATCGATCGGCGCAAAACTTTGTACATGGCAAATACATTCTATCTTTTAGTTTAATGTCTTCCTATTCGTTATAGTAAGTAAAGCACTGTAAGAATACAATCAATCCCTACAAGTGTTGCGACGTTAATCGTCGAGTTTTGCATCTCTGAATTTTTTATCACCTTTTTCACTTAAGCGTGCGTGATTAAGATATCGTTGCAATTCGAATGAGCGAGCAATTTTTTCTCGTCGAATTAGTGTGGCTTTTTATCCGCCTTTTCAAGTTATTTAATTGAATAACAAATATAAAAGTTTGTTGTATGTATTACATTATTGTAACAAATAGACAACTTTGTGAACCCATGTGCAATGAGTATTTCATCATGATATATGCAGTCTCACGTATAATAAAACCATTTTCAAGCAAAACAATAATAATTTATTCAAACGCCTATAAGTAGATAAATCTTAATAAAACATAAAAAGTAAAAGATCAATAATTAAAAGTAATTGTAGACATCGGCTTTGAAAACATAATAGTTAGAAAAAAATGTTATTTTCAAGCATAATTAACACGACTGACAAAGATGGCACACCTGGAGCAAGTCCCTAAAAATAAAAATAAAAAAGAAGTCGGCGTTTGAAAGAAAAATGTCGGTAACGTTCTAAAATGACACAGCACGTACATTTCACTTACCAGTCAGTTTTAGCTATCGTGGTGCTCGCAGGGCAAAAGACGCGGCAAAATAAACTTCGGCCGGGCAATTAATCAAATCGCTGACATTTTATACGACTGACAGGACTCAATACACCGAGAGGCGGAAAAGGGGAAGCCACAGTCCTCGAAAGAGGGAGGCCAGACACGTGACAGAGAGGCAGCGAAATAGAGCGAAATAGAGCGAGAGAGAATGAGAGACAGAGAAGTAGAGGGGGCGGGCGCGCAGGGCCATAAATTCTAATGCATTTTGCTCGGGGCTCGGGGAGGTTAAAGCCGGTCTCGTCTCGCGGCGGCTCGCAAAATTTGCAAGGGGCGCTCGTAAACTCAGCGCCGGATTGACACGTCTGCGCCGGTAAACGCCACCGACGACTCCGACGAGCGGCGACGACGCCTGGACGTGCGTTAGCCCCGAAGAGGCACAGTATTACCCACTGCATTTTCTCTTCGATATTTTATCTTGCGATATCTTCCTCCTTTTACTACGCACTTATTCTACCAACTTCCTTTTACAAACTAAGACTAAATTTCTTATTAGCTCTTCTTTTCAATACAGTAAGAAGACTATTGGATTATATAACATTATTTTAAAAGATAAATTTATCTTTTATTCCTAAGTAAATAATCGATCCTTTATGATAAACTTCTTATAAAGCTCAATAACTATAGCTTCTTCATTTTTTGAGATTTTTTTTCCCAACGTAATATTAAGTACCGAAGAATTAAAAAATTTTAACAATTTTTATCTTTTTATATCATTGAATAAAACACGTAAAAGAAATGATTCTTTATGACCAACTCAACCGCTGTATTTAAGTTAGTTCCGTCAATGTAAAAGGGATATAAAAAATTATTTTTTATTTCCATGTTTCTTAATTTTATAAGGAAAAAATCGTGCACAAATAGGAAATCTAACCACGTATAAGGTCCTGACGTAGCAAAGATACATGGCCTTTAATACAATGTGTAACGATTCTGTAACAATTAGGCCGTAATGTGCTGTGTGAGGGAATATTCCAAACTCACAGGGACTGATCAGACGAAACTAAGGCCCGACTATAAGGCTAAACATAATCTCAAAACATCTGTTTGCCTATATTGATATTTTCAAGGCACATATATCGTCGCTCCTAACGTAGAAAAGCTGATTTTATTTCTTCCCGATATTTCACTTTTTTCCGACAAAGCAAAAGCACAATTCAAATCTACCACGAAGATAAGCATTTAACAGTTTTTTTCACGGAAATTACACAAACTGTGCCTTTTTGTGGGTTTAACAGCGCAAATTTTCAAGAGGACGTTCATTAAACGATTTTAAACGTTTAGCGTTTTTTGAACAGTGTCTGATGCTCAAGGAGAAAACTCATGAAATGTACTTTTCTTCGAGGGGAACTCGCGAAATGTGCTTTTCTTCGTTAGGAGCGACGAAATATAAAGAGAAAGAATTTGCAAAATATAATAATTTTTAATGAGCCATTTTGCAACCATTAATAATTAAAAAAGCTGTGGAAAAAGGCAAATGATTTTCATCCGCAGAATGAAGAACCGATCGAAGGTAGTTGGATAACTTTTCTGGCGCATTAACTTTACATTACCTAAAAGACATCGCAAAAATTCGAGGGAGAAATTCAAAGGCTAAAGCTCGACTTCTTTTCGTCGCGCCACTTTAATCATCAGCCATCCTTCGTCGTCGGCTGCGGATCCGAAAATCCAGGCTATTAAAAGAGACTAGCACAGTTTTCCGGCATTTCCCTCATCCCCCGCGCTCGATTCTTTCTTCCGCGCTCAGAAAGCCGCATCGCGCACGGCTTTCGCGTGCGTCGTTCAACTTCAGCGGGGTCGCAATTTACCAGCATTTATGCTGACTCACTCATCCGTCCGCTACTAGGACAAAAAAGCCAGTGCGTCGCCGCCGCCACCACCGCTGCTACCGTCCTCCTCGTCGTTGTCTGCGAGAAAATGTGCAACTTCGAACTGCCGCGTTGCGCGGCATAAATCACTTTCCGAATGCAGAAGCGAGCTAGAGCGCGGCTTTATCCTCACCGCGATATTAAGGATCGATCGTGGCTTCGGCTTTTTCGGATGGCTCCTCGTGCGTGCCACCGAACACTCACTGTACTTTCGATCAACGGGACTCCACCGGAATTTTCAATGCCTACCCAAGATTTATCTTTCGCCATTTCGTTTAAATGCACCATATTTCGTTCACATTTTCACCCCGATCACTCATATCTAACTCAAATTATTTTTTTTTATTAGCTCAATATTATCATCTTGTAAATATTGAATTGGTACCTACTTTTTTCTTTAAAATATTTCCTATTAGTTACATGTTCCCCAATAGTAGGTAAAAAATAACCAGATACAAGGTGCCTTACCAAACATGTCTGTATCTACTTCCACAAATGAGTAGGTTAAACTGTGAGAAAGTTTTTTATTCAAAATTCTTTCGTAATTTATCAACGAGTCGAGTAATATTTTCATTCAAGCAGAAGAACTCAAATAAAACAATTTTTTAATGTTTTAATATTGGTGTAAAACCATAAGTTATATACCATCCTTTCAGAGTTCCAAAATCGATTGTGAAAGAAAATCGAGCCAGGTATGTACCCATACAGAGCTGGCCGAGTTATCTTTTTGACGTGGTCCCCACCCTGATTGTTTGGTAGTAGACTCACAAGCGGCAAACCGTGGGTCTACAGGAAAACTGAAAGCGAGCGAGCGGGGATGTTTTCGCAGCATTTTCGGCTTTAACTCGAGCAGAGCGCGTGACGTGAATTCCCGGAGAATTTTAAGTCGCGAGAAAAACTTTTGTAAACATTGATAATGGCCTGACGGTGCTTTTTGTTTTCCCGCCGCGGTACTTGCCTCGCGCCGCGCAAAAATGAATTTCGCCGAGGACCGCCGACGCTGCGTCGTGCCGTCGCCACGCTTTTTCCCTCCAACTTTGGGTCTCGCGCTTTTTTATCCACCCTTATATTTTGGCCACGATACATGAAAACGACGAGAGCCAAATTTTCAACGCTACCGAAATATGAGAAGTTTAGAAGCGTGTTTGAACATGTGTGTTACCTTTGCATAGGTACCATGTATATAACATTGTTGCAAGGACTTGCAGTTTTTAATTAATATTTGACGTTAAAAATATTAAATAAAAAATTAATAAATTCGTGAAATAAGGTAAAACATATACGGTGGTGTTTGCCTTTTTTTTCATCCCAGTATCTTGTCGTCTATACTTACCAATGTTCCCCGCTCTTTTACGATTAAGCATCGATTTTCTAGTAGTCGTGCGGAGTCTCATCGAAAAGCGAAGCTCGGTCGGTCGCACATTGTCACGCGACAAACGAGTCGCTTCCCTAAGACCGGCGCAACGACGGAAAAAGAGCAACGAGTAGCAGACGAGGAAAAAAGAAAAGGAGAATAAGAGTATAGCGAGGCTAAAGAGTAACAACTAACGCAACGAGCCGACACACATCCTTCCGCGCGAGCGAGTCTCGCTAAGAAAAAGGACGAAAACTAAGAAAGGAGAAAGCACAAGGGGATAAACCGCCGGAGAAGATGGGTTTTCGCGCGCGATTCGGCCTCCGAAGTCGTCGGCCAGCGGCGGCGGCGGCAGTTAAGAGAGAAATCGCCGGTGGGACGCTGGTGGCGCGAGGGAGACGAGACGGGGCGAGAGTAAGTGAGTTAGCACACCGGGAGGAGGAAAGGTCCTAGCAGTCGAAACAGAGCGAGAGAGGGAGAAAAAGCATTCGAGGGAGGGTCGCGCACCGAGAATGGAAGGGACAATAACAGAGCGAGAGAGGGCGCGGTGCTATAGTGCGTTTTCGGGCAACGACCCGGTGCCGCCGAAGCTGCCGCCGACGCTGCCGCCGACGCTGCCGCCGCCACCGTCGTAGTCGTCGCCGTCGACGACGTAAGCGGTCCCTTCGACCCGCGCGCTCGCGCTCCAAAGCCCAAACGAGCCGAGTCGGCCTCGTCGTCGCTCCGCCGAATGCGCCCCATCTGCCCCTCTCGCTCCTCTCGCCTCCTCCGCTTCATCTTCGTCCGTGCGGGGAATGCGTGAAAGCCTGCGATCTCTTACGAGCCGAGCTAGAGCCCGAATTTCTCCGGGCTTTTTAGCCAGCGTTCGGATCCGCAACCGTGACCGAAAATTTTGCGGGAGATAAAATTGAGAAGACCGAGGGAAAGCGCAGGAATTCTCGGAAATTATTTCCCAGAAGGGCTCGGATTCTGCCGTTGCCGATGCCGCTGCGGCAGGAACTTTTGCATTTTTCGAATGCAAGGAATGCCGAGTGACCGGACGACGAGTCGATGCGCTCATTTTTCATGCCACTGCATTTTTTCCATTTTTTTCTGTTTTTTAATTATGCGCGAAAGGATTATGCAAAGGCTGGAATTAAATTTCTCGCAGATGTATTAACGAACCTTATTAATGATAAAAATAATTGAATACCTCTTGCAGAGAAATGCCTAAAATTTGATAAGAGAAAACAGCGCGTAAAAGGAAGAGCGCGAACCCTTCTAACAGCATTACCTCGTGCCGCCTAGGTCACGTGCACGCTCGCAAACATACAAACGGCAGCGTCGCCACCAATTTACTTGTCGCAACGCCCGCGCGACGTGGCGGTAGCTGCCTTTAATAATTTCGCGTTTTTCGTGAAGAGCCCATTAAACGGAAAAACAATGCGAATACGTAAAGAGGTTCAAGAGGAAAAAGGGGGGAAAAAGTGGGAGGGACGGGTTAGCTGCGAGAGGAAAGAAAGCAGGCGCCAAAGAAGAGCGTAGCGGAGGACGGGAGGTAGACGCCTAATAAAATTATGAGGCAACGCTAACAAGTACAAGAAAAGAAGAGAAAAACCTTCGGAAAGGCAGTTTGCGTTTTTCGAAAGCTAGTGTACCAGCGCCGTCGCTAATCTTCTCTCTCTCTTTCTCCGGTCGCGTAACTGACTTTCCAAATAGAGAAGTATCTGTATATGTGAGACAATGAGAAATGGTGCAAAGAGCGAGTAAAAAAGCCATCGTTAACAAAGGTCTAAGTGACAAATTGAGATTTTATAAGTAAAAATCAAAGGGCGCGGGGTTGACATTAATTGATTTGTTATCCCTCCTACAATCTTCCCAGTAATCGATTACAATTCATAATTAAAATAAGTATAATCCGTTTTTATTGAACTGCATTTAAAATCAATTTCACTAAACAAAATTTTCAAAGGTTCGAATTTTTAAAAAGCATAAAATTAAGCAACTTGTGTAATTGGTCTAATGCAAATGAATTTGATATATCTAAGTTAGTTAGAAGGGTGTTAGTTAGAAGGGTGTGAAATCAGCGAGCAATCCAGTGATAAATCAAATAAGGTGGGGTGTCTCTAACTTTTAATGATCCTATATATTTAGATAATTGAAAACTATTACATAAAATAAATGTTGTTTATATTTGTTTACTTATTTAATACGGAAGTGATTTGAAAAGCGTTTGATTAATCGAACCTATCTGGAGAAATATTAATGATCCTACGGATGGAGGTACGCAGCTAATCAATGAACTCTGGTGAAAAAAAGTCGGGACGCTCGTAATTTCGAGGATATTTTTCCTCGGCGGGTAAGAAGCACACGAGCCGGCGCAAGATTTTCGGAGCCCCCCTCGGCGCGTTATACGGCAGCCCCGAAGGCAGGTCGAAGATCGCGTTCGAAGTAGCGCTGGCGGTGGTGGCGGCGGTCGGCGGCGGTCGGCGGCGAGTCAGGGCAGGCAGGCGGTGTGAACGAACTTTACGATAACGTGCCCGAAAGTTAGGTAGCCAGACGCATATTCGGTGTGCGTGCGTGAGAAAGCGTCGGCTGGCTATAGCCCCGGCGCTATATATACTTGGAGGGAAAGAGAGCGCGCGAGAGAGATAGGGTGTAGAGGCCGGTGCGGAGGGGGTGGCGGGAGGCTCTGCAGCGCTATATAAGTGAGAGGCACGAGGGAGAGGGAGAGGGCGAAAGAGGGTGGGAGAAAGAGGAAGCGAGAGGAGGCTAGCCGAGAGTAGGAGAGAGATTCGTCTGGGGGGTGGGTTGCGTCTGGTGGCGCGACTTGACCTCGGTTGACCCGAGAGTCGAGCCGCGTCGAGCCGCGTCGAGCCGAGCGGGCGGGAGAAGGAAAGAGAGACTCCTCGCACGCTCGCTCTCCTCTTTCCTCCGAGCCGCGCCGAACAACCTCCGCGCGCCGCCCAGCCACCCCCTCTCGCCGAGGCCCCCGCCGCCCCTCTCTAGCCGGCGTCTTGCCATCCCGTCCACCGTGGGTAATTATTGATGTGTCTGCTGCCGTTGCCGCCGCCGCCACCGCCATCGCCGTCATCCTCGCAGGCGACTGCTTCCCTCGCTACTTCCTTTCCCGGGGAGTGAGGAAGGCCGGAAGAACCGCCGGAAGAGGCGCCGGAAGAAGCGCCGGGGGAGGTGGGAGAGCGAGAGGACAACAAGGACAAGGGCTGCATCGGGGAGGCCGCGGCCGCTTTTGCGCTGACCCGTGATTGAGGAATATTTCATTTATTGGGACGAACGGTGCGCCGGTTCAAACTTTCAAATTCATAATGCGACTCGTGCGGGCTCGATCGCGACGAGAGGCGACTAATAAATAAACGCGCGAGATGAGCAATACCAGCCAGATACGTTTTTCACCTTCTACCTCCGCTCTGGCGAATGGACTTTTCGTTAAACTCGCTCTTTTTCCATTCGTCTTTTTCTATTATAAATGCCACCGTGAGCATTCATTCGCCAGCGATAAAATTGCTATTTACTTAAAAAGTAGGCGTCAAGTTTCCTCCCGAAGATCCCGAAGATTAAAAAGGGGTGACTAACGGCCGGGGAGAAGATAGGAGGAGGCGCAGTAAGGCCGCCGATGCGCTCAATCTGCATTACCCGGAGACCGGGCCCGCGCGTCGTCGATTTATCTCTCATTAGCGCGCGAGGTGGCCTACGTCAGTCTTCATCAAACTCCCTGTCCCTCCGGCGCATCGCCCGGGCGAACTCGTCGGGGGCAAGCGAGGCAAGTTTCGGCAGCGGTCGCTCTATAGCGACCAAAAGGCGTGACGGCAGACTCCCCTTCCCCTTTCTCCGATAGACTCTCAAGGTAGAGCGACGAAGACGGGACGAACGGTTATCGATCATGGCCCTGGAATGGGTAGCCTCGTTAAGGAAGTTCGCCCGGTGCGGTGCTCGCTCGCACCTCTTCACCGAGTTAAAGTAGCTTTGCAACTTACAACTTGTCACTTTCCGGCCACCCGAGCGAGAGCCGCAACGGCCGACCTGCAGCGCCTTCGGCTAGCCCGACTGCAAGGACTTCGCTCTAGCGTCTTCCCGTTGCTGTGGTCACTCGCTTTTTTCTGGATTGCCGTATTTTCGGGAGAGTACGGCTGCCTGACTGCTATAAGAGAATAGCCGAGGTTTCGCATCCGTCGAGTTAAGGATTATCTCTGCAGTCGCGACTGCTTGCAGAGAGACAGACATTATTTTAGTTTTTGCCATCAAACTTTCCTTACACTTGCCATTTTAATGAGCAGAGGTACTGCTTCAGTGCTTCGTTTCTTTAAGAACTCATTAAGCGATAGAAATAAATAAGTGGAACATTTAATTTTTCATTGAGTAAATAATACTTTATAAGAACAAAACACTGGTAATTGTACTTTTCAGCGTACACATTAAATACAACGATTAAAATGATTTCCTATTCAGTTTATAGAGATCAAAACGATACTTCTCACATAGACGCAGTTACTATTTCTACTTTGAATATTAGACGGGAATTCCAATATTTACATCTGACTTTTATTATTTCTAAAAATTGTACGAGTGCTAGCTTTAAGAATTTCGTACAAGTTTTACGAATAAGTTAAAGTTGAAAAGCCGTTTGAGCCGTTTAACCTTGACTTTGTTTCGTCTTATTCTCTCTTGAAAAATCTAAATCAAAATCATTCGAAAGTTTATTCACTTTCCGTTAGCAAAACCTTGAAATAAGTTAAACAACATTACAGAAGCCGACATCTCGTAACATAAAGAATTAGGCATACAATTAAATAATAAAGCAATTTTTTCCGTAAGGCTGTTTAACGAGCCAACTCTAACAGAGATAAGATGCGCGAGCTGGTACTAATCTAAATGAAGTATCCGATCGTAGTCGTTGAGGCGACCCAAATTTTTACATTAGCCTAAATCGGCGAAGCGCCGAATGGAGCCCTGGCTTCCAAAAGAGCGTTAAAGAGTCTCGAGCTCGCGAGACAAAAGGAGGGGTTGGAGTCGTCGCGCTTGAAAACGAGAGCACAAGTGGATATTCAACCCCGGCGAAGGTATACGAGCCGGGGGGAGAGGGATAGGAGGTGTGAGGCCGTGAGGCGATGCAACGCCGGCAGGATATGTGCGGCCGCGCTCCCCCTTCGCTCAGGCGCTCCACGTGCGCGGCGCACGTATACACGCGAGGCGCGAGGGGAGAGCGCAGCACTGCATCCCTTTGCTTAACCAGCTCGGAGAGAGAGTAAACAGAATTTGCATGGAAACAGTGTGCCAGTAGGTCGCGCCCCTCTCTCTCTCCCCCTCCCTCTCCCTCTTCCGCGCTCTCTCCCTCGACTCGCTGTTAACGGCCGCACGAGCTGCTGCTCCCGCGTGGCGGGTCCTATCGTATTTTCCGCGATCTCGCTCCTTTGGGATGCCGGTGCTTGTGCCACTCTTTTCAATCCAATCACTTATACGGTTATTGATTGCAAATTAATTCAAGTCACTTTAAGGTTATTACATTTTTCACAATATACTAAAAGGACAATTTTTACTTCTTCGCAGAGAAGGCTTTGATCAGTAAAAAAAAGTTCTGTGAAAGCTCGTTGGAAAATTGTGTCACGACTTATTTTTGGCCTTTTTTAAATCAGATTTTTATTTTATCATAATGAAGATAGTAGAATTTAATTTTAAGTAAACTTCTTGCCAATCTGCATTTTTTGAGTGAATAAGCAGCTGAAGGTTATCTTAGTTAAAATGTCAGTATAGAAAAACTTTGATGTACCCGAATTTGAAATTTTGTTGCAGAAAACGTAATTTCGCTGATCCATCCAACGGAGTCCCTCAGCCTGACGCAATTTTCCTCTCGCCATCGGCATTCCGGGCGCGCGCGCGCTCGCCCGACGATAAAACACACAACGCACCCAAACAGCATCGACCCTCGGCTCTGGAGCTGGATTCGCCGAAGGGCCTGGAAAAAAGCGCTGACGCTGCTAGAATTCTATCGGCGAAACGTCTATAAAGCGACGGGCCCGGGAAAAGTCTTTGCAGCCGAGCTGCACACCGCGCAGCTACCCCTTCTGCTCGTATCATCGCAAGGACCCCAGCGCCGCTGAAGAAGAAAAAACAGCTTGCCCGGCACACTCGCAACGGCTTGGAGAGTCACAACGACTCGTGAAAATGCACGACGTCGAATCACGCGGCATACGAGGCGGTTTGCAGACGCGCGAAGAATGCGCGAATTGGCGCTGTTAAATTCGACGAGTTTGCCTGTGCCTATGAAATTACACCGCATTTAATGCGCTGGCACCCCGCATCGCAGCCAGTTGTGACATTTCATTATTTTTGACAATGGTGAGTGAAAATCCAAGTGAACTTTAAATTAACCTTACTTCATCGATGCTGCAGTAATGTGCAAATGACCACCCGCATTGTACATAAATGTATAGTAGCTTTGCCCGTCCAATCAAGTCAATAAATCGAAATATAGAATTATGTACTGGACGTAATATTTAAGTAGCAAAATTGAGAAAAAAATTATAGTACCTAAGACGAGCTGGAATACAAATGTTCATGGCGGTAGAGTTGTATAAATACCGGCACGCGAAGTCGCACACCGCGCGCTTTTAAATGCTCGATGCGAAATGCCGGCAGACTCGGTAAATACCTAAATGGACACGCGTACGAGCCGCTTGTGCACAAACTTGGGCCGCATGCTAAGAGGCTACCAAGAGAGGCGGGTACATGAGCGCGGCCAAAACGACAACTTGGAACTCCCGACGGCCTTTCTCGTGTTCCTTATGCTCTCCGGAGGGTGGCGACGTTGGCTCTTCGAGGAGGTTCCTCAGCCTCATAGGGAGAAAGATTGTGAGCTTGTAAGCCAACTGAGACTCTGACAATTTTCTGAAAACATTCAAACTTTACGTTTGGGTCTTACCGCATCAGTTTTATCTGACTATATTGGTTATTAATAGAATAGAAATCCAAAAATGAAGTCGAATTCGCCGTATTCGCGAGGCCAGTGTCACACAAGCGAAAAGGTACGACTACCGCCCAGGCGAGGTTCGTTAATAATGCAAGAGATTCTATTACGATTGCGGGGGCGAATTCCGATTCGACGCACGCTGAGCGAACTCCAAATTCGGCGGGCTCGCGCGTCTCCGGGACAGGCGGCGGGCAGAGCGTCAACGCTCCGCGCGGTCGGCGGCGTCTGCAGAGCGCGAGGAGTGCATAAGGGGGGAGGAACGTGACCTAGGAATTTGCGATCGAGATGAGCCCCGGCGACTCATCGCCGGCTAACTGGATTATCGGACGGAGTAGTTGTCCACCGGCCGCGAGAATGTTTCGCCCTCGCTGCCGAGTGCGCCTTCGGTCCGGCGCCCGCGGTTGAATTCCTAACGTTGATCGTCTAACTCTCTTCCCGATGCTGGCGGAGCTTTTAGCCTGCCCTCCTCGAACGTTACAATAATTCACGACAAATTGGAAAAATACAATAATAGAAAATAATAATGTGAAATGTTTGCTAAATATGCAGTATGTTATAGCTACCACTTTTCCAATGCTGAATATTAAAAGGGATATGCGACGTAAAGCAAATTATGAAACCTACAATTTTTACTGCAAACCTTGTGATGATTTAACAATGAAAAGTATAACGATAGAATATGTTGCTTGCATGTTATAAGATAATATACAATAATTTGTGCATAAAAAATATAAACTGCTAAGAGGACAGTGTTATAAAATAAAAGATGAATCAAATGAATATTATACTAAAATTATAAAAATATTTATTTTAATTATATTTATTAGCAGCAATTAACTAGTTTAATTACGTATTGTTAATGTATCAATCTATGAAGAAAAAAAATGTATAATTTTTTCAAAATAAATTTTCATAATTAGTCGAATTAATTAATGGAAAGAAGAAGAAATAAAAGTGACTAGGCAAAAATACATTGAACAAGTACGACATTTAATGGGATCTCCTATGGTAATTGAAAAGCGGCTCGATGATGAAAAATGCAACGTTTCCGTCGTGCAAACGCAAGCTTACTTCCCAATAGGAGGAAAACAAACAGGGCGCGATAGC
Organism: Eurytoma californica; assembly: GCA_035586675.1. NCBI lineage: Eukaryota > Metazoa > Arthropoda > Insecta > Hymenoptera > Eurytomidae > Eurytoma > Eurytoma californica. The sequence goes on along the minus strand of JAXIUT010000021.1, from coordinate 10,547,518 downwards.
GACTGTCAGAAGTTGACTTTTGGATTATTATCCGGGACGTAACGGGCGACGTAAACGCTCGTACGCGCCGGCATTCATAAGATAATTGCGTAATCTATTCCGCGGAGCGCACGCCGCACAATCAAATCCCGCCGCCGAGCTGCTTCCGCACACCACCCCGGCTCCCCTCGCCCATTTACCTATGCGAATCCTGAAATTATAGCCGGGACGGTGGGGATAAAGGGAGACCGAGGGGTGGCTGGGGAGATCGACGCGAGAAACGCATGCAATTTCCGAGGCATAAATTCGCGAATTCAAGATCGCGTTCACTGGTAATGAGTGTGAGGTGGCGAAGGTGAGACTCCAACTCTTGTTTCTTACCTTTTAATGGCCGTAATCTAATTATCGCTTGCTCGTTAAGGATCTTCTTCAAAATAATTCATTTTTAATACAATTGCTCTACGTGTAACAATTAGATTATGCTCATTGAATAATAACAAAGAAATTCTGCCTTTTCTATTTTTAAGAAACAATATTCGCAGGACCAAGATTCACAAGTTTTAAACTTTAAGGTATTAAATGAATTGGGCTAAACTATAGCTAATGTTTATGGATGTACTATGTGCTCGATGATTAAGCTGGATGAATTTACGAGATAAGGGTACATAAGTTAGCCCCTAATGTAGGTAGGTTAAATTAGAGATAAGGCGCAGTTTAAAGTTTAAAATTGAACAGCGAAATAGATTGCAAATAGTCGGCAGCAAGAAGGCCGATAACTAAAAATAGCCAAAAAAGCGTGAATCACACAGTTGAGATGCTACAGCAAAAAGGAAGGAAAAATGTAAAAATGCTGACAACGCTCACGCAAAAGTAAGCCTTTGTCGCGCTCCGTGAGACGAAAATTTTTCAAAGGTCTGCGCGAGCCTCGTTAGAAGGGGCCCTTGGCTCCGGCCTCGCCCCCCAAAACGGGATCCGTAAAACGATCGAGCTTGCGCTCCTCGAGGCCGCGCCCGCCGGCGAGCGAAGTGCAGTCGGCCGCTCAGCCGTAATCATCGATGACGCGTGTCATCGGACGGGGGCGCGTCGCACCGGGGCTGCTCTCGGTCGAGCGGGCGCCGGCGATGTCCGCGCGCCGTCCCGGACCTCTCGGGCGCGCGCACACAGCCGCACAGCCGCACACAGCCGCACGCAAGGAGGAGAGAAACGCACAGACGGCGATATCGACCGCCGGCCCCCGACCTGCCCCACACGCGCCTTCGCCTCCTTCTCCTACGCGGCCGCCGAGGCCCGGCGCACGCAGACGTACCAAACGACGACGACAAGCCTCTTGCGCCGGCCTTTCCCCGACGCCTACGCTCTATCTCTTTCTCCCCCGCAGCCCGCAGCGCAGCCGAGCCGTCTTTTTCCCTCGCCTTCGTGCACCTCCGTGCCTGTACCTTCTTCGATTTCTGCAGTTCGCTGCTGAGCCTTTCTCACTGCTTTCTTCGTTTGTCCGCTGATTTTATTAATTGCTCTGTCGATATTTTACAAACATTTTATTTTTAACGGTACACCGTTTTTTTTATATTTTCCTTTAATTTCGTTTTATCGATTAAAAAAAAATTCATTAAAACAAGGGTATATATGAAAAAGTTCAACGTTATATTTTCATTTGTTCTTTCTCACTTCCGTTTTTCCTTTTTACCATTAAAGTGATTAAATAAAGTATTAATAACAAACTGCTGATTTAAAAAGTGTGCTGTATAAAATCAATTCTATTCCACATTATATTGTCGCAAATATTTCTTTATCTTTTAGATTTCATTTATTTCATAATGTTAAATAAATTGTAGTAATATGAAGAAACCGAGTAGAACGCACTCTTAAGTAGTATGATCTGGTGTATGTCAGACACAAAGCAACACGTGCGAATGTTAAGTGATTAATCTAAATTCGATAACCGTATGTGCGTCTAATAATAAAAAAAGTAAGGAATAATTCATTAATTTGTTAATTCGTAGAAAAAAGAATTAGTAAAATTAGTCGCATGGTGAATGGATCAAGTATCAGAAATAATGAATGAATTGGAGAAAAAAAAGCATCTGATTAACGGAAATGAAATAAAAAAAAAAGCGAAAACAGTCGGCTAAGCGATGCGCAGGGAAGTCAAGCAATTCGGCAGTTTACGACAGGTGAGAGGCCGGAGTCCGGGCAAACGTAGAGAGCGGCCCCACTTAGTGTTAGCTCGGGAAGGGAGAAAAGCGCTCGGGGTTCTCACTCTCGCGCAGTGTTTCACCCCCTCGATAGCTCGTCATTAAAGGCGAAAGCGCGCGAGGCGCGCGAGGAGGGCGATACGAGGCCAGGGTTGTAACGCAGTCTCTCCCTCGTCTAGACGGCGGAGTCCCCTCGCGCCATCCGCTGCCACTCACACGGCCAAGAATTTACTGCCCCGGCCGTTAATGCCATCATACTGCCGACGCCGACGGCGCGCAGACGGCGTCGCCGGCGGCCCGGTAGAGTCGTAAACTCGCGCGATCGCACACGCCGAGCCCCGGAAAAGGTGCTCACGCCGCGGCCCGTCTACCGCCTATACTTTCCGCGACCGACATATCCGCTTGACGAACTTTTTCCTCCGAAAGTCGGAAGAAACTTTTGAGGGGAGGGAGGGCAGTTTGCACACGCTTTTCGTAGGATTCAAATCAAACATCGTTATTATCAAATCATTCTTTTAAAGATGTCATTAAAACAATCTTTTTTTCCAGTACACGCCCGATTTTTGCTTAATTAAGTGATCTTTTCTGTACAAAAAAACTTCAGCGAGCGAAAAATACTTCTCAACTTCTACAATTTTTTCGCTAATAACAATTTAGGCCAAAATCAATACGTGCATCATAAAAAATATAATATGTAAGAAGGACTAAAATAAATGAACTTTTTGTTCATCTAATCCTTTATAAATTTGTATTTTATCAACCTGAAACTACTTTATTTCAGCGAAAAAATCAAATTAAATTATTTTTTATTCATACCTTTACTTTATCGACGACTAAGGGCGCATTTGAACACATCTTAGCAGACATTGTGTAGATAATATGCTGCACACTGTAAACATACAATAACAAAATATGATAAAAATAAAAATTATTGTAAATAATAAAATTACAATAATTAAAAAGGGGGGCGGTGTATAATGGTCAAAAATGTAACACGTAGTAAGATGGGACACTCCATAAATTAACATAAAATTTTATTAAAAGTTATGTTTTTGTGAATTTTATTAAGCAATTTTAAACGAAAACACTTTTATGTTACTCCGTGTGTAAAGCGCCGTTTTACGTACGCAAGCGTCCAATAAATCGGCATTTTACGCTACGTCAAACGAGGCTAAAAATCACTTTCTATCGAAAATTACTATTACATAAAGGACGTCCCATTACACTCCGATCTTCCGTACTAAAAACAGGATGGACATATTTTCTAAATTCATTAAATTAATATTGCATAAGAAAAATATTTAATTAAGCAATGAAATCGATTTAGGAGAGGATCGTGAAGTGAATTTATGCCTCATAGTTTATAGCCGTAACTGATATTTTTTACTGGGAATTGAAATAAAGAGAAGAAAAAGAAGAAAAAGAAGAAAAAGGCCAAAGTCGCATAAATAGTCCATTAAATGGAAGGCCATGCACGCGCGAATCTCGTACGAATTCCGGGTAATTCCGGCGCATCCTTAATCAAGGAAAATCGTCGAAGTCGGAGCGGCACGCGCTCTGAGCGCCGTGTCTAAAACGTCATTCCCAAGACAAAGAATGATCTCGTCGGCGTTGCCCTCGAGCTTGCGCCCGGTGTACACGCGTGACTCGCGCAGGGCTCCGTCGGATCCCAAGTAGCTCAAAGACGTGCCTCGGCATCTATGCGCCGTACGTATCGGAGTCCGCACACACACAGCCAAGCCCTCCTCGGCCCTGGAACAACCCCGACTTTATATATCTACCGCGCTCGGCCCGCTCGCTCTATAGCTGTACGTGGCTACGTAAACGGGTAGCATTTCGCGCGGCTGTGTTCGTGCGAGGAATCCGCACGCATATTCCCCCGCGGAGCGTATCATCGCGCGCTCGGCAAATCCCTCATCTGGCCCCTCTCCCTCCGCCGATGCGCGTCGTCTGCGTCGCCGTCTCCACGGCCCCGCCGCCGCGAGCGCAGGCGTGTATACCGGTGTACGTGAGCGAGCAAGAACGCTGAAGGGGTTGCCGGAGCCCGTGTGCACGCAGACGCGGACGAAAATTACGACCTTCGCGTCTCTCAGCCGTCTGAATATACGGCTGAGCTGCTCGCGCGGCGCTTGAACGAGCCACCGTCGCCGCCACCGTCGCCGCCACCGCCGCCGCCAGCGCGTAGACGGACGACCGGGCTTTATGGGTGCATCCCCCCGCGACGAGCGGCTCATACTACTGACGCTCCGGCGACATCACACGCACACAACCTTTCTTTCGGCTATTTCTGCGCTTTTTTTTAACGAATTCAGATTGCACTGCTTGGAACGCGAGCTTTTTAAACATTAAATAGAAAAGCTTTGTTCTCTGCAGAGTGCAAGCACTAATTAAATATTCAATTTTTCAGGCCATTTTTAAGAATTTATGTTCTATTCGCTAAAAAGCTGAAAGTTCAGGAAATGTCAAAAAATGGCCAAAGTCGGCCGTAAAGAAAAGAGCGCAGTGGCCGTCAAAATTTGTCCAAGCAAACAAGGAAATAAACATGTTGCAAACGCGCACGCACAAAGAGGCACACAGTCTCCCTGAGCGTGCACGCACTCGCGATTTACCGTCTGATTGCATATTCAGAGATGAACCCTCTTGGGTACACGGCGTGCGCTCGGCGAACAAAATGCATGGAACGCGGCAAGGAGAGACATCTGACGAGGAGGCGGCCCAAGAGCCGGCAGTAGAATACACAAGCGCGGTTTTACTGTTTCGGAAGTCTCGCTCCTGGCCATTCTTCCTTTTCCTTCTGGCCGCGTTTCGCACAGCCTCGTTCTATCCCCCTTCCGACGTGGCCGCCGCCCCCGCGTTTTATACGATCTTCCGCGCGACGACCAGACGAGCACGGCGCTCCTGCAAAGTCGTAAACCTGCATCCAGCCGGCGACGCCGTCTCTCGGGCTGTCTGCCTCCGCCCGCGCACCAATTGTCGAACACGTGAACGCACCGGCTGATGTCACAACGCCGCCTCCCGCGAATTAATGCGGAGTTCAGTCTCGCGAAGATGAAGAGAGTGCCGAGCTGTTTGCTAACGCTTCGAACACCACAACAAAACCTGCTATATATGTATAGATGTATAAGGAATTCAACATATCACATTGACCATTATTACTAGCACACAACGCTGGCTTCTGTTCGCTTCAGTGCAGTGAAAACGCAACTGAAATTCAAAGCTGCATAATTCTAATTTTTTTCTGTATTTCAGCGATGAATTCAAAACTATACTATATTTCATCGCTAATTCAAAATAATCGGTCGGTCGTTTCATGAAAATGCTCTATCTCAACGTTTAGGTCAATCAAAGATCATTTTTGCATTTGATAATAAGCACAGACTGCGGCAAGAAAAGATATAGAAGAATTAGAGTGCGTAGTATAAGGCCTGTGCGCGTCTTGATCGAATCGAGTGGAAATTTGTCTCGAAAGATTTCGAAATGAAACCGTCGCCTCTGACTAAGAAAAGCAATTTTCAATTTACTGATGAAGAAAAACACATTTAGCGCTCTTCACGAAGAAAAGTACATTCGCGAGTTCCGTGCAAAGAAAAGCACATTTCACGAGATTCCAGTGAAATAAAAGTACATTTCGTGAAATTCCCCTTTGAACGACAAAAATTGTTCAAAAATGTTAAACAATTTAAGAGCATTTAATAAATTACGTCTTCTTGAAAATTTGTACTTTTCTTTACGTCAAAATTTATATTGTTAATAGAATTATATTGTTTTGTCGTCCAGTTGAAATTTTACTTCATTGTCGGGTAGGATACAATTATACGAACAGCAGCCGTCGAATTATATTTCTTGAAAGTAATAATACATTTAAAAATCAAGTAAATCTAGAAATCATTGCTATAATTTTTTTGTAACAAGATTAGTTATTTAATAATCTTGTTTTTAATAGAACGTTAAAAACTAAAATGCTAGAGGTGATGAACTTAGTAGATGATAAAGTATAAATAAAGGTTTAATTATATAAACTAATATTTATTGAGATAAAGTAAAAGTTGAAGACGGAAAAAAATGAAAAAGCACAAGAGTTATAAAAGGGTGTTGTGAAAATGAAGAATTAAGTCTGAAACGGTGTTCATTGAAGCCGAAGGAAGAACAAGCTAGCTGCCGGCTTGACGCGCACGTACTCCCACTTGTATGTGGGCTAAAGCCGGCATCGGCAAAGACGGCTTTATAGCCTACATACGGGGAGCAGCAGCTTCGGTCGAGAAGAGGATACAGCCGAGCGCGCGCCTCGAGTTTCCGGTTTCTCCCACCCTCTCTCTTATGCACGAGTCCACGCTCTCTCCGAGTCATTCATCCCCCTCGACGATGTATGCAGCTCCGCGGCACGCACTCGCGAGCGAGTGTATGCTCGTTAATGCCCATTGGCATCCATCCCCTGCCTCCGCCAGAATGGCCAACATTTTATCCCGTCATTCCTTGTTCCTGCGATCAAATCCTCGCTGACTAGCAGGCGAGGCCATGATCGATTTAGCTAGATGAAGTAAAAAAGTAAATTAATTAGCTGCAACAGCCAAATTCCATTCAAATTTTACGCGATAGATATCTTTTACACAATTTGTAATTGTCAGAGGTCCGATACAATGGAACAGAAATTGATTTTATTTACAAAATGACTCTATCACTGTTATTTTCAAAGATATTTTAAAATCTGAAAACACTAAAATCAATTATTTCTCAACTTTAAGGATAGGATGCCTCAAAGTCTGAACTAGATAATTAAAATGTATCTGCGCAAAATAATCTCTCGAATTGACCTTGCCTAACATTTAGCGTCAAATAAATTGAATTGTTGCACAAATAAATGTAGAATGATAAACAGTGTTAACTATATTTTTTCGAAAAGAAATTGTTCAAGTTGGTCAGCCTTCCGGCACGACTTGCACATTTCCTCTAAACGCCCACGTAAGCTCTGTGGGCAAATTCCCACAAGCGTTAAAAGTTTCACAAGAATTCTTCGAACGACTGTAGGTTCGTTTGATCTTAAACAAGTTTTCTCGGCGCGCACCGATCTAAATTCGTCCAGAAAACGTCGAGTTGTTTACTATTTCAACGCAATATACGCGAGCTCAGTCGGTCCATACGTGTCGTGGAATTAAGTAGAGCGTGCGCGAGCACCTCGACGTCCTCGTGATTAATTTTGCATTTACTGGCTCAGTCCGTCGTGCGGACATGCTACGCGTCTATACACACGAGATGCACACACGCACTGACGTGAACCAAAACGGCCAAAATGCCCAGAGAGAGAGAGAGAGAGAGAGAGACATGATATCGGAGGAAGATGCGGAAAGCGGATATGCAACTAAAGGTAGTCCCAGAAAGAGTTGACTTTCAAAATATTGAAATAAGTTCATTAATTAGAAAGCTAGACAACCGAGTAAAAATTATAAAAACTTGTAAAATAGTACATTATTTTATTTTTATTACATGTTTTCTCTATAGCTTTTTGTACATTTTTAATTAAGCTAAGGCCGATATTACTAAAAAAAATGAATAAATCTAGCGAGAGAAAGCACGATGGAGCTGGAATATTTCGCATCGATATTTCATATAAAAGGAAATTGATTTAATTGTGCTGAAATTTTTTCATCAATCGGTCGACATGAACGCCACCGACAAAACGTTTCCCCTTGAAATTGCCGAGCGGACGCATCGTTCCAAAAAAAGGAGCGAGCGAAAGAAAGTAAGAAAAGCAGCGAAAAAAGGTAAAGAAGAGTTATACGCGCGGAGGCAGCGATCGCATAGACAGAGAGGATAAGGACGCTGGGGACGCTGGCGAGGCGAGGCGAGCGAAGAGTGAGGCAGAGGGGCGCAGTGGTCGTCCGGGAGCCCGACTGCACTCTCGAAACCTCGAAAGGCTCTCGGGGGCCGGCGGCGGCGGCGGCGGCGCCGTTGCCGCGCGGCCAAAACGCAGCTCCTTCGCCGGGAGGAAGAAAGGGGGGTACTAGGGACTATCCTAGGAGTGCGGATCAATACAATCGCTAATCCGGTGCATTGTGAGGTGAGGTGAACAGGCGTGGCGAAAGAGACCCCCCGACTCCCTCTACATCCGCACCTCCCTCTCCCCTTTTTTCTCATTTTTCACGCATCGCTAGTCCTGGCCATTTTTTATTCTACTACCCTTTCCATTATTATTTCGTTGTACCTTTTCCAACCTCTTTTTTCCTCCGCGTTTTCTTCTGCGTCAAACGCGCCTTTTTCGACCCTTTCTTTTTTATCCCTTCTGCACACGACTTTCTCGCTATTACTGAATCAATGTGTATTTTGAAACATCTCAGTTTAATTTTATTTTTACTCGTATATAATATATGTTGTCTTTGCGAGAACACAACTCCTTTTAATACGCAAAATTTTCGCGTAAAAATTGTAGGGAAAATCTAGTAACCTGGGCCATTTTCCCCATTTCAAATGTGTACAAGTCATAGTAATTTCTACGGGATATTACATTCCATTTAAGTATAAGAAAAATTATTCGAAGTTTAAATGGGCTCAACTAAGTTAGTTAGTTTTAACTCAAATAGAATAATTTTTTTATACTTACTATAATGTTATTTCACATTATCAGAATATTGAGTACGTATTATTACAGCAATCTTTCATATAATGCTTCATCATGCGAATAAATATGGACACCTGACGAGGCAAGAACATTGCCTACCCTCCTGGCAATGATCCAACGAACGAAGCAAGCGGTAAAGTTCAAGTTTATAAGAACGCCAATTCAAAGCCGCGCTTGAAAAAATCAATCCTTTTTGTTTTTCAAAAATCTCTCGACGCAATACTTCAATAGAGAAGCGATTGCCACTGATGCAGAGATCTGCAAATAGTTCATGGGCCGGTGAAAAAATCGAGGGAGGAGAGCTGAGAGGGAGAAAGAAAGAAAAGAGAGCAAGAGTGATGAGGAAAAAGTTTGTGCCGTTCACGCCATTGTCGGTTAGAACCACTACACTTTCGGCTCTTCGTATTCGGTATTCATGTATTGCCAGGACCATCTCAGCTCTTAACGGAGGGGGAGATGCGCCGCCGCTACCCCAAACAAACTCGTATTCTCGCGAACAACCGAAAACTGTGTTACTGGAATAAAGAGGGTGGGTGGGAGGTACAGAAGGGAGAGATCCTCCGCTGCACTCGAACGGCCGAGGGTAAAGCGTGATCCAGTAATGTAAAATATGCTATTTTTTATTATCTTTCATATTAGTTGCTTGCAAAATTCTATCAAGAATGTTTCACTGAAAATTAAAGCCTTCCCTAACAGCAAAAAGAGTTCGTAAAGAGCTCTTTCGTATGACATCTGTGACAAAATTCACATAACAGAATTCTTTTTGAATTCCCTTTGCTGTTAGGGTTATGATAACGTAATTCCATTACTTGTTAATTCTTACCTTATCAAGAATATTTTTAATTAAATGTTAATAATACAACATTGGACTAATCAGTGATTAAAATATAAAATAGAGTACATAGCTTGTTAGTAATCAAAGTAATTAATACAAACAATTGATTTACATCAATTGTCGACTACACTCACACGAACTGAGGACGTATATAACTGAAGTTGTCTCCAGAATAAATTGCTTGCACTTACTATTTCTACAAGGAATTTATTAAACTTGCGAAAAATAACTGAAATAATTACCAATTGTAATATTAAATAGTAAATTCTTATTATTTTGTTAGAAAATGTAATTTAATAATACAAACAAGCAGTATTGTAAGTTCGTTTAAGTATAAATTGATTTATTGGCTTATAAATTATACATTGCCATCTGTAAAGTTCGTATAACAGCTACGGTCTACGACGCTTACTAGTGACACACTTCAGATGAACTGAGAAACTCTATCTCAATTCATTCTGGGGGTACTGCATGTACTACCTTGTTGATAAAACGAAATCTGCTTTATCATCAATTTTTGCTAGTCGGAAACTCGGAGCAGCTACTGCAGGAGGAATTGCGATCTTGAACGACATCCAATAACAAATTCATAACCTTAACATATTATAGGTAATTGGTTTTTTTAATATTGAAATGTAAAAACGTTAAAAAAACAAAAATCTTAGACTTTCTAGTACTGTTAGGGAACGCTACTTTAAGGGTAACTTGATCATTTCTATAATACATTATTTTCACAGTGCAATTACAGTCTAACTAAACTATTAACTATAGCTTTATCTTTTAATTGTTCATTTTTTTTGTTAATTTTTAGATCACAATGGCGAGGCCAGCTAGAATTATGCAAAAATGGCAATGGGAAGTATGTAAAATGTTTCTCTATATGGCTTTTCCTGTTGGATGTTTCCATTACTTCAACACTCCACAAATTTTTGAAGAAGCAGTAACAAAAGTTAAGAGAGAAACTTTCCCAGCGACTCCAGTAGAAACCAGAGAAAAAGTAGAAGCAATTCTCGAAAAAGCTAGACAAATACAAAATTTAAAGAGGTTAGAACAAATGGAAGCTAATATTCAAAAACTGAACTAAAAATCTAGATATTTATCTTGTATTCGTTCTTGAATAACATAATTTTATACATTAATATTTGCATAAAAAAAGTATGTGATTATTAAACATGTTATAATCAATTAATTTTTAAATCAAATTTTAGTAGACCTTTTAAATAGATGTAACAACTATTATAAAATTGAATTAAATAAACAACTAAACAGAAATACTTTACTTTTTATTTCTTCCAATTTTTTGCCGAGAACAGTGTGTACAACACAGAACAGTACAAAATATATTCAAGCTACTGCATTTATTTATTTATTTTAGATATTAAGTTTATTTTACCTGCATAAATAATTAAATTTCAAGATTGGGCCCACAATTTTTGTATGAATTAGTTAATATTTATTTGTATTTGAACATTTTTAATATAATAAAATATTAAAATAATTGTTAAAAAATAAAATCAATAGTGATTTGATATATTCACTTGTTAGACAAGCTTTTGTATACATTAGACGATATACCTATATACATTTTATGCCATCTAAGGCATTCTATATACTTCGTGTACGATTGGAGTGCAGTTATTGGTGCATGCGCCTGTATATTCCAGTGAGACAGCTGATTATCAACGGTAGTCGGTAAATGTTTGGGAAAGGAACACGTCAGTCACATCGTACGTTAACACGATTTTTGCCTTGTTAAATTTTAATTTATTAAAATAAAAATAAGATTTTTATGTAAATAAGTTTCAACCTCGTAGAGTTGCAAATGCTACTCGTTGTTTAAGTGTAAGCATTTCTAAAGAAATACATTCCATGTGTACACCTACATATTTAAACTGAGTATTAAAATAGTGCAATTATAGTTAAATATGGCTGGTGTATATGATGATTTATCTTGGGGAGGTATGTATTCTTGCTTTATTATATTAAATAACGTGATAGTAAAAACAAATAGCGACTTTAACTTGCAACATTGTTGATTCATATAAATAAGGTTATGTTTGAATTACACTTGCAGAAGCCCGTGATCTTCTCAGAAATTGGAGAGAAAATTCGGAACGCCGAAGTAAGGACGTTGTAGAAATATGGGAATCGATTTTAATGTCTCACGTTGACAATCTCGGTAATGAAAGTAAGTTCATAATATGCCCTTACATTGTTTAGTTAAAATAAGCGAAATAAATCAATAATCCTTGCAATTTTTATGTAGAATATTTAGTGTTGGAACAAGTGTGTCTTGCTGCTCTAGATGCTTATCGGCTTCCTCTAGCTGAGTATTGTTTAAAGGTTTTAATGAAAGAATTCCCTGGAAGCTTACGTGTTCACAAATATCATGCCATGCATTTAGAAGCATTAGAAATGTAAGATAAAAATATATTTTGTTAAAGTTAACTTTTAATACGAAATACTCAAACTATTTCAATATTTACTTCAGGTATGATGCAGCGCTAGATGTATTAAATTCAATAATTAAGAGAGATGAAACTAATGCTGCACCAAGGAAGAGGCGAGTTGCAATTTTAAAAGCTTGTGGTCAAATACCTGAAGCTATTAAAGAATTAACAGAGTACCTGAAAAAGTAAGTTTAAATGCAATATTTTCATAAAACAATTTAAGAAGAAATTTTAGCTTGAAAGTTTATTTTCAGATTCATGAGTGATCAAGAAGCATGGCATGAACTTTGTGATTTGTATTTACAAGAGCAAGAGTACAGTAAGGCTGCAATTTGTATTGAAGAGCTTATTTTGCACAACCCACATAATCATTTATTGCATCAACGCTATGCAGAAATAAAATATTCTCAAGTAAAAATGATTTCAATTGTTAATAAACTATAATTATTTTAACACTGATTTTAAAACAAATTAATTATTTCTTTTAGGGTGGCTATGATAATATGTTAATAGCCAAAGCATACTTTAGTCAAGCAATTAAATTAAATCCAAATAATATCAGGGCATTATATGGATTATTACTGGTAAAACAATTTCTACTCATTGAATATTTTTGCAAATCAATATTATTTGCTAGACTTATTTCTTTTTTAATTTTCAGACAACCAATAATATTGCTTTGTCACCAAAGTGTCCTACTTCAAAGAAAAAAGAAACAATTAAGTTGAGTGAATGGGTTGCTAGTCAAATTGAAAGACAATATAAATCTAAAAAGTCTGCAGGAGATAAAGATACCAAATGTATAGAAGGGTTATTAGCACAATTGCAACTTGAAGCATAACATTTTTTTGTACAAAATACAAAGCATTTCAATGCATAGGTAATATAAATAGTTTTTGCAAATGTATAGTTAGATTTTTCAAAATGTTTATATCAAAATGAAATAGTTACTCAATGGATCACAAAATTTGTCATTATGATATATTCATCACACAATAAAGAACATTGTTAATTTTAATCATACTTTATATGTTGTTTGCTTCCATATGATATTACCACCAAATACATGTCATTACTATATATATTAAAAATAAAATTAAAAAAAATTAGGTATAAGTGACCAAACCTTACCTTTGAACAACATTCTATGGGCAGAAAATATAGAACATTCTAGGGATTTTTCTATATTCTCTGCTATGGAATTCTATTCTAACCTGTAAATAAACACATCCACTTGGCACTTGCTACAATGCTACCTTCTACATAACCTACATGTATTTATATACTTCCATACATTCCTGAATCCTTATTAAAATTATGTGGAACATTAAAGGAATAAAAATTTTATTTAATTAATGAGTTAGAAATACAACATAGATCTTTAAACATCATTATGGCACCTCTTACAGATTTAATTTTATGTGGCATAATAGGTAATGATTTATACTTAAAAATTGTTCCATATTTGACATATTTTTTTTAAAGCTTTCGTAAGTAGATTTTTTATTGTATATTTTTTTAGAAAAAGGTTGCAACAGTGATACATTATGGACTTGGAATTATCCAACTATGATAGAATCTGTGAAAGTTATCGTAATGAAAAAGTACAGCTGTCAATCAGAACATAATAATATTCAATCCTTTATTTTTTCAAGACATAAACAGTATTGGTTTTATATTTGTAACAGTGAAGCTGGAGACTCAGAGAAATTGCAAAGAGTAAGTCCTTAAAAAAAATTAGTGTTTATAAATATATCACTTTAATATTTTAAACATTTTTTAGGTGAAACAATTTGCAGTAATACTTTTAACAAAAGATTATAGTCCACAAAAATACGAGTTACTTTGTCGAACCTTTAGCAGAGCTTATAATAAAACTGGTAACCCAGTGGAAATCTTAAAATTATACTTAAGTGTCTATACTAAAGGATCTTTTGTAACTATTGATAATGAAGTATTTTCTTCTAATGATTTTAAATCTCTACCTTTTGGAACAATTACTAATGTCAAAGGTTTAATAAAAATTTTTGAATTGGAAACTATTTTAATATATACAGCACTGTTATTGAAAAAAAGAATAGTCATTTATCATCATAGTTTGGAACAATTACTGAAATGGATAAAAACATTTCCATCATTGATGAAACATAGAAAAATTACTGATTGTCTTTTCTCATGGGTAGATCTAGTACAAGATGAACTCAGTGAACTCAAGGTATTTATCTTTATATTCTAGTCTAGAAACTTTATATTCTAATATGTTTTCTTTTTAGAAACATTCCTTTTATATTGCTGGTTGTCGAGATGGTTTAATTTCCTCAAGACCTGAATTATATGATTTATTAGTTAATCTTCCTGCTAGAGAAATTATTGTTCCAAATCATGCAAAAGGTAAGCTTATAATCTAGTATTAATAAAATTTTAAAATTGATTTAATGAAAAAAATTAACTTTTAATTTTAGAAAGTCTTACAATGACAAAAACACACAAAGAAATTGCATTATTTTTAGTGCAACTTAGTGAAAATCAATCTTTAAATGAAACTCAAGTGATATCTGAGATTGCAGATAAAACTCAGGATCTCTTAAATCAATTAGTAACACTAGCTACAGTGGAAACTCCTGAGGGAGATAAAAAAGTACCTATTGAATCTATCAAGGAGAAGAATCTTGCACCAGCAGTTGAAAATTTTTTAATTAATTTAGCTATTGCTGAAAACCTACTTATAATGTGATACTTGTTAATGTGTTATATATTTATTTTAACATAATTCATGAAAAGAATAAATTTTCTAATAATTATGACTTGCCTATTGTCTTACATTTAAAATAAACGAATTCTAATTATCAGTGAAATAATATTATGAGAAAATCTCCAGGAAAGGCAAACAATTGAATTAGTTATTTAATAATAACAAATGTATTAAAGAAAAATTTAAAACGGTTATTTTATTCAAATATCATTATCACAGTTAACTTACAACTAAGATAATTATAATATATTTGTTCAAACCCTGAAGTAATATGCATTTTATTATAGAAAAAAGGTACAAGAGAATATTCCAACATTATTTTCAGATTTTTCGAGATTTATAACATTAATAATTTACAAAAAGAAAAGCATATTATTTCAAATGATACACTGTACTGGATCGTGTAAAATAAAACTTTATAATTTCTGTATTTGCTAGTTAATTGTTACTTTGTTTTCTAAAACACATTCCAATATTAAAATAGTTTGATTTAAGTTAATAAATAACAATTAAATTACAATGCAACACTACAAAAGTTTAAAGCCCATATCATATGGAGAAACTATATAAATTAAAAAAAAAACAGTATCAAAATTAAGTAAAAGCTTTCGCGATTTTTTTTTAATTGTCATGTTTTTTCAGATCTTGAAAAATCGTAATAGATAATTCTCAAGTTAGCAATAATAAAATGTCATAAAATACAAAAAAAGCTGTACTCTAAAATATACAGCATTGTTTAGCAAAAATTGTCTTTTAAAATTTTAACGTAAAAATTTAAGAATCGTTCTTCTTAGGTGCTGATTCAGCATTTTCAGACTGTTCGTTTTCAGACGCTACATCTTGGTTTTCTGTTGCAGATTTAGCTGCAGTTGTGGACTCAGGAAGACGTCCTTTCTTTTTGCATAACTCTGTAGCCTGAAAAAAAATAATTGAGTTGACTGCAGTACAGTAAAAATATTATATTAATTATTAATATGTCGATCTGTTTATTACCTTGCATTCCTCAGCAGTTTTGTCATCTACACACCAGTAAGAGATTCCCCAAGTGCATGGTTTTGTACCAAGATTTTTATCATCTGCTTGTCTCCTAGGCCTTCCTTTAGTTAACATAACGAGGAAGTCATTAGAAGAGCAAAGAGAAAGTTTACTACAAATCTTCCTAGTATCGCCGTGAGCATGGATAATGTTAATAATACTTTGTTCATAAATTTCCATTAACATTGTGCACTACGAACATAAATATTTACATTAAAATATCATAAACAAAAAGTCAGAAATAGTAATGCATTACTAACTTTGCCTTGTTGATCTGCTGGTAAATATTTGCATACTTTGCTTATAACTTCTTCAATGTTCTCACCTGTTTTAGGGTCATCTAAAAGTTTCTCAATATTTGTCATGATTGTTTGGCACAGAGCACACTCTGCAACAGATTCTAGAAAATTAAAATTGATAAAACTTGATCACCTCTACCCGATAATTTTCTACCATGCAGGATCTACAAATCATTCCAAATTAAAGTTACTGGATAGGTCCAAAGTACCTAGGGTTAAAGGTTTTTCAACTGTTAAAACAAACAACGCCGTTATGAAAAAATACTTTATTAAATAGCCTTAAATTAGTATTAAAAGCATATCAATATATCACATTCTATTTAAATTACTTCATTCCAATTTTTCACTAGCTTATACCATAATTACAGAAGGAAAGTTCATGCGAGCCATTAGTTTTAATTCATTATTATCATTTTCTGATTCATCATCAGATTTTAATTTATTATCATCGGATTTTAAGTCATTATTAACAGGTTCAGAAATACCTTCTAATTTTGTTGCCTCAGAATTGCAAAGTCCGATAATTGTACATATTTCTGTGGGACTAACTTCTTGAGTTAGAAGTTCGATAACAATTTCTGCATATTCATTAACAAAATTATTACATTTATCTGCCATATGCCGAGGAAGAGCATTGCAAGCGCGATGGATTATGTGCTCTATCTCGTCTTTGGAATTACGAGAATTCATAGCTTTTTCAACATACTGCATAATTGTTTCACAGATAAGACATTCAGTATCTTCCACCACTTTCTCTGTGTTTACAGTGTACATGGGATATTCAGGAATTTCATTGGTCACTGCAACATTTAATTAAATTTATTTAATTAACAATAAATTAAAATGCAGAGTAATTAAACTTTTATTCTTTTCACTTACTTATTTCTCCATCCTTATCTAATGGGAAGAAACTAATTGAAGGTTCAACCCTCTTATCTGGATCACACAATTGCAAATAAACACAGACTTCCTGAGGGGTTAGATCAGCAAGAATCATTTCAATGATTTGCTTACTGTACTCTTTCACCAAAGTTTCACATTGATCAGTTAAACTTTGTGGAAGATGCATACATAATTTTTCTAGTGCTGCTTCAACGGATGCCTTTTTTTATTGAAAAATGTAAATATAATGTAAATATTTATATGAACTCATTTGAAAATATATCTTGAACCAGAATATAAATATATTTATTTACCTGAGTTTTATTATCCTTAATGGCATTGTATAATTGAGTTATTCCAAAAAGACATAATGGGCAGTTGGGTTTGTCTTCAACATTAACTTTTGTGACCATTTCTTTTGGTAGTTGTTTCCAAGATTCAAGTAATTCAACAGATGGACAAATATGGATCATTGAACAAACTTGTGCTGGATCGATTTGTTGAACTAAAATTGATACTAGAGCATCACCGTAAGTCTGTACAAATTGATCGCATTCAGTTTTAATTGACTTGGGTAATTTAGTGCAGACTTTGATAATAACATGTTTCACCTCTTCCTACAAAAGATCAAAATTGTATATACATAAAAAATAAAGAATTAGTCTAAAATATTTTTTAAAATAAATACATAAAGATATTAATCAAGTTAATAGGAATACCTCAGCTTTTGGATCGGTGATTGCTTGTTGGATAAAATGTAGAACATATTCACACAATGCACAAGCTTGTTTACCTTCTACATTATTTTGTGGTACTGCAACAACTTTTTGTCCAAAAGATATTTTTGGGAGATTATTTGAATTTTGTGGAGGATCACACAGTTTTAGATATGCACAAACTTCTTGCGGTGTCATGTCACTGAGCATCAATTGGATAATTTCTTTACTGTAAATCTTTACAAGATCAGTACACTGGTTGGTCAGACTTTTTGGCAATTTTTCACAAAGTTTGTCTAAAGCTGCTTCAATACTTTCCTATAATATTTATTTATTTGTAATAAATACATTTTCATTATCATTTACATATCAAAAATCAAATTACCTCGGTTTTATTTTCTTTGATTAAATCATATAATTTAGACACTGCAAATAGGCAGAGGGGACAATTTGGTTTATCTTGTACTGAAGATTTTTCAGTGAACTCTGATGGTATGTGTTTCCAAGCCTCAATTTGTTGATTTGTTGGACATACAGCAACCATTGCACAAATCTAAAGTTGTGAAAGAAAAATGATTAATATTATGTAGGGATAATACATTTTTCGTAAAAATTTTCCTTTTATTCAATTTAAAAACTTACTTCAGATAGATCTTTTCCCTGAGAAATAAGAGCAGCAAGAGCCATTTCATATTTGGTTAAGAAATTTTCTTCACCTATCTGGCCCCGAAGACCTGGAAGACTGCTCTTAACTTCACTAAGCACAAGTTTTACTTCATCCTACAAAAAGTTTGAATCAAAATTAATAATTTATAAAAAAAAAAACATATTTTAAATAATCTACCTTATTACCTTATCGTTTAGATCTCTAACATTTTGTTTAATGTAATTTATTACAAATTCACAGCTAGAGCAATATTTATCATCAACAAGTAATGAACCAACTACCATTCTTTCTAGTGGTAGTTGCATTTCCTTAGCTTCGAGAGCTAATGCTTCAGTTTCAGAATCATCTTTCTTCAGAATCCTTAAAGCAGTCTTAGCATGAGATTCAGAGAGTAGAGGCCAAATAGGTTCAGACTGTAGTGAAAGAGAGATAGTAATTATAATTATAATTTCAAATAAAATAAAAAGAATAAAAGTAAATTTCTTTTTTTATCATTACCTGTTTACCTGGAGAGGGACAGAGCCCTCCCATTTGGCAAATAGCATTACCATTCAAACCTTTAGTTAGATAAGAGTAAATTTCTGGGTAATATTGGTCTACAATTGCTTTGCATTCTGAAGCAAAAGACTTTGTTTGTTTACAAAGACCCTCGAGAACTTGCTGAAACTCAGCTTCAGTAGTGTTGGCAACTAAAAGATCTCTCAGATGTGAAACTAATTGTTCACAGAGTTTACAAGGTAAATCATCACCCACTTCAACCATTCCAACACTGGATAGTGGACGAATGTCAACATCTGGAGTCTGTTAACGTTTGACAGTAATTAAGTATTTTTCAAATTTTGGATGAAGTTAAAATTGGTAACATTATAAAAATTATAATTATATAATAATATATATTAGTAATATTTTAGTAGTTATAGTAATATTAAAAATTACTTCCAAAAAATTTGTAAGATAGACCAAAATTTTACCTTGTCAGTTTCATCACCTGCGTGAACATGGAATTTGTCACTGCATTGACCAGAGAGGTGGCAAACATTTTGAGCATTCAAATTATTTTGAATATGAGAATATATAGTTTCAAAGTGGGTTAAAATAATTGAGGAGCAAGCATCTGACAAAGAACTGAATTCACCACACATGCTGAGGAATTTTTCAAGTACATCATCACGAGATGCTTGTTCAAATTTATGCTCCATGTGGTGAGCTATTGTGTAACATTTGGAACATTCACTGGGAGCATATTCATCTTTTTCCAAAGAAGCTGGTAATTTCTAAAATAGGATTATAATACCTCGTTAAAGATTTTTTGTATTTTATTTTTATTTTATAAATTTTTTTACGACTTATTACTTAATTTCTTTTACAGCCTAGCGGACCGAAAATACAACTTTCCGACCTATGCCGTTTTCGAAAGATTGTATTTTCGGCCTCCC
>JAXIUT010000021.1:10482744-10527562 GCA_035586675.1 Eurytoma californica | reverse complement strand
TAAAGAGCGGCAAAAAAACGGATTTCACGGCAAATTTACGGCTAATTTACGGCAAATTCTGGATATGTTTAAATATCGATTTTTTAAAAGTGGCTCGCTAACTTGATATACGTTTTTTTGTAACTATTTGACCAATTTTGATAGTATCAAGAGAAAAAGGGCTTTTAAAAATTCACAGCCCATAGTTACTTCAATTTTCATAAAGAAAGTACCTTTGTAAATACAACACATTTAGTTCTATCGCTCATAATAATTAAATAAAAATATGTTTTTTCAAATATTTGCTGTAATTACAATTTTAATAAAAAAATGTTTCTTTTAATCGGTGTGCTCGTTTCAAATCAATTTTTTAATGCAATCCTTATTAGTGGTTGTCAGCTAAAATTAAACAATTTTATGGGTGTTTAATTAATATACTCCTCGAGCAGCTCCGATTTATAACCCGACCCATATCCCGCTCTCCTTTAGTGCAATCTTTATTAAAAATTTATTAATTACTGTTTACAGCTGCACTTACTCTGATAGTAGTCAATTATCGATTGCAGTGTAATTAATATGAAATTGTCACGGAAAAGCTTCATTTTACCCAAGCTCTATGCATAAAATAAAATATTGCAAAGGACAAGGCCGCAGTTTTTCTCACTACATAGTACAGAAAATGAAGACTGAAATATCAAATTTTAAACACCAACTGTTATGGAACACATTTGCTGATTTGTCCATTCTTAAAAAGAAAGGATTGTTTCTTTTTCCTCCATAAACGAACGAATTTATATAATAAATTATACTTAGTAAATATTTTTTTTTTGTTTTTAAATATTAATATTGTTAATTATATGCTTAATCAATCGATACATCACCTATTTTATTTAAAATTTATTAGATCAATAAAAAAATGTCGGGATTTCTAAAAGAACTTCATTCAAAAATATTTTTTTGACTTCCTTTTATCATCGAGAAATAAGAGTATGATACTTAAAAGTTAATTGATATTGATTAACACAATATTAATCAGTATGATTGACACGTACTAAAGCATCATTGAACAAATTACTATCAGTTAAACGCTTGTGCAAAAATAAGTTTCATGTAAATGTCGTATCAATATTAAATTTATAACGATATCGTTAAGAAGTAATTTTTTATGACTAACTAACAAGTTTTCCACGTTTTTTTTTACATCGCAGCATCAGATTTCTCAATCGCTGAGCTGTTTGCCCAATGACAGAGTATACCGTGTGCCGCTGCCGCCCTTAGGTATCTACATTTTTTCTCCATAATTAGTAAGTTTGTAAAAAAGTCACGGAAAAATTTATAAATACAGTCCTTCATAAAAAAAAAAATTGTATAAAAAAACACTTGACGCAAAAAAATTAGTAAATTTTTCGATGTACAAAGCGAGATTTAAAGATTGCCGAGTAATGCTGTCCTTTTCTTGCGCGCTGAACAACACTGCGGCTTTTCTGGCAAAGCGGTGCAACGCATTGCGTCTACCTTGACTCGAAACGTTGGCCACCGAACAGAATGACGAGACAAACAGACCGAAAAAGATAACTGCAGTTTTCTCGCCTCTTCGTATTTATCAAACTATTTTTACATTAAAGGTTTTCCTGCATCTTTTAAATAGCTATTTATTAAAAAAAGCTTACTATTGTCGTAAAGTCTGCTTTTTTAGAATGTACAAGTCGAATCAATTTTTATTTTATTTCATGTAAATCATTAAGAGCCTATATCTTATGTCGCTCACTGAGTTATTCTGTCAATTGCATTTTTACAATCTAAGGGATATTAAACTATTGGCAATTGGTGGTCATTTTTGTTAAACAAAAATTTGTGTCGTATTTGCTTAAAAATTAATAAAAACTTAAGATATTAAAAAATACTAGATTACCTGGAAATCTGATTTTATAATTTGAAATAAAATGTAAGCAACGCGTTACTTTACTTCTACTTATACTTATGCAATCACATATACAATGTCTTACTATTATAGGTACCACAATAAATATTATTACTTTATTAAAATAAATTATAAATAAGCAATAAACGTTTTGTATTTATAAAAGCCTTTTAAAAATTTTAGAATCTTTTTTCTTTTTAACCCTTGAATTAAATAAGAAATATACATTTTAATTGAATCAATATTTTAATAATAGTAATATTTAAAATATAACTTATATTTTTATGAGTTTTTATTATTGCAATACAATTTTTTTATCTTTTTTCTTCAAATATAAAAGATTTTATAAAATTAAAATATTTCCTATTCAAGGTAAAAGTAATTATTTGATTGAAACTTAAAGTATATGTGAAATTCAACAACTTTGTAAATTAAATTATCTTTAATTAAAGTAAAGCATAAATTACAATATACAGCTATTAATTTAGGTTATATACATTAGTAATATGTTAGTAAAAGTAGTAGAAAAAATTAAAACTGTTATACTTACATGTTCTTGCAAATCTCCTTAGTCCTGAATTCAGAATAGTGCAATAAAACACTAAAAAAGATAATCTTGTAACGCTAAATTAACTGATTTTCCACTTGCAGCCTAACCTTAAAACGTAAAATTTTTTACGAAACGTTGAAACTACTTATTCCTGGTCATTACAAATAGCACAACACCAAATTGTTCATCATTATAAAATTGATAGCAATAAAATATGAAAATAAAGCACTAAAAGGAATGTAAATATCACCTCATACACCTAATGTTTACGTTAATTCCGGATACTTCCGACTGTAACTGACATCTGAATACGCGCATGTGAAACATATGTAGTATATTACCTACAAATTCTGAAATAATCGTTCTCTGCAGTTGGTACAGAAGTTTTCTTGCTGTACGGGCATGAATATTTGTTTTTTTTTTTAGTCGCGTCAACTGCACTTCTGCTACAGCATACTGGAGTGTATTTTTATGAACATATACGATTATCACGTAAATATTAGGTAGAAGTTCATAAAGTTCAAGCTGATGCAGCAAAATGAAGTCGCATAGCCTTCAATGATAAGGAAAGTGAAAAGAAAAAAGATAGACTGTAGTATATAAGAATAAGCAGAAAAGAAAGAGCACGTGGCAGAAAGCCGCGTTTTAGCGGTAACTTGTAGCTTCGTACACTGTCGTACGGAGAGATTACTTATTTCTCAAGTTCATGAGGGAACAGCTGATTGAATTAGTTGACTTTGAAGCGTCTCTAACGACGGTAAAGTGAGGGCAAAAGAAACATGCCCGTAAGGATTCATCATGGACGCTTATCATGGTCACGATTAGATACAGATTGAAGAAACGTAATTATGAGCTTACACGTCGCTTACTTAACATGCGACGGAAGCATGTTTTTGTCTTGTTTCTGCAAAAGAGCAAGATATCAGAGCCTCGCTTTAACGTAAGTTTTAGTTACGATTTTAGTCCCGACCTTACAACTTGCCAAAACGCTTAGGAGCATTAATTTAGATTTCGGCCATGAGAAGGTAATGAGTGTCTTAAATGTTAAATGGATTTCTTTTTTTTTTTCCTTTAAATTTAGGATGTGGACACAATGACATTGTCAATTTGATTCGTTAGGAAAGCTGCGGAAAAGATGAGCAGGCTTCGCATGGGATCCGATTATATTCCTTTGGTGGACGAGGAAGCCAGCAGGTTTCGTTTGGTATTTTCATTTTCAAAAATCGCATGGTTTACAGTATCCCTGCCATTTTTTGGCTTTCTGTTTTGCATCGTCTGGTCCATACTTTACAATTTTGAAAAGGCAACAGAAACGCACTGCAAGGTGTACAACTTCTTGCCATCGGTATCAGCTGCGATTGGTCATTATAAACCTCAAAAAACTGTTTGGGAAGTAACTATTGCTATACAGGCTGTAATTAGAGCTTTAATATTGTATATGTATTATCGGTATTACAGAGAAACTGTTTACAAATGGGCACTAGGTATGACCAATTTTGCTCTTCTCAGTTATTTTTTAGAAAATACTGCTCTGGTCACTTTAAGCTTTTGGTCTTCCAATGAAAATTATGGTTAGTGTATATATTTTTTTACATTCTTTCTAAAATAAGAATTTTATCAAACAAAGTATTAAAAATTTTTCATTCTTTCAGTGTTTCATAAAATATCATTTATAACTTTTTTACTGATGTCATTAAAGCACATGATTTTATCCTATTTTATTGCCAGAAACTGTCGTAATGTTGGCAAAGATGTTAATGAGAATAGGTCACTTAAGTGGAAATTCAACTCAATGGTTATAAATGTGTCTGCTATACTTTTAGCGTGTTACTTTTTCTATAGGCACAATAAGTATTGTGAACCATTCGGTAAGATTTTTGTTAAACATAATTTGACAAAAATTTAGTAATTAAATTAAAAACCCTAATTTTACTGTTTCAGTTTATTCAATGTTTGCTTTAGCTGAATATGTTGTAGTAATTACGAACATGGCATATCATGTGACTGCAGCTTACGATTTTGCAGGCAGAAGTTTGTTAATATCTACAAAAGGACTAAGAATTATTTAATGTTAGAGTATTATTTTTTTTAAGACTTTTTATTAATTTAAAAATTGCAAATACTTATTTGATAATATTAGAAAAATTTAGTTTTTGTATTGTAAATTATTGCAGTTTTGTGTTTGTACATATTTAATAAAATTATAATAAAATTTGTCAAGCCTCTTTTGTAATTTGTTGTATGAAAGAACCAGCTTTCTATACGAAACAAAACATAAAACTTTAATTTATTTTTAAAAACTGTAAACAACCTACTGGCAACAAGACAATATGTTTATATGTACATATAAAAGTTATATAAAATTGAGTATTCTTTTTTTTATTCTTTTTGAAATAAAACACTTACTTTATTATTTAATGAAATTTTAAAATTTAAAATCACTTGCTAATTTATTAGATATGAATTTAGCAATAGCCATACTACTCGTAGCTCCTGGTGAAGGTGCATTTCGACAGTGAAGAACTCTTTTACCAAGATTCCCGCTGCCATTGTCAAATACAAAATCGTCCACAAGTTTTCCATCTGACTCAAGTGCTTGTGCTCTGACACCTGCAGGACCTCTGCAAAATAATTTTCGTGAATAAATTTAAATTCAGTAAGTTTTCTAAAATTTATTAGTTGACGTACCTTTTGACATCCTTTGGTGTTATTCCAGGAATAAATTTTGCACAATCTTTTACTGCCAACTGATAAAATGCTGATTTAATTGCTTCATGGATACCAGGTATAAGATATTTAAAACCTAGCTTATAAAGGCCAGGAAATTTAGCCATTTCTATGCAATCTTTAATATTTATATCTTTCCAACTGTACCCTTCTCTTGCTAAGGCTAAAACTGCATTTGGACCTAGCCAAATGTCTCCATTCATCCTGGGTGTGAAGTGAACACCAAGAAAAGGAAATCTAGGATCAGGTACTGGGTATATATTTGTTGGTGCAAGGCAACTTTTATCTTTGTTTAGTAAAAGGTATTCTCCACGAAATGGTACTATAACTGGACTTTTACCACAACCTGTCATGACGGCCAATCTGTCCGAGTACAAACCTGCACATGTTAAGGCATACTTAGTGTTAATATACTGCAACAAAATATAAAAAAATTTCATTAATTCTTCATGAATAATATTAAAATTTAAATTTTATAGACTATTTCCTTACTTTGTTATTTTTTGAATATACGCACATAGGACTTAATTCAGATTTTCCCTTAGATTCTACAGGTTCTGCAAATCCAGTCACTTCAAAGTCTGTAAAAACATTACCTCCCATGTTTTTGAAATCCTCTGCAAAATGCTTACATACAGCAGCCCAGTCGACAATACCTGTCCAAGGAGACCAAATGGCTTTTTCTCCCTGCAATAAATAATTTTTAATTATTTATTGACTCCTTTTTAATCATGAATATATTTACCTTACAATGAGGAGCATAATTTGAAATACATTCTTTCTCAATCAATTCAATTTCTGGACAATTATTTTTTTGTGCTCTTTCAAAAAGATCATTTAGTTGACAAACTTGTTCTTGGTTTTGAGCGACTATTAGTTTTCCTACTTTCTTATGTGAAATATTATTTTTACATAAATAATCATATGACAAATGTAGCCCTTCAACACATAATTTAGCCTGAAATTTATAAAATGACATTTTTAGATTGAAACTTTGCATTATTCTAAAACTTTCTTGTACTTACTTTCATACTTCCAGGTTTATAGTAAATGCCAGCATGAATTACGCCGCTATTATGCCCTGTTTGGTGCTTAGCTAATGCTCCTTCTTTTTCCACAATAGCTATTCGTAGTTCTGGATGCCTGCATTTCATTTCTCGAGCAGTAGCACATCCCACAATGCCACCGCCTACAACCACTAGGTCGTAGGCTCCACATGAGTCTGTGCTAAAAAGTTTAAAAATATTGTCTCAAAATATTTTTATCCTAAGTTGCATTATATATATTATATTAAATAGTAACTTGGATACGTACTCAGAAGAAAATTAAATACTTTATAAAAATTGATAAAAAATGTGAATTTTAGAATAGCATATTTGTTTGTATTCGTTTTTACCTTGCTAAGTATTTACTTTGAAGAATGCACTTTTTGTTCAATGTGAGTAATGTTCTATTGGTTAAGCCCTTTATCATGAAAGTACTCATTGTGAAGTTGATGAATTCCTTAACCTTTCAACTGGAATAAAACAAATTACTCAAGTATATAAACATAGAAGTTGGAAAATAACGTGTCCATTTTTCTTAATCAGATTATTTCATGATTTCAAACTCAATTTTCGAAAATTTTTGCAATGACTTATATTACTAATATCAGCTGTAATTCTATATGACGCGATTCGGCGATTTGCCGATTTTCGTTTTTTTAAAAACTGTATATAACATATATTTATTCACAATGTAATTCTTATTTCAAAAGTGTATTAAAAAAATAAACTTTTGTACACATTGTAATTTTAATATTTACTTTCTTGCTTTAAAAAAAAATTTATAAATATTTAATTTTTGGTATCTATAAATATATATACATCATGCATTTTAATTTAATTTTTGATTGACGCGTGCAATATTGTGCAATATAATATCTGTGCGACTTTACAGCAATTGCAAAAGGGCATAACTTCATTTTTTGTGAAAATTGAGATACTATATTGGTCGCGAATCTGAAGACCTTTTATAAATTAATTGTCAAAAGTAATATAATATTTAAGAGATATACTCTTAAAATATATTTTATTTTCCGATAATATAACTGTGTGTTTCTTTTAAAAGAATTAAATGTCACTAAAAATACCCATCAATATAGGATACATTTTTTAGTTGCTTTCAGAAAAATTACTTAGAGCTTTTTTCCCTCCAAAATTAAAAACTCGAAAAAATATTTCGAAAACACATAAAATGACGTTATATGCGCTGTTATAACGGCAAGCCACAGATATAATTTTTATCAAATTTAAAATAATTATTTAACGGACAACACGTATAAGTAAATATTACATTTGTTTTATCACTTTAAAACACAATAGAACAACGACTATGCACGTTTCATACTTTATACTGTACGTATGCAGTGCTCCAGTTACAAGTAACGATAAAAATTGTGTATATATGCTACTGTTTGTTGTAGTATAAAAGCATCTACCTATAAGTGTAAAATATTATATGTTATATCACTGGCATTTTGAATGTACACCGCTCACAATCTCACGGACAGCTATATTGAGAAAAGGCGCAGAAATAATTGACTGAAGAGAATCGATTCCGTGCTCCAACAAAATTTCTCGATAAATACATATCTCCATCTAAAGTTACCGTATCGCAGGGCCGTGCACGCCTGTTACTACGCCCGACTTCTACAAAGATTCAATTTGTTTATTATTATTTTTTTAATATAGTACCTATTGATTTAATTTCAATTTATTTCAATAGAATAAATTTATTTAAATTTGTAGTATGATTATGATTAATATGTATATTTATATATTAATTAACTAACTCATTAATTACATGCAGGTTTCATCTGGATATCGTACCATTTAATAATTGCTTATTATCTTTTCTCGAGAGTTGGATAATACACTATTTATGAAACAGATAAGGCGTTATCATCACTCAAATTTTACGTTAAAAAGTTAGTTGATACAGAAAATCTCATATTCGAAAAAACTTTAATTCATATGCCATAACTACACTTATCAAATATTATGTAAATGTTCTCATAATATTTGATAAGTGTAGTTATTATAAATATAAATTTTTTCACGAAATGTATATGTAAAAATATATCCATAAATAAAACGATTTTAGAAAATATATAACTCTACAATGCAACTCTCAATTTCTTGCAGTAAAAATGTTAATAATTTCAAAAGTTGCTCATTGATTGCAGTAAACCAGTGAAAATTCACTAATTGCCAGTGATAAGTGCGCAACTATTTTGAAATTAGTCAAATTTTCTCTGAAAGACGCATTAATTAGAGCGCGACCCTCAATAATGTATTATTATCAATTATTTATGACGTACAAATAAAATACTGCTGAAATTGTTTGTGTATCTCGATAATTTACGTAAAAAGTAAACATTTACATGAAATAGTATATTACGTTATATTAGTATATTTTACATTTATATTTATTTTATTTTTATATTTACATGAAATAGTATATTACGTTATATTAGTATATTTTACTCGGCTTCGCCTCGGTCGACAATTACACGTGCTCTGAGACTTTTCTTATTATACCGGGCTAGGTATGTATACTATTTTTCACCAACAGCGAGCCGAAAGTACAAACTCCCGATGGGTCGCCGGGAGGGAAATTGGACTTTCGGCGAGCGTGAAAACTTGTTTACAAAAAAGTAATTAGCATAATTTCCGCTAAATCCGTAAATCCTAACGAAAAATTTTAATTGAACTGCTTCGAACCAAACGGCTTTTCATGCAAGTTATGAAAACATCTCGCTCACATTGAAATTTTTATTGAAATATCAAAGTATGATTCACGTTTTAGCCAGCTTGCGGCTATAATCGTTTGAAATTCGCGGTTGGCAGTAGTAATAGCTCCGCTCTAATCAGACTCGGCAGAAAGTATACTAGATTGTATGCACATATACGAATGTCATAATCATACTTATACGTACGATATGCATACTATTCTAACACTATAGAATAGAGAAGGGTATATCTTGTTGCAGTGTACACTGTACACACTGTGCCACGGTGGGGTGTATCAACATGCATCACCGTTTCGCGCGACGCACCAACACAGCCGAGTGTCGCGTGCGCGCAATGTAGTATGGGAAACAGTTACGTAGGTATAAGTAGGTACCTATCGACCTACGATGGATCGCGCCGCGCGGTGTGGCTCGAGCATGCGGCCTAACAGCTCCGCGCTAGAACCGGACTCCGCCGTCGGCTACTGCGTGTAGCCGTGTGCCGCCGCCTCTCTCCCCGTCGCAGGCGAGCCACGGCCAGTCTGGCCGCCACCTCGGCCGAATCGCGAGTGATACCTACGATCGTATACGCCGCGCGGCACTGTTGCGGCTTTCCTCTCTGCGTGTGCGCGACGTTATATCTCTCTCTCTCTGTCTCGCTCCGCCGTGTCGCTTATACACACTGGGCAGTTCGTCTTGCGGCGAGAAAAAAGGAGTATGGCTGCTGCCGTCGATGTGTCAGGGGCGATCCGCGAGAACGCCGCCCGCCACGAGAAAATGTAGACTCTTCCCTGGCTAAAGAGGCGTCAAAGGTAATAAGCACACCAGATTTGTAAATCGCCCCGTAGCGCGATCGACTCCGCGTAGGCGTGACTCTCTCCCCCGCTGCTGCACGGAAAACTCGGCTGCTCCGTAGCAGCAGAAGCAGCAGCCTGACGTATACGCTCTGACAGTCTGCTGCCACTGGGCGCGTGTAAATAATACACTACGGGGCTCACGTCCGACGCGCCGCTCAGGACACTGCGCGTATTTCTCGGGTCTCGGATCGAACGGTGGATTTTTCGAGGATATCGTCCTTTGCCTACGTCTTCTTAAATAGGGAAATGTTAATGCGCCGATGAGAGGGAGAGCGAGGGAGGGAGAGGGGAAAAAGGCATCGAGCCGCCCTCCGCGCACGCAGTGAGACACGATGTTCGATTTTCTTCTCCGCGCCGCGCACATACAGCTGGACAGAGGCTGATGGAATTAAACGAGGATTCGCCACTTAGCGAAATCGAATTAACGACCAGGTCGCCTCTCCATGAGTGCGGGAGATTCTTTTCTCTCTTTCGATGAGAAAAAAGAAAAAATTTGGAGCACTCGCTTTTTATTCGTCAAGGAGTGAAACTCGAGCACCGCCGATGCCTATGCTTATCGACTTATTTTTCATTATGCAACTAGTTATTTGTGATGCAAAGTATTGTTATTGTGCATCCAGGCGTGGGTGTTTTTAAGACTTTAATTCGCTCCGTAAATGTAGATGTTGAAAAGGCGGAGATTTTTTTTACGAAACTTCGCAATTCCGAATTCAATGGCTGACCTCCAAAACATAATTTCCGTTTTACTTTGCTGCAATACTAATATATTGGTAAATGAGGGGAAAGATTTATCTTATTGTTAGTACACAATACACGAATGACATAGAGCAGCAGTCATTTTTTGATACACCAATACAGGGTAATTCAATTTTGTTACTCGATTCTTAATAGTGTAATTAAAGCGTGCTCTGTATCTCTAAATGATAATGAAATTATGAATAATATGTACTATTTTTATAGCAGTGAATAATGCTCAATGATCCCTTTTCAGCACTACCGTAAGAATGAACATAATGCGCAAATTGAGAGGGGGAAGTAGCGTCAGCAGTATGAGTTCCACCGGCACTGGGAATTTAGACAATTGTGCAGGAGGTGCAAATCCACAACATACAGCACTAGGTCTTATGCACCTCAAAAAACTCTTCTCTGAATATACTCACCCACCTCATGCATTATCCGATGCTGAACGAGACGACAAATTGTACAACATGTTACCACTCTTTTGCAAAGTAAGAGGTTTTTGTAAAATATAATTTTTTTATTGTTTTATTTTAGAAATTTCTACGAAATTTTTTAATTTTAATGAAATTTTAATAGACGCAAAAGAATTGCATGAAAATTTTAAATAAAAATATTTTTTGTTGTAAGGTGCTCTTATAACAAATCTAATTTTCCAATTTTTTACATTGTATTAAAATTTAGCTTTAGACTGTTAATATACATTGTTTTTTAATATAAATAATTATTATAATTTTTTTATTATCTTCTGCAACTATGACTAAATTGAATATTATGAATTAGGTGTTTGGTACTAGCCCATCTGGAGATATGAATGAAAAGTTTTGGGACATCCTTGCTTTTACAAAAGAGGTATCAAAACTTATGGTCTCTGAAATTAGACGAAGAGCAAGCAATCAGAGCACGGAAACAGCAAGTTGTGCAATTGTTAAATTTCTTGAAATAGAAAATAGTGAAGAATCTAGTAATGGATGGATGTTATTATCAGCTCTAAATTTATTAGCTGCAGGGGACACAACATTAATTCAGGTTTAATATTTATAATTTATAATACATATTAATTTAGTGTACAAAGTTTTATAATAACCATTATTTTTTGTTTAGGAAATGACTACGGCTTCAGTGCCTTCAACCCTGGTGAAATGTCTCTATTTGTTTTTTGATTTACCAGAAATGAGTGAAGA
Source organism: Eurytoma californica (assembly GCA_035586675.1). NCBI lineage: Eukaryota > Metazoa > Arthropoda > Insecta > Hymenoptera > Eurytomidae > Eurytoma > Eurytoma californica. Next base: position 10,515,834 of record JAXIUT010000021.1, on the reverse strand, counting down.
AGAAGCTGATGTTGCTGATGCAAATAGTGAATTTACACCAAGAGAAAGAAGAATATTGTTACAAAAAATATTTGTTCAGGTACTGATATAGTAAAACAAGATTAACAGCAGCAATTTTGTTTTTATTAATTTCATATCTGTTTTTTGTAGCTCTTGGTGAGATTGTGTAGTCATCCTTATCCAGCAGAAGAATTAGCTCGAAAGGATGATCTTACTTTACTTTTCTCAGCAATTACAAGCTGGTGCCCTCAATATAATGTTATGTGGCGAAAAAGTGCAGCAGAAGTCTTAATGACTTTGTCACGACATGGTCTTACACAAAGTGTAGTAGCTTATATTCATAGTAAGTATATACTTTTAATTTAAGTTATATAATCAGAAAATAGTATCTCATCCTGAATTACCCTAATTTTAATTGCAGATAAAGGATGCATAACGCTATGTATTGAAAACATGCAACGTGTACCTGAATTAGCCCCATTAGAAGTCGTTGAAATGTTTGTGACTGTATTTTGCTTCCTGAAGGATTCCAGTGAAGTTTCACAAACCCTACTTGATGATTTTCGTGCTTGTCAGGGTTATATATTTTTATCAGAATTTCTTCTTAAGTAAGTTTTGTAATCATAAGCAAGTGTTAATTTAAGTAAAAATTATTTGCTTAATCACTTTTTATTTTGCTCAGACATGCTCCATCACGTTTAGAGCAAGATGATAGAGCTGAAGCACAGGATGCTATTAGAAATTTAGTATTGATGCTAGCATCATTAACCATGTGTGGACATACAGAGTTGAAACCAAGTACAGCAAGCATGGGATCTTTATTTCAAATGCTTAACTTTACATTACCCCAGCCTAGCAATAGAGGTAATTACTTGAAAAATTTTAATGTAAAACTATTTTTACTTTTAAAACTTTTATAACGCACAAATTCTTTTTAGGAGGAAGTGTTCGTAATATACAAGCATTTCAAGTATTACAATCAGTTTTTGTAAAATCGAATTCTCCACTTTTATGTTGTACTATACTTGATGCTATCTCCAGTGTGTATCATAGTGATAATGCAAATTATTTTATCCTTGAAGGCCAAAATACATTGTCCCAGTTTGCAGAAAAAATTCATCTTAAGAACTTGGAAATTCAAGAAAAGTTCTTTCAACTTCTAGAGTTCATAGTGTTTCAGTTAAACTTTGTGCCTTGCAAGGAACTTATATCTCTATCTATTTTACTGAAATCGAATCATTCAGTTACTTGCAGTATTATGTGCATGGAAACCCTTATCAACATTCTTCGGTAAATTTTTTTTACCAGCATAATTTGGAAAGAATTTTTGCAAAATATATTGTAAAACAAATTATTTGGTATTTTCAGGCATAACGTAATTTTTAAGGATGTATACAGAGAAGTTGGCTTATTAGAAGTATTTGTTACATGTTTGCATAGATATGCCACTTTATTAAAAGATAAGCAAGCTGCATTGGATCAGGGTCAAGGTATGGGATTTTTCTATTAAAAGAAGTTTATAGTTAAAAAAGTATAAAGTGCACATTTAATTTTCAGAGTACAAAATGTGTCCGAAGCAAGAAAAATTAGGAGCTTTAATAATGGAAGCACTGACTGTACTATTAGCAGGAAATGTTCAAAATGCAAATGTTTTCCGAGAATGTAGTGGAGCACGTTGCGCTCACAATCTTGTTCCTTACATAGACTGCAGATTTCAAGCTTTGGGCATTGTCAGAGAATTGATACTGAGTGCTGGTGGAGATGACGATATGGCTACTCTTCTCGGAGTTATGCATTCTGCCCCACCAAATGCACTTATTTTGAAAACGCATATTTTAAAAGTATGTATACACTGTGATTTGAAAAAAAAATACATAATTAAAACTGCATTATATTTATTAAAATTTCAGTCTCTACTTGCATGTCTTCGAGAATCCCACCGTACAAGAACAGTGTTTAGAAAAGTTGGAGGATTTGTTTATGTTATGTCTGTGCTTGTATCTCTCGAGGGTCAATTGGGACCACCCCCTCCTCAAAATGTAGAACCTTGTAATGACGTAACTCAACGAACTCCTCAAGATGAAGCACAATTATTAACATTGCTAAATATGGTTTTTCATACTATTAGTACTGCAATGCGTTTTGAACCGGCAAATGCCAAGTTTTTCCATCATGAGGTGATATTTTTAAATGAGTAACATGACTAGTAACGATTTTGTAATCTTTTTATTAATTTTACAAATTAATCATTGCAGATTTGCCAATCAAGCCTTTGTGATACTTTAAGACTTCTTGGATGTTTTACCACTCAGTCAAAACTTGAAGAAAATAATACTCCTCTGAATATGAATTATCACAATACATGGCTTGCTTTATTTACTGGAAGTGTTTTAGAACCAGTGTTTCCCAGTGACATTCCTCAAACTCTTGGATATGCCTGCCTGCTGTTAAGACTTTTGTATGATGTGGCTCTTGATGCTTTTGATAAACCAAATTTAGCTGGAATGGGTATAAGATCCCCAAGTCATAAGCAGTCAAGTGTAGAACATCAAAAATCATTGGATTCACCAGGCAGTGGCAAAAGATCCAATGTAAATTCATTGAATTTAAATCCTCCAACGCCAGAACCGATTATAGTGCATCCTGGAGTAGTAGTTGGAATGCTTCATTTGCTTCCATCAATATCAGATGAAGTAGATCCCGAACTAGCCTTGTCATTACAAATGTACGTGGCAGAAGTAATAAAAAGTTTAGTCCGGTCTGAAAGGAATCAACAAGTAATGTGCGATGCTGACATGGCTGGAGAATTGTTGAACATGGGTAGGATAGCTCTTCAAGATGAAACACATCCTCTTCATCAACCTTTGCAGTATATTATCGAGCGACTTGCTGCTCAGTCTTTAGAACCTAAAGATTTAAGGTAATTCCAATGAATGGAAATGATAAATAATCTACATTTGCTTTATTTTTTTATTTTACAAATGTTCACAGGGAGTTTTTGAGATTGGGAGACCCATTATGTTGTATATCACTCGACGACATTGAACCAAAGACTCCTCGAGGTGGACCTGTACCACTAACTAGGATAAAAACTCTTGTTTCAATGACTACGCCTAAAGACTTTAGAGCACATGGTTCTTGTACCTTGCCACCCTTTGTTGAGTTCGATATGAGTGCAGAAGGTTTTGCATGCCTTTATTTGCCTAGTGTTGCCCCTCAAAGTACTACACCACCTACAGTAGTATCGGCAGATAATAGTGTACTTGGCGGCATTGGTTCAGGTATTTATTAAATTTAGTATTTTTAATCAATTTTCAATCATTATTATTACTGACGAAAATCGATATCCAATTTTTGTAGGCGATAGACTATTTCCTCCACAAACTGGTTTAACGTACAGCACATGGATTTGTGTGGATAAATTTAGCGATCCACGCACAGATGCACACTGTGTAAGGCTTTTAACGCTGGTTCGCACTCCTCCGTCGGGAAGAGATTTAATATGTTTAACTGCTATACTGAGTGCACGCGATAAAGCTATTGTTGTATCAACTCAAGAAACGGCTCTTCTACAAAGTATGATATAAAATTGTAAAACTAACATTATACAGGAACTGAAACTAAAAAAATCGTATCTACTCACCAAACAGGAATGAATAGGAATTCCTAAAGCCCTTTACAAAAAATATATTTTGAATTGATAAAAAATTACGATTAAAAAACTTTAATCACATTAACTGCACCCCTGACAACTCTATTCGTTCTTAATTGGACTTGGCGGCCAGCCGTTAGTTTCAAGTTCATGCAATATAAATATCCATTAAGCAATCGTAGTTCATTAATATTTGTTAATTATTTCAAGATATTGGAGAGTGGGAGCCAGAAGGAACTGGGGAATGTGGAGCTCGAGTTTGGTGTCCAGATTTACTGCATGAAGGACAGTGGCATCACATTGCAATAGTTTTAAACAGAGCAGTTTTAAAGAACTCAAGTTTTTCATTATATTTAGATGGGCAGCACATTCACAGTCAGAAGGTAGTTATTTAGCTAATAAATAAATTTATTTATAATGTACATTGGTTATAGTAATAAAACGATATTTTTTACAGCTTCATTATATAACTCAAACTCCTGGTGGAGGTGCAGCAAATTTAACAATTGCATCACCAGTATTCGGCTATATTGGCACACCTCCGTGTTGGCGACGATATTCAAGACTTACGTGGAAACAAGGCCCGTGTCATTTAGTGGAAGAAGTTTTTAATTCTCAAAATATCGCTAATTTATTTAAATTAGGTCCACATTACATGGGAAGTTTACAAGCGCCGCAACTTTCTGGTAAATCTTATACATTATCTTTTTAGTGAGATGCAAAAATGTCTAAAAATTTTCGAATAGTTGTTTTAGAACTTTTTATTCTTGCGATTTTTAAGATATTTTATATTTTTTACATATTTCATTATTTGAATTCACTAACCTTATAAAAAGAAGATTTTGCTTAAGTATAAAAAAAAGATTCATGAAACGATTTAAGAAAAATCTTAAAAAAAAGGATGTGACTTTTTTTTAATAGTCTTAAATCATAAAATAAAAGTCAAAAATACTTTTAATTTTTTATTTATGAATCATATGTAAATGCATGTATAAAATCTTTAATATCTTTTATTTCAGGATCAGAACCACTATCTTCTTTAGTAGCAGAAGAAAAAGTAGTATTTGGCTTAAATGCCAAAGCAATGTCTCAGTTAACTCTTGCAAAAATTAGAAAGGTGTATAGTAGAGCAGATAACAAATCCATTGCTAAACAGGTTCATATAACATTTTTTATTTTTCATTTCTTGTTTAATTCATAATTTAATTAAAAATAATTCTATTTGCAGCTTGGCATGTCTTCTCATGAAAATGCTACTCCAATTAGAGTTTTGCATAACTCTGCAGGACATTTAAGTGGACCTGCAAGAGCTTTAGGAGGTGTTGTAGTTGGTTACCTTGGAGTTCGTGTATTCAATCCTCGACCTGTGGCAATTATGGTTGATAATGTTGGAGGTTGTTCTGTTTTACTTGGTAAATACTTGTATTATTTTATCGCGTAGATTATTTGTTTTTAATATAGGCCTTATATCATATTTATGAATTTTTCTTTTCCAATTGTAGGTATGATAGCAATGGCTCAAGATGTTGAATCTCTTTATGCAGCTGTTAAAGCATTAGTTTGTGTGGTCCGTTCTAATCAAGCAGCTCAGCAGGAAATGGACAGACGCAGGGGATATCAAACATTGGCGATGTTATTAAGACGAAAGTGTCCTCTATTAAATTCTCATATTTTACATTTGACATTTAGTTTAGTTGGTACAGTTGATAGTGGAAGAGAAACTAGCGCCATTCCAAATGTAACAGCATTCCAAGATTTACTGTGTGATCTACAGGTTAATTACACTTTTTTATCAAATTTTTGACCTCTTGCGTTTTTGAATTTTAACAAATAAAGTTTTTGAATTTTAATATTGCAGGTGTGGCATGAAGCTCCTGGTGAACTTCTTCGGTCACTTTTAGAACACTTGTATGAACTTATAGCAGAATCGAGTGAAAAACGAACTAATCTTCGTCTTATGAGAGACTTGCAATTAGTTCATAAGTTATTACATATTTTAAGTGATGTTAAACAAAATACTACTAGACAAGTTCTTTTAGCTTTGTTAAGTATATTATTAAGTCAGCCTCGACAAGCTGATTTACTATGGTAATTACTATAATTAACATAGCTTAAATAAAGTTTAAATAAATCAACAGATATTACAAATATTCTATTATTTTATTGTAGGTTTGGACAGTTTATTGTAGCAACTCTGCCTCTAAGTTCAGAAAAAAATTTAATTTTAAGGGAAGGTGAAGGAAATAAAGAAGGAGAGGGTGAGATCATTCTTCTGAGAAATCGTTGCCTTCAACTACTTCATTCCCTTCTGTTTAATGCTTCTAAAATTAATTCAAGGTACTAGTTTTTTGCTAAATTATTCCTAGTAGAATATTTCATAGAACTTAATTTCACTGAAATGTTATTTTCTAGTATGTGTGACGAAGTGTCTAAAATATTAGGACTTGATTGGATTCTACTATTTCTCCAACCAGGACTTCATAGCACCACAGTTGTATGGGGTTTAAGAATTCTTGTTGCAATGTGTTCAGTACAATCAATTTTACAAAAGTTTAAAGAAGGAACTAGTAATGGTGGATGGTTGCGACACACTGATCATAATAAAATGGCTATGGCTTTAGGTACAGTGTAGTTTAAATTTACTAAGTCTTTTTTTGTATATTTTTAATAAATAATTTTTGAACAATGATTTATTTTTACATTTTTAGGATATTATCAACAAATAACTGGTGGAGAAACCAAATCTACTGGCTTACATGTACCAGGATTCCAACATTTGGGATGGCTACTTCCACAACATGTTGACCTTGTTCCAGAATTATATTTTTTATTCATTGCCCTTATGATGGGACAGCCAATAAAACTACTGCCTGCAGATTCTAAAGTAAATATTTTTTCATATTTAATTTGTATTTGCTTAACAAATTTTTAATAAAAAATATTTTTATTTTCTTAGCTTGATCTTGACAACGTTTGGAATTTCATGTTTGGTGTGCCAGCAAATCATTCACTTTCATCATTTGCATCGCGAATCAATCTTTGTCCAGAAGCTATTGTGACGCTTTTGACTATGGTGCGAACCATGGTTAACAGTTGTAGTTTAAGGTACTTATTTTGAATACTTCAACATTTCCATTATTTTTATGGTTTTTTTTTCTTTAATAACATTTTTTTATTTTCAGTTCGGAAGCATTACCAGAATGGTTAAATGATTATCCAGTGACAATCATTCAATTTTTGTTCTTCCTTTATCATAATTTTACTGATTTTATGCAGCTGTTTATGAGTGCAGAAGTCTTAGGAGCTTTAGCTGGTACTTTATTTCCAAAAGCAAATAACAATTCTAGTGTAGATAGCAGTGGAGCAAGCACACCAGCTGATGAGGTAATCATTACACTTTCGTGTAAATCACAAATATATTTGAAATAAAATGTAGAAAATATTCTGTTATTAATACCGATATAATATCAATTTCAGCAAGAGCCAGTTTTAGTAAAATCTCCATCAAAAGAAATTGGATTAACTAATCATCCTGTGAGAAAATTTGTAATGGACTTTTTGCGAGTAATAGTAGTCGATTCCCTTTCTCTCCCGGTCTCTGCAAAATCACTTCCAGCCATTGACTTAGTATTAGATGCATGGCCTGAACATGCATCTACAAATCAGCAAACATACTATCAAACTGAAGTTCTGTCAATATTGATGGAACACTTGTTAGCAGCTGACGTTCTTATTGGTGAACAAGCTGCTTTGCCAGTCGTTCCTGGTGGTTCTGCAAATAATATTACTAGTAATGTGTGTTACGTTACAGCTAGAATCGTTGACAAGTTATGGCAAGGTAACTTGCTTTAATCATTTTAAAATATATGTTTAACAATATTATGTAAATTGGAGTTTACGAGATAAACAATGGTAATTTTATTTTTTTAGGAGCTCTCACCAAAGATCCTCATGAAGTATTTGATTTTATTGTTAAACTCATTGGTCAAGCAAAAAGAAGACCAGGTGCTGTTAGTATGGAAGGTCTTCATCATTGTTTAAATAGAAGTATTCTATTTTTACTATCGCGCTCTACAGATTCTATTACGGATCAGATGGCAGTACTAGAAGCTTTACATAAACTTACAACACATAGGTAAAGTGTTAGTTTTATTTGTTTGTGAGTAAATATTGCAAATAATAATTAATTACTTGATTATTTAATAGGCTGCTTGTTTTTGGCGCCGGAAATCATGAGTTAGAATTTATTGGTTGCTTAACTTACTGCTTGTTACAATTAACGGCTGATATAAAAATAATGTTGGATACTAACATGAAGACTACCTGGCACGTAAACCCTCAGATTGAATCTAGTGATGATAGATTAACTTCTCATCAAGGTCACAATCTTATGGCAGTTGCGGCTACAAGAGTATGGGAAGAACTTTACGTTTGTAAAAAGCCCGCAATAGAGGAAGTTTTTAAAATATCATTACAATCACCTGTTGGAAACGAACGAGCACCGGACTTATCGGTAGTTCGAGAACAAGTCCACGAAGTGGCACAAAAGCTTTGGATGAATTATGTAGTTTCTGAAAGAAAAGCACCTTACAGAGCTCCGTGGGAATTGCACAATCAAATTCAATCAGCAATCAATAATGTAATGTATAATTAGTAATATAATTCCGCTATAGCTATGAAAATAAATTATTTATTATTTTATTCGATTTTCAGAAAATTCAAAAAGTTACTGGAGGTTTGACTAGATTAGCAAGTAGAACGAAAGTTAGGAAAGAAGAGTCTATCAGGGTAAATAAATTAAGGTTGCATTACAGTACTGTAGTGCAGTGGACTGAACAAAATGTATCGTTAGTGCGAGAATTAGCTGCGACAAGAAAGTTACAATATCAACAAACTTATCAGCATACTCAACGTTATGTCTATCAAGTAATTTAATTTTTCATAAGTAGTACAAATCTACTAAAAGATGAAATGTTTTCATCATTTACCAACATCGATTACGAAATTTATAAATTTATTACAATTTTAGGAATGGCTACAAACTGAAACTGAATTAACACGGGAACGTGGCTTATGGGGACCACCAACACCTACAGTACTTGATAAATGGATGCTTGATATGACAGAAGGTCCATGCAGAATGCGCAAGAAAATGATGAAAAATGAATTATTTTACATACATTATCCTTATCGCCCTGAATTAGAACATCCAGATAATGTAAGTGAATCTGAAAAAGTTGAAAATAATTATTTGATAATTACTTACATTTTTATAATTTTTTACAGAAACAATTAAAGTACAAAGTAGCTACAAGCTTGGATAGTAAAGAGTATTATTTAAAACAATTGGGGAACTCATCAGGGATGTTCGAGCGCGAAAGAGATCCGGTAATCGATGATACACCGTTGAACGTGAATGAAGCTTCGACAGAGAGTGAGCCTCCAATGGTACCGTGTACTCTGGAACGACATGCCAGTGAGCCTGATGAAACTATAGAAGACACTGAACCAGAAGAGGAAAATAGTCAAGCCATTCCAGATAATCAAACTCTTTTGCGATTATTAGAAGAACACGAAAAAGTAATTTTTTACAAAATATTACATTTGATTGAAACATCTAACAACACATTTTTTTTTTATCAAAATAACAAAACTCTTTACTTTCTAGATAAGTCATATGTTCAGATGTGCAAGAATACAGGGTTTAGATACAACAGAAGGCTTACTCCTATTTGGAAAAGAACACTTTTATGTTATTGATGGTTTTACTTTACTCAAATCGAGAGAAATACGTGACATAGAAAGTTTACCTGAAGCATACGAACCTATTCTACCTTCACCTGGTTCCCCGCGTCGATCGCGAGCGATGAGGCAATGTTCCAAATTTAATTATGAAGATATTAGGTAAACAAAAACTGTTATTTCCATTTTTGTGTTTTTTTTTATGAATCATCTTTTTACGTTATTCGTGCGTTTCAGAGAGGTTCACAAAAGAAGATATTTATTGCAACCAATGGCACTTGAAGTTTTTAGCGGGGACGGTAGAAATTATTTGCTAGCTTTTCCACGAAAAGTACGAAACAAAGTTTATCAAAGATTTATGACTTTTGCCACTGCCATTGCTGATAGTGCTCAACAATCAGTTGCCGGACAAAAGAGAACTGCTAATGTAGAACAAGCAACTGGCTTACTTTCGAATCTCATAGGTGAAACGTCTGTTACGCAACGATGGGTGGTCAGTATAAATATAAAAAGAGGAAAAAGAAAATTGTAATTTCTTACTTAAAAAAAAAAACTTATTTTAATTTACAGAGAGGAGAAATATCGAACTTTCAATATTTAATGCATTTGAATACATTAGCCGGTCGAAGCTACAACGATTTAATGCAGTACCCAATTTTCCCCTGGATTTTGGCGGATTATGATAGTGAAGAACTTGATTTGGCGGATCCAAATACTTTTAGAGACTTTGGTAAACCAATGGGTGCTCAAAGTCCTGAGAGACTTTTACAATTTCGAAAAAGGTTTAAAATAGTTTATTTATACAAAAGCTTTTTAAATTGTATGTATATCTACATTGATGTGATTTTTACAGGTACAAAGAATGGGATGATCCGCATGGAGAAACTCCACCATATCATTATGGAACTCATTATTCCTCTGCTATGATAGTGTGTTCATATCTTGTTAGAATGGAGCCATTCACTCAACATTTTCTAAGACTACAAGTAATTATCTAAAATAACTTTCTATTTTTCCATTTTTATTCATATACTTATTTTATATTTAGGGTGGACATTTTGATTTAGCTGATAGAATGTTCAACAGCATAAAAGAAGCCTGGCTCTCAGCATCAAAACACAATATGGCTGATGTAAAGGAGCTTATTCCTGAATTTTTTTATTTACCTGAATTCCTTGTTAATTCAAATAACTTCGATTTAGGTAAATAAATATTTTTATATAATATTTTATGTTTTTTTAAACGCTTATTTAATTTATATAACTTTTTTTAAAAAAAAAGGTTCTAAGCAAAGTGGTGTTCAACTTGGTGATATTGTACTTCCACCATGGGCTAAACAAGATCCACGCGAGTTCATTAGAGGTCATAGACTTGCATTAGAATGTGATTATGTATCACAGCACCTTCACCAATGGATAGACTTGATATTTGGATATAAACAGAATGGACCAGCAGCGGTAGATGCTGTCAATGTCTTCCATCATCTTTTTTATGAAGGAAATGTTGACATCTATAAGTGCGTTATATTCTTTCAATCAATATAACTTCTGTGTTATCGAAAATTAAAAGTTTTGGTAATTTTAAAATTTCATTATTTTTCAGCATTGACGATCCTTTAAAGAAAAATGCGACAATCGGTTTTATTAATAATTTTGGTCAAATACCAAAACAACTGTTTAAAAAACCACATCCAGCTAAAAAGATGACTCAAAGAACTAGTGTGATTGATCCTGGTCCCATTACTCCAGGCCTAAGTATAACGACTTCAGATCGACTATTTTTCCATAATTTAGATAATTTAAAACCTTCTTTGCAGCCAATAAAAGGTATTACATATATACATACTGTTTTATTTGCATTTTTTGCAATTTTAAATATTAACTAAATTTATATATTTTTAGAATTGAAAGGTCCAGTTGGACAAATTTTGCATGTGGATAAAGCTGTACTAGGAGTTGAACAAAATAAAACTTTAATCCCCCCAACATATAATAAATATGTTGCATGGGGTTTTGCTGATCATTCACTGAGAATTGGAAACTACGATAGTGATAAAGCTATTTTTGTTTGTGAAACAATGATGCAAAGCAGTGGAGAAATAGTAGCATGTGTGTGCCCATCATCAAAATTAATAGTAACTGCTGGTACCAGTTCTGTAAGTTTACTATTTTAATTTTGTTCTGTATCAAGATTATATAATCTTCTATCGATTACAATTATACATATTTTTGTTAGGTTGTAACTGTGTGGGAATACGCAAAACGACAACTTTCAATTAAACAGTGCCTATATGGTCATACTGATGCTGTAACGTGCCTCGCTTCAAGTCCTGCTTATAACGTCATTGTTTCTGGATCTAGAGATGGTACAGCAATCATTTGGGACCTTTCTCGTTGTTTATTTGTTAGGCAATTGCGTGGACATGCAGGCCCTGTTGCAGCTGTTGCCATAAATGATTTAACCGTAAGCGCCTATTTTCATGACAATTGATAATAAATTATAAAGTAAATAAAAATTTATATTTATTTTAAATTACAGGGTGATATTGCTACTTGTGCAGCGACCTGGCTACATGTATGGAGCATAAATGGTGAAGAATTAGCAAGTGTAAACACTTGCGTTGGAAGGGCCGATCGAATGCAGCAAATATTATGTGTAGCATTTAGCCAAACTCATGAATGGGATTCGCAAAATGTCATAATGACAGGATCTACTGATGGAGTGGCTAGAGTAAGTTCTTCAATTTTTTATATTAACTATATGTATATCGTAATTAAGTTTAGTTAAATTAATTTGTGTGTTAAGATGTGGTCAATGGATTATGTACAAGTACCAGCAGAGGAAGGTAAAACAGAAGAAGTGGAAACCAGTAAAGTGAAGAAGAAAGAAAATGCAAATGAAGAAAATAAGAAGGAGACAACAAAGAAACGTGTTCACGAGCTTGTTAAGCAAATGAGTATATCGAATGAAGGAACAGGTAAATAGAAAATAAAATATTTTATTTTAATTAAAATAAAACACATAAAACAGTGTTTTACATTTAAAATATTTTAAAGGAATTTTGGCAAAAAGTGGATCGGAAAGTAGTCTATCGGAGGCTGAAAATCCTAAAGAAGCTGCTAGATCTCATGAAGAAAAAGAAGAATGCTCTGATAATGAATCGAGTAATGGTTCTGTAAACAAATTATCTCCTCAAAGTAATGCATCCACTGTTATATTACGAAGAAAAAGTCGCGGTAACCCACTGTTTAGAAAGAGCGAGGGAGGTGGACGTGCTGATAGCGAGGGTACCCAAATAAGGTTTGTACTATTATTATTTAAAAAAATATTCTGTTAATATTTTTTTAATGAAAATGATTTTTGTTGCAGTGAAACTTCTAATAATAACGTTGATTCTGAAACTGCTATGAGAACTAGTAAAAGTGACACTAGTCTTACAGATAGCTTTGTCGTAGTCACTGAAGCAGACACTAAGCCAAAACGAATTAATCCTCAAAATGTCTTAAGAGACGGATTTAAGTGGCAAAGACAATTGGTTTTCAGAAGCAAATTGACAATGCACACTGCCTATGATCGAAAAGATAACGCTGAACCTGCTTCAATTACTGCTCTGGCAGTTTCAAGGTAATAATAATTAAATTAAAATTCATATTTAAAATTTAGATATGCACCAATAATCTATATCGATTATCTTCAGGGATCACCGGACGGTTTATGTAGGAGATACAAGAGGACGTGTATTTTCCTGGAGTGTTTGTGAGCAACCCGGTCGAACCGTGGCGGATCATTGGTTAAAAGATGAAGGAGCTGATTCTTGTGTTGGATGTGGAGTTAAATTTAATCTTTATGAAAGAAGACACCATTGTCGTAATTGCGGTCAAGTATTTTGTTCAAAGTAAGTTATTTTTTATTACAATGAGGTATACAATAACGACAAACTATTTAAAGTATTAAAAATTATATCATTAAAATTAAGTAACTGATTTATTTTGACATTTACATCAATTATTTTTATTTTAAAAGTTAATAACTTTTATAATATATTAAATTAAATATGAGTTTAATTTAGAAAAAAACTAAATCATTTCTGTGTAAAAGAAATTTTCATTTCTTTAAAAGTAGTTTTAACTAAATCTTCTATGTCATCTTGATATAAAAATAATATGATTTATATAAACAAATAATTTCATAATTAAAACTTATAGATGCAGTAGATTCGAATCGAAAATTTCAAGATTAGGTATTTTAAAACCTGTAAGAGTTTGTCAAGGATGTCATTCATCTTTACGCTCTCAACATTCAACAGAGAGCAATACTTAATAAAACAATAACCAGCATTGTTTGGAGTGTATGTGAGACAAATTAGAAAGAAGTTTAGATAATTTGTATATAGATATAAGGTGATGAAATTACGTTCTACAATTTTAATTTTTTTTCTTTTGTTTTCTTTTTTTTGGAGTAAAATTCGATAAATCTGTCATTCATTTAACTCCCGTGTAAATATGCGTTGTAACAGTCTGAATGAAAAGAAATTTCACTGACAGATTTCTCGATGAAAAAGTAAAAAATTCAATTGAGACTAAAGGTATTTGTGGTCACCAAAAATTAACATTATACGGAAAGTAAAAATCGATGAGTGAGTGATGATACGGAAACTCAGTAATCCATTACTTTTTGTAAAACGGTTTTATACTAGTCTGCTTTGTGGTAAAACGTTTTCTTATGAAATATTCACACTTGTTATAACAACCAAAAGAGACATTAATCATTATTTATCTGTGATTTTTACTTTCCACGCACTTGTTTCTGTGTGATGGAAAAAATAAAGTGATTTTATTTATATATACATATATATATTAAAAGATATATAGAATTCATTAAATATTGTTTCTGATAGAATGAAAATCATATTAGTCTGCGTTTGATAGATTTTTTTTACTTTTGTTGATTAAGAAAGTATTAAACTTTTAATTTTATCATTTAATATATGTGGATTATACAGTAACGAATATTTTACTTTCGCCACAAGGAAGACCCAACACAAGTACAGAACAATCATTGATTTAAAGCAACATATATTGTTGTGCTACAAGTAAATCTTTTACTACCATTACAGAAGAAACAGAAATTTAAAAGTATATATGAAATAAGAAAAATGTTTTGTGTCAACCTTGAGGCTTATTAGAATAGAATATGTTGAACACTATAATAGACAATACCGTATCTTCATAGGGATTATGAAAAGCCATAGATTCTAATAGTGTTACCATGAGCAATGAATAAAGTAAGAAAATTAAAAAAATTTCTCACTCAACTGTTTAAAAATAGTATAGAAAAAAAGGAAAAATCTGTAAAATAGGAGTCTTCAATTGTCTCATTGCAAAAAAGTGTATTACAAATGTATAACAATTGTATTAATATGGTTGGGCACAGTATATTTTGTGTATAACTTGAAGTAAAGTAGTTTATAAACGATTTTGGTCCTAAATATTTGTTAAACACTGCGATGAAATATTCTGTCACTATAACAAAGGCGATAAGTCAATTGAAAAATGTTCCATTTTTGAGGCACAAATTTTTATGAATTATGATTTATTAACGAAAAATACCTTATAGACACTTAAACTGTACATTGAATAATGTGCTGATTGAGAAATACGAATAGATGTAAAATTTTTAGAGAAAAGTTTTATGGTCAGTGTTTGAATATTTTAATCGATAAAGTATGTAGATATGTGCAAAATAATATTGCAAATATAACTGATAATCATTGTTCATAACGTACACAATATTAAGAAATGTATAAGAAAATTCATAATATCAATCGTGATTTTTCTTTTTGACGATTTTTAAACAAATATTCAAATTTAAAATTTATTTTGTTATACATAATAAGGCTTATCAACAATAATCTTTGAGATATAGATATTACAGAAAAACATTTATATATTATTATTGTTGCTACTGCTATTATATTAGCAACACCTCCGAAGAAACTAAAATTTATGTACTTTCACAAAAAAAAGTTACTCCATTACTTTATACATTACAATTAAATATGTAATAATTATTAAATAATTATTATTTATTTGTAATGTTATCTTAAGTATCAGAAACAAAAGAGATTATGTATAAATTATATAGTGCATACAACCATAGTCTAAATTATTAAAAAGAGATCATTAGATTTTTGTTAAAAAATGTGCAATATATCTGGTGAAGTTAAAAATGATAAAGTGGAAATGTTGTGAAGTCGATAACGCACTGACATTTTTAATGTTAATAATCTTTTATTATGGCTTCCTTCTGCAAATGTAATAATTTTACATTTTTTTTATTTAAATATACAAACATAATATTAAATCTAATTTTAAGTAACTAATTCGCCAGATTTTTTGAAAAATATGTTTATTAAACATTTGTACACGCGATTTTTTAGGTACTATGTATATTTTAAAAGTAATTTCTAAATGAGGCAATGATCAATAAAAATATATTATAAAAGAATATAATCCATGAAAAAAACAAAAATACTTCAATCATTGTTTGAATGCAAAAAGTTATTTGAATCGTGTTTTACTTTTAAAATAAATGTAGTAAAAATTAAGATTTACAAAGGCACAAAAATAGTTTCTAGTCAAATATTCATTCATTTGATGCCTGAAATATTATCATTGAACATTGTTTTATTATAATCTTTATACATAAATTGTAATATTGTATGGAATATAACATTTATTAATCATCTTACTGGTGTTGTATTGTTTAGCAGTATTGTTTTAAGAATTGCGTTATTGTGTTATTTGTATATAAAATTTACAATAAGATAATCTTTGTAAACAGTTTTACTGTATATTTTTTTCAAATGGTAAAGAATGATTTAAATCAGTCCAGTATCTTGGTGGACTCTTTGTATTTTCAACGTGAAAGTGCGATAAATTAATTGTTGGCTGTGCTGCAACAAATATTTAACACTCACAGGCACACTCAATTTTTCTTTCTTTGACTCATTAAGAAAATGAGAACAATAAGACTTACAACATGCGAAAAAAATAAAGTTTCACCTAATCGCTTAAAAAACTACACTTTTACCACTAATCACTCTAAATACCCATATCTTACTTTTTAAAGTGTATACTGGTATAACAATATGTTGCGCTAATCAATATTTAGTTTACTATTATTATTATAAGGAGACTATTTTTATTTTACAAGATAATTAAAAATTATCTGTCAAAAATAGCTTTCACATAAAGCAACATTAGAGTATAAAAAGATGAGTATTAAGAATTTTTTTTACTTTATTGATATAATGCCAAAATTAGGAAGAAACAATCTAATAAAAGTACAGATATAATTTTATACTTTTATTTTCAAGTTTGATAAAATTCTGACTATTGTGTATATATTGATTATACCTATAAGTAGTCTCCTTCAAAAAGGGCTTTAGAGTCAAATGGAATTATAAATATTTTAATGTTTAAACTGAAAGGACTGTAAATTAAGAGTGTTTATTAAAAAATTTAAAATAAGAGTTCATACTTATATATTGAGTAACACAAACAGGTGCAGCATTTCATGTATGTAATGACATCAGGTATGTTCAATTAATTGGATTTGATAAATAAATACCAGTAAAAGAAAATTAAAATTATATACTTATAATTGAGAAAAAACTGTAAATACAAGTACATATGCAAATGCCTTAGCAAATGTTTAATAATCAACAGCCCTGACATAAACTAATCAATGTATTATGCGCGAATAAATCTCACATACTTTATAAGATTTTAAATCAGACATCCACAAGAAGATTGGTGACTAATAATATAAAATTCATGGCATAGCAATTAAGAAAAAAAAGATTTGTATAGTGTGTAGTGCATTATACGAAAATAAGAATATAACATAACCAGTGCTCTTCGTGTGGTGAATGCTTGACTTCAATGTTTGACTGATAATGATTTATTTACTGATATGCAAGTATGTATGAATACTAAACCTCATTAATTTAAAAAAATGTTATATACATACAACATGGATGCAATTATATTGCATGTAGTTAGAACTGTCGTACTAGTAAATGCTTGAAAGACCTTGTATAGTAAATGTTGGTCAATATATATATAATATATAGAGAAATACACATACTTATATTATATAAACTTATACTTGATGGTCTAAAAAAAAGTTTCTTATTAATATTTTATTAACTCACCAAATTCATAGATATCTTTACTTTTTTCTTATAATTGTTTAAAACATATTTTCAGAATTCTCCATACCTAACATTT
This sequence comes from Eurytoma californica, assembly GCA_035586675.1. Taxonomy (NCBI): domain Eukaryota; kingdom Metazoa; phylum Arthropoda; class Insecta; order Hymenoptera; family Eurytomidae; genus Eurytoma; species Eurytoma californica. The sequence continues at coordinate 10,498,146 of JAXIUT010000021.1, read as the reverse complement.
TTATTAATAAGATCATTGAATTTACAATTGACTTTAAAAAATAGTTTTTCAAACACAACACTTTTACATTGCAAAATGTGGTAAAATGGCACAGCCATAAATACAAATGGTCGTAATAATATAAAAATATAAATAAGTGAAAATAATAAAAATTATGACTAAAAATTAATCAGTCAGATAATAAAAGTTTCATGAAATTACTTAAATTCCTTTACATGACTTAATGTGCGTATCAATTCGATTTGGCCAGAATTTTCGTTTACATTTTTTGCACTGTACTAGCTCCGACTGATGTTGCTCCCAATTAACTTCTTCAGCTGCTAATTCTACAGCACAAAAATATTATTTTAATAAATTAAGAAAATGAATATTTTTATTTTAATAAATCAGGAAGTATCAGTAACTAATAAATTACCCATTTTTGGAGGAGGAGAAAATCTTTTATTGTTAATAGGCACAATTATAGTTCCTGATGAAATAGGACTCCTTGCTAACTGTCGTTTAGGAACCATTGGGTTTATTGATGAATCCTAAAAATAAATATTTTATATTTTGAGTTATGTATTACATTTTTTACATAAAGGTATTAAAACCGCTTAATATATTAAAAACGCTTTTACTATTAAGAGAGTATGAAGGCTGCTGTTAGAAGTATTCCCACTAGCATTTGATTCAAATGATTGAGAACTTTCTACAGAATTTTCTCTAGGTGTTTGAATTGGTACTTTATCGTCGCTTTCATTATCAAAATTTTCTACAATTTTTATAGAATTAACACTTTGATTTGGCTTTGGAGAATGCTGAACTTTTCCTAGTTTTTGGACGTTAATCTCACTATCATTCTTGGTAGTGATACATTCTTGTGGTGAAACTGATCTAGATGTTACTCTTGTTTTTACTTTATTATATTTTCTTTTAACAACATTATCTGGTGAAGTAGATTTTGATTTTCTTCTTAATACACGAGGTGATTTTGGAATATTTGGCTGCTCATTAGATACAAAAATTTCATCTTTGCTATCTTCTTCATCATTATGTACAACAATTGCTAGTTTAGGCAACTGTTTAACATTTTTATTTTTTTTTGTGTCTTTTTCTGTACGAGCATTTTTCTTCTCTTTTAACTGCATTGGTTCTAAATTATTTACATTTTTTGTAGTAGCTGCTTCATCTAAGATCTCAGTATTTTTTAATTTTTTGGTACGTGTTTTCACTGGTGATTTGAGCATTTCGTTTTCTAAAGCACTTGCTAACTCATCTTTTTCATGTTCACTTGTATTGACTTCAACATCAACTATATCATCTGAATCTTGTGAAAACAATTTACGCCGTGTTTCAAATACCAATGGACTGGCAGGGTAACTTCTTTCTTCATTACCTTTATGAATAGATTTAGTTACGTATGGGCTAAATATGCTTTTTCTGATTTTCTTTTCAGATGCATGAAGAGTTTCTTGAGTTAGAGTCAAAGAACCTAATTTCTCTAAAGCTCTTTGGCCATCACTCGTTAGAGGTACTTGTTCAACATTTTCTTTATCTGGCTCCTAAAAAAAAAATTTTTTCTTATTACAACTGTAAATAAATAAATCAAAAACTGTTCGTAAATAAATAAAAAAACTTACTTGATTTTGACATTGAGCATCGCTGCATCTGCAGAATTCTTGACATGGAATTCCTTTTTTCACACATCCACATATTTTGTTGGAACAATTTCCTTTGCAACTGCAACCTTTTTTTGCCAGTGGGCTCGGGCTCAAAACTTTATTGTTTCTTACTTTACTATATATATTTCTTTGATTAAGACTAATTTTAACTGCATCATTATTAAGAGCATTGATGTTTGTATTTTTTAAAATTTTATTCTCACTCTGAAGTTCAAGAATCTGATTTTTGCAAACTTCTAATTCTTTTTGCAAAAGAAGTATTTGTTGTTTATAGTATTCAGTTTGGTCGCTGTTTGAATCTTCAGTTTGAGCAACACCGAGCGCTTCATTCGATTCTCTGAAACAATTAATAAATAAAGCAACAAGTAATGCATCGATTTCTAAAAGTTATTTTCACTTATCGCAGACTAATGTCAAATTCATTGAAATGTATACGTTCAAGTGAAACCAATTACTAATTGCCTTTGTAACATATCCAGTAATTGTTTTTATTTAAACAAGCCTGGTCCAAAAAAATTCGTTACTTAAACCATAATAATTTTCCGAATTTGGAAGTGTTCAATACTCACGTCGTGCCTGCAGACCTTCGGGTCTTTCTTGGAGCCATCTCGGGATATCGCAAAAACTTTAAATTAAAATCCAAAACATCTCGCACAAAGAATCACGATTTCAACAAGTCAACTGTCGACCGTTGCTGATATTTAAAATCCTGCTGGCCTTTAAAAATGCGACGTTGCGACTACACAAAGGCCGGGATCTTCAAACGACAGTTGATATAGTCTTCATGTGCAGTTTCACACGAGTATACCCAATTTGTATATGTATGGGTTTACGTTCAGCGTTGATTTACAATTTTACCCAAAAAAGGTATATTTTGAAAAAAATATAACACTTCTTTTTTTCAACGTTGAAATTGCGAATATCGGAAAGAAAACAGTTACAAAAAAAGATAGCGGCAATAACTAATAAGTTCGCAGTTGATATACTACAAAAACAGAAATAAATGAGTTACTTCCAAATGTAACGTATTTTTAGTTTAAACAATAGTTCGCTATTAAAACGATAATTTTTTTTTTAAATAAACGCAAGAATTAATACTTCTGTTGCGATCTGGCAATACTGTGTATGATTCGACACTGAATATAGACAAATGTATACTAATTAAAATACGTATTCCTTACGTAAATAAAAATGTAAACAATTATGTTACAATTACAGTTCCTAAGTGATCAATTAATTAGAATACATTACAAAAAAGGATAAAAGTAGGTCTGTACATTTTTTGTTTATAATTTTTTTGTTGTTTAAACATATTACATTTATTATTTTACTAATGCTACTTATGGTTAGTATTGATCTGGTTATATAAAACATAATTTACTATATACTATATCCCGCAAATTTGTAAAAACAATAAAATAATTTTGTTTAAAATTCACAGCAGCGTCCGCAGCGCTCTCTGTTATTTGAAATCCATCAGCTGATCAGTGGATATATAGATACACACGTGCAAATTTGCGCTTTCGGCTTTTTTATTAAAAATTTGTTAACACGTGCTTTCTGTTTCTGTCAATATAAGAAACAAATATAATGTCCGGTTTAATAATAATAGCAATAATTTAGCAATTAGTATAACGCAGTTAGTAATTTGATGTTAATTTAAGAAAAATTTGTTTTGTCAACAATAAAAAAAATGGCTCGCGTTATAAACTTTTTCAAAGTTATAAGAAACAATTGGAAAAAATCCGTAGTCGGAGCAGCCGCTTTCTCCTACGGTGTTTCCTATGGTGTAGATGCTTATAAGTAAGTATTTATAATTATAATAAGTTATAAAGTATAGATTTTTACTGTGAAATTGTTTTCTTACTTATATTACTTTTTCATGAAGTAACATTTGTTTAGAGGCTTTGTATGATTCGGTATTTGTTCTATTTTCAGTACGGAACAAATCATGAGACAGTACTGTGAAGAAGCCGTTACATACGGAGATCAAACTCTACCTGCTCATGAAAAACCGCAACATATTACAGTAATTTTGAATCCAGTGGCAAAGAAAAGGTTAGTGAGATAAAAATATTAGTTATAGAATATATTTTATAATAATTATGCATCTTTTCTTACAGAAAAGCTAAAAAGTTATTTGAAAAATACTGTGAGCCTCTGTTACATCTTGCTGGTTTTGCAGTTACGATAATACAAACACAGTCTGAAAATCAAGCCCGCAATCTTATTGCCACTCTGAGTACTCATAATGACGCAATAATAGTAGCCGGTGGAGATGGAACATTATCGGATGTCATTACTGGTGTCATGAGAAAATATAAAAATAATAGTTCGGCGATTCAACAATGTCCTATAGGTATTTTACCATTGGGTCAAACCAATAGGGTAGCTGATTCATTGTTCAATGGCTATGAAGATTTAGTTGAAGTACGAAAACTTGTAGATGCTGCAATGGCAATTGTTAGAGGGAAGACAAAGTTAGCAGATGTAATTGAAGTAGAATTATTAGAGGTAAAAATAAAATTGAGACAAAAAGAATTTTTCTGATTAATGTTGAATTTATATTAAAATTTAGATTATAATAATTTTTTAGAAAGATGCAGAACATCCGCCAGAACCAATTTATGCGATGGGAGCTGTAGAATGGGGAGCATGGAAAGATGCACATTCTAGAATGGACAAATATTGGTATTGGGGTTCTTTAAGAAGGTTAGTTATTAAAAATTATATCAGTTTTCAATTTCAGTATTAATAACTACTTAAAAAATTTCAGATACGTTACATATGTTTTTAATGGATTTAAAAGTGATGTAAATTGGGATTGTAATGGTGTAATTCGTTACTCAGATCCTTGCAGTGGTTGTTCCAAATGCTACAATAAAAGTAGCAATAATAATCCAGCTGAGCGTCGATGGTGGCATGCATTTGTACCAAGGACAAAAAATTATTCCTCTGGTTTGTATCAATTATTAAATTCTTTAAATTTATTGAATGATTAATAATAAAACTATATGTATTTGTAGGTGAAAATAACATTGATTACAGTAAAATTGTAAATGAAAATTGTGGTATTGTTCGTGAAGTACCCATATCTACAACTGAGTTGCATATAGTAACGCAAAATGTGTATCAAACGCCAACAGGATCATTACCTTCGGTAAAAGTTGAATTAGGTAAAAAACTTAAATTATAATTATTACAATTACTATTACATATTTACTATCAAACTTAAATTCACATATCCTCTAAAGTAGTGGTAAATAACACAATAAATAAATAAAAATTATTTCTAGGTCCTGAAAATGTTAAATATGCAGATTTTGTTTCTGAAGGTTGGAGACGGTTAAATGGAAGTAAAACTTTAATAAATAAAACTCTAGAAGCCAAAGACATTGAGATTCATCCAATAAAATCAGACGATTTTGTAAATATTTAAATATATTTTATTTCATGAGTAATCTACATAAAATATTTAAATACTAACTTTTGCATTTTAGGCTGACAAGGAGAAATCATTTTACATAGACAACGAAGAATTTGAATTAAAACCAGTAAAGTTTAAACTACTTCCAAAAATTGTTAAAATCTATTACCTCGAAGATAAAGTTACACAATAATATGAAATTTGTAAATATGTATAAAAACTTTGATTCATTTATAAGTAAATAATATAATGATACATGTACATATAAATTTGTGGAAAGAAAAAATACAATTATAGTTATTATTATAGTTATTTTTTATTTTTATAAAAAATGTTACCCTAAAATTGTTGTATAAAACAAATGCCTCAATGTACTTATAATAAAGATTCATTTACTTCTCAACATCGCTAACATAGTCGATATAATTCTTGATAAAAACTCATTTCTACGCACCATAAAACAGTATAAAAATAGAAGTAATTATTAAAAGAGGTATAAATATTATTGATTTTATATTTTTAAATTTTAAAACAACAATAAAATTATTAATTAGCATCGTCATAGTAGGCTTGCAATATAATAAAAGTAAAATCTGTATAAATGGCACAGAACATTTACATGGAGAATTCTTAATTGCTTACTAAAATACTAATTTTTAAAACTATTAACATTAACATAATTGTTTATTATAATTTATAATATCAATTTTAACTCTAATTAATTTTTTAAATATCTATTAACAATGTGTTTTTTAAATTGAACAAAGTAATGGGTAATATTTTGAAATTTAACTTTATAACAGTTTTTATACATTTAATGTACAAGTACATTTGAAATTATTTGTTAATAATGCCAAATTTAAGGTATATATTTATAAAATTTCCGTTTCAATTTATTTAATTATATTAAATAAATTAAACTTTTTACTCCCATTTGTTTGATCAATTAAAATTATTTTAAACTTATTTTGTCTATGCTGTCCAAGTAAAAACAGTATTAATTTTGTTGAATAAAAAATTGAATAATAAATTAATTTTGATCTTACTGAGTACTATATAAAAATTTTGTCTAAGTTATTATAAATACAGTAAAATTTGTATTGTTTTAATTAATAATTAGAATAAAATAATTATTAAGTTATGAGAAAAATACTTGTTTGTTTTGGTACAAAAATAGTTATGGCAAATTTTGGCTATAAAAAATTATTAAAAAATGTTTACTTATCCTACTATATCACAAGTCATAATTGTTGATTTGTTTCTGTTGAGGAACGTGTTGTCGCTACATTTGTACTGTGCAGGTGCACATCGTTATTACAATCTTTGATTGTTGGTCGAAAAAATTGTAGTAAAGGAGTAGCAGGACTCTTTGGCGTTTTTCTTGGTTCAGTGGAACGTGACCTACTTGTTCGACGAACTGGGATAGTTAAATTTTTTGGGCTCGACAACTTTTCAGCACTTTTGCTGTTTCCCTGAGTATACTTTTCTTTCCTGATCTTAGTCAACCAGTCAACATTTTCTTTAGATTTTTGAGGTGACATTTCAAGTAAATGAGGCGCAGTTCCATCAATTACAAAGTTAGGTAAATTAGATGTTGGTGAAAAAGGGGTGGACAAATCAAGTTTTCGAGATGTGCTAGGAATTGGGTCATCAGATTCATACCCGCTATTTTGTTGACTTTCTCGAACACTTGAAAAATCCTCTAATTTATTGCCTGGACTAAACAGTCGTCGAGCACCTCTATTATCTAAATTTAAGCGTTTAGCAGGAGCTTCGAGATTTTCTTGAATGGGAGATAAAATAGATTTGTAAGCTTGAGATAAATAATCACTAGTCATTTGTGCATAACTTCGTTTTGCAGATCCAATATTATTATGAGACTCTTCAACCAAATTAGGATTTGGAGTATTAACTAAAATGCAAAAAGGAATTAAGATATTTAATAATTAAGATATTTAATTAACTTTGTGTAAAATCTTTGAAATATAAAATAACAGGTAAATTTGAAATCAACATAAATTACCAGGTGTTATATCTGATTCGGAAGAGCTTTGATATTTAATTATTTTTTGCGGTCTGGTCATTGTAGGTGTTGTTTCTAGAGTGGATGATTTCGCCTCATAATTTGAAAGTTCTGGAATACGTTCAGCAAAACCTTTAATATTGATCATTTCCTCTTCACTAACATGTTCTTGTCCTACAGTCCATATTCTATGACAGGAATCATCTGAGCAAGTAACAATCTAAAAAATTTAATAAATAATGTAAAAATAAAAAATTTATTCAAAGCTATGAAAAACCTTTTAAGATTTTAGATTTTTAACATTAACTGTTTTATATAAATTTTGATTAATTTATAAAAAGGAGACTTACCTTTGGCTCACCTACACTACACCATGTTATACAAGTCACTTCGTCCCTATGACCAGAAAGTTTAAGCAAAGGTGCGCCTGGTCTTTTTGTATGCCAAATATATGCTGATTCATCGCTTGAACCACTTCCAAGATATTTACCATCAGGACTTAAACATGCTTTCACGTAAAAAGTTGAATTTGTATGTCCATAATACTCTGCAACTAAAATAAACAGCAATTAATATAAATTTGTTTTGCTTAAAACAATTCTAATTACTAGTCTTACCTGGTTTAGGATTATACGAAGAAATATTATATGCATAAACAGTATGATCCATACAACTTGCATACAAAGTAATTCCTGCGGGACAAACTAACAGAGATGTAAAACCATTGTTATTACTTTTTCCCCCATAAACTAAAATATCTTTTGCTATAGGATCCTTTTTGTGAGTAGAATAATTTTTTCTAAGATCCCATACTTTAATCAAGCTAAAAAATTCATAAAAAATAAAATAAATAAAATTTAAAATTTAAAATAATTAATAAATTCAAATAATATGAAATATACCCATCCTTAGTAGAACATGACAATAATGTATAATCATCTTGGAAAGCCAGACTTGTAATACTTTGAGCTTGACTTTGTTTCAAAGTCTTCCTTCGAAATCTAGCAGAATTATTTGTACAGTGTGCATTAAATATAGCATTGTCAGGTTTTGGTCGATCATTGTAAGTTGCTCTAATATCCCAAATCATAATTGCACCATCTCGTGCTCCAGTTGCAAAAACAGCTAAAATTTATATATTAATTTTAACTAATAGCTTTAAAAATTATCTTTACGACATATCATTTGCTTTTTTATAATTAGTAAATAATTAAGAAAAAAAGATAATACAATTTAGAATAATTACCCTTATCATGGTGTCGAAACACAGCACTTTTAATACTACGAGTATGAGCACAAAATACTTGCAATTGCTTAAGCTCAGATGTTGAGACGTCCCATAAGCGAGCTGAGTGATCTCCAGATGCAGTAATTAATTTCATCTCCTTAGGCATCCATGCAATGTCAAATATAGCATCGGAATGAGCCTGTAGGTCACAAAATATGTAAATAAATAATTTGGTAATTATATTTCTTAAATAAAGAAGTAAATAATGGTAATTAAATCAAAACCTGTATCCCTTCCAATTGCGTATTAGGCTCTTGCTTAACAGATGTGTCTTGTAAAGCAAATTTTCCATCTTCATTGGCAAGAGCTATAACTTGTTCATAACCAGCGGTAGAAGAAAACCGACAAGCAAACACCGGTGGCTCCGGACTAAAGTCTGGTGCCTCTGTATTTGGAGTAATCCCTCTGTAAATATCTTCTTGGTGGCACTTCAGTCGCAACAATGCAATATCGTAGTCTTGAATGAATTCTAAAATTAGAACATCGTTTGTAAGTATTTACTTGAATTAAAAGTTGAGAGTAATAAACTTGAATAAAGACATTCGTCAAATCACAAAACGGAGCATCGAGTGAAATTAATTTTAAGCAAAAGCAATATTAAAAAAAAATGTTCACTCCAGTCAGAATCAACAAGTACCGAAGACAAAGAATTCGAAGGGTAACCTAATGCCCCAGCAATGTTTTGACGTTACTTTTCTTGTAAAAGAAGTAGTGCAGTACTTACGTGAGCCTTTCTCCCGCTTGGCAATGGATCGAATGATGCTCATTATGCTCAACACTCGATACCTATTTTTTATTTACAAAAATATATTTTCAACTAAACATTTGCATGTTCAGGCGGGAAAGTCTGTCATTTTTCCCGCAAAATTAGAGCCTCTCACTTGGAGTCACTGTGCGAAAAGCGCCATATGCAACCGCGAGTGGTAACCGTTTCAACCGCTAGTTCAAATAATTGGGCTAGCTGACAGCTCTAGCTCGCTAGACTCTAGCTCAGGCTGCGTCTACAGTACAGCACCGCAGATTCTAGCGGCTCCATTATTCAGAGAAAAAATGTTGTGGTATGTTATCCCGTTTGTCATATACGATGTCAATGTCTAATCTCTAAAGATGATAAAATTAGTGTTAAACTGACTTATCTCAAATTTTTTTCCAGAATAAGCGAGACCTCCCTACATTTGCAGAAACACCCTATAACACTCGCAGTTCGATTAGTCGATTTCTGCCGCGAGTTGTCGATTGCTTGCTTGTGCTAATGCGATGTTTACATCGCAATGTAGGTTAAATTTCGTTTAACGCATTAAAAAAATAAGTCGTGTTTTTTTAAATTTGTTTATTATTTCATTACAGTTTTAAATGGATAATAAAGTAATAAATGGATAAATAAAGTAATGGACGAAAATTGCAAGGATAACAATGCTAAAGAAAATTTAGAGGATAACAATGCTAACGAAAATTTACTTTCTCAATCTTATTTAGATAGTATACAAAAGTAAGTTTTTTTTTTAAGAAGCAGAAGTTTATAAGTAAGAAAACAGAATTTTTTTTAAGAATGGTTAAATATATTAATTTTTTTTGGAAGGGTTACAGGTAACGACAGAGCTAGTCTTCTTGATTTCCAAATTCCTGCTCATCTTTTAGAAAAGCGTAAAAATGATTGGAATGCATTGTTCGAAAAGTATTCGTCATTTGTAAGTAAATTATACTAATGAGACGTATTATTAACTTCAATAATAAAAGGATAAATCTTATAAAGTGAATTAAAATCGTTAAATCTTGGAAAAATAAATATTATAATTATTTTTTTATAGGTATGCGAAGAACAAGATGAACCAGAAGAAGAGGAACCAGAACAAAATGAACCAGAACAATATGAATTGGAGCAAGATGAACCAGAAGAAGAGGAGCCAGAACAAGAGGTACCAGCACAAGATAAATCTAAGCAAGAAGAACCTGAACATGAAAAAGGAGAATGCAAAACAAAAAATAATCAACGTTATCCAATGCGAAAGCCAATGTCTATGGTACAGTATTGGGTTAATACGGGTAATCAACCATATGCAACAAATAATTTGGAAAAATCGCAATCGGAGTCTGGATCTTCTTTAGCGGAAGAATGCTTCGAAGAAGTGGAAAATATGAATTCACCTTGTCAAATGATAAATACTAGTTTAGAAAAGAACTACGAGACAAATGAAACTTCCAGAAACATGCATTTAAGACTGGCTAATTCTTCTGGTAGTTCTGTAGATACTGTAGCTTATATTTTAGCAAATAATAATACTACCAAAAAGGCAGACACTATAGCAATAATGGAAGGCTCAAAAATTGTAAATAAAGAACCGTCGCATTCTTCGGTAGCTATTAATGACAAAAAGAAAGTTAATAAAAGTAAAAAAGATGTTTCACTCTTGGACAACATGCTGTTTAATTTAAAGCCAACAGAATTGGATGTTAACATTGCTAAGAATATTCATAAAAATGTGGAAAATATTAACAAAAATCTTCAAAATAAAAGTCAAAATCAAGAAAATTATAGCAATGATAGTGATGAATCAATTTTTAAAAGTAAATATGATTTTCATATTCTATCTCAGAATTCAGTAAATCAAAATAATGATATTGAAAAGGTATTGCCTGCTAGTATTATAGAGAACAAAACATTTAAAAGGAAAAAATTATACAACAACTCAGAATCTCCTGCTGAATTTACACCAGTCTCTGAAGACAATGCTAGTCAGCTAACATTAAGGCTTCCAATAAGAAAATGTGAACATCCAGCTCTAGAAACTCCCAGAATATCTTCTAGACCGTCGTATGTTGTTAGATATCAGAGATTGAAATTAAGGACTAAGCGGAAAAGTCGCATATCCCATTCTTTTAAAATGTTACAATCTCAGAAAAATGGTGAAAATAATAATTTACAAAATTTGTTGCAAGGTGATTCTCAGACAATTAATGAGGTAGAAAAAATGAATGATCAAAATTTGGAAAAAGCAGTTGATTGCAGTAACAATATTCAGATGCAAGAGCACGGCAAAAGAAAAAGTATTTCATTAAATAAGAATTTATTGAATGATTTTGAAGAGAAAGCATTGAATTTAAAACCATTGGTTATTCCTTTGCAAAGGTTGCCCTACAAATATGATTCTATTGAAATAAGTTCAGTTCGAGAAAAACAGCTTGATTCTTTAAATTTAAACAAAAACAATGAGAAAATAAATAGTAAAAAAAATAATTCACATTATTCCTCAAGTAAAAAATCTTGTGTATTAGAGACAAAAAGTGATAATTTTAAAAATTTGGTCAACAGTGTATCTCCAAATTTAACTAGCAATGATGAAAGTGACACTGTAATCAAATCACTTAATTTTTCATCTCAAATTCAAAAAACTTACAGCAAAAAATCTATGAATTATATTATTGCTTTATCTTCTGATGATGAACCTGAATTATCTGTTTCAAATATAAGACAAAGTACACAGAAACTTTTGAAAGAAACATCTCAGATAGAAAATTCTGACAATGTTAATGATTGTTCAGAAAAAGAATTAATAGATTCGATTTTAAAGGATGACGATGTAAATAATAAAATTAGTTTATCTGATACAAATAAAATAAAAAGTGAGAAAAAGAATCATGACTTTAAAAGAAAAAGTGACAAGATGACTAAATTAGTGCAATCGGAAAAAAATACAATGACAGATGCAAGTTGCAAGAACTTGATATTGAAAAATAAAAATAAGTCCATCTCTAACTTTCTCGCATTTTCTAAAGAAATGGATAAAAAGCTTTCACTTATGTCATCTGACGAAGAGGCTATAATTTTTGAACCAAAAGATTGTTCAGTACCAAACAAATTTTTGGAAAAAAGTAAGGGAAATCTCTCTCTGGGTAACAAAGCTTTGAAAGAAAAATTTGATCAGACTTCCAGTAATGTATTATCTATAAGTGAAAAACAGAAGTTTTCATCAAATGAAAAAAAATCAAAAGTTTTGGAACCAAAGTCTGTGCCATTAAAAAAAAGTAAGATAGTGAAAAATCTTAGACATAGTAGAAATACTTCCTCTTCCTCAGAGGAGGATTTGCAGTTACCAGTGAAATTTAACTTCAATTGCAAATCGAAATTAATTCCAAGTGCCATCAAAGATAACAGTGCTAAATCATCGTCAGCAACTGAAGAAACTGTTACCAATTTAATTGGTGATTTACCTGTAAATTCAGTATTGTTAAGAAAGAACGGGGAAAAATTAAGTCTTCTGGAAGAAAGGATAAATAAAATAAAAATGAAAACTCAAAGGACTTTGTTAAATTCAGACAATAATCATTTAAAAACTCTGACAACACAATCATGTCTACAAATAGACTCTTCTGAAGAGGAGAATACCATAGAAAATAAATCTTCAGTAAAAGAAATTGTTAAAAAAAAGACTTGGCTAAATAAGAACAAAAGGTCCTTTGAAGAACATTCTAAAATGTCAAATGATAAGTCTAGAAATAAGAATGACAGAGAAAAATCTAAGAAAGAATATTTGTCATCTAAAAAACCTAAAAGAAAAAATGAAATATTTATGTCTTCAGATGAAGAATGCATTATACCTTTAAAGATAAAATCAACTTAAAATGAAATTAATGTGTATTGAAGAATGAATGAAAATTCTATTGTTTGACGTTGCAATAATAATAGTACAACAAATTGTGTAAATTTCAATTGTATGTTCTTATTTGTGCTGAATTTCTAAAAAATATATTGAGTATGTAAGGAACTGTAATTTTTTTAATGTATATATTTGTGCTGTGTCAACAAACATTTTTTAATCATTTTTATTTTATTTATTTATCAACTTATTTTACTTTATTTTTAAGAAATGTTATAATCGTTGTAACATAATTAAGTAAAAAGACTTAAAAACTGTACTGATAACGCTAGTTTTTGTATCTGTACAAAGAAATTTGTCTAGCATAAGAAAAAATAGATAATGAGAAAGGATTTTATATTTCTCTAATAAAAAATGTTTAGCTATATTATGTGTATGTGAAATATAAAAATTACTGTAGGGTTTTATAAAATAAATATTTATAAAGTATTTATTTTTACAATAAATATTTAAAAAAATTAAAGGTGTCACTGTTTTTTATACATAATGTATTGTTATTGAATAGCAGATCCAACGATGTGATGTCTAGAAAGAAGAAGGTAGTGTGGTTGAGATACGTAGCCCTGCAGTACAATATTTTTCCATTTTACTTGTTTAAATCCGCTCTTCTCTATATCCTGCGTGGGATTTGAATTTAATCGGCAGCCTTCGAAAAACGTGGGCCATATTTTTGTTTTCGTTAAAATAACTTGGATCCAGGAAATGAAAGATCCTTGATCGGCAGGCACGTGCTCAAAAAATAAAAATATTCCTTCCTGTCAAACAAAATGTCATTGATTAAATTATTTGATTAAAAATAAAATGGCGTTCTTTTTAAAAGAATTTGTAAAATCTATTAAAGCTATAAACGTCCGTATCAGAAAAAAATGTTGCAATAAAAATTTCTGTACAGTCTTTTGAAAAATAGGGTCAAACTAAGAAAATTAATATAGTGACTATAGTTATAATTTTAAATTTAATATTAAATTTTAATATATACGTTTATTAAAAAAATCGCGTACTAAGACACGATTCTAATTTTTGTGAATTTTCCAGCTTATCCTTGCTTTAGTAAAAATCTAATATTAAAATGAATTAATAATTATTAATTGTTATTAAAAGCAGTAAAAATCGATTAAATGTTAATAAAATTCTATAACGATTCTTTTTCCGGGATCCGGCAGCACATAGTAGTTTTTAATAAATTTATTATTTTATACGCGGAAACACATTTTGTATTAAGTCAAATTTATGGAATTATAAATTTCAAAATACTTAATACTACGACAGGATAATCATAAAAAATACATTTAACTAATTTTTAGTGGTTATTTTCACTAATATAAGTACTACTTATACTATTATAAGTAGACTAGAGCTTGGACCTCTTAATCGAAATGTGCTATGCCGGACTATATAAAAGTTCGAAGCAATTCAAAATGTATCTCGATATACTCAGTAAATAATCGGGTACCAAATCAACACTTGAGTGCCCTGGTGAAAACAATTTTTGTTTAAAAATGTTTAAAAACGTTCAAAAATGTTTAAAAGTGTTTAAAAGTATTTAAAGACCATCCATTTCGCCACATACTTTTAAACATTTTTGAACAAAAATAAACAATTGTATTTTCAGTACGTACATTATCATCACAGTTTTGAACATTTTAAAACATTTTTAAACGAAAATAAACATTTTTAAATAAAAATAAACTTTTTCAGTTTTAATTAAGCACTTAATATGAAATTTTTTTGTTTTGTTTAAAAATTTTTATGTTTATTTTTATTTAAAACTGTTTAAAAATGTTCATTTTTATTTATAACTGTTTAAAAATGTTAAAAGTGTTTAAAAGTATGTGGCGAAATAGGTGGTTTTTAAACACTTTAAACACTTTAAACACTTTAAACACGAAGGGTGGCTATTAATTTCGCAAGTGCCGATCAAAAAACACTTAATATACTTAGTAGAAAACGCCAATTAGCCATATAGCCTTAAACTGGCCAGTTATAGTTTTTTACTAGTAACTGACCAAAAACTGGTTTAAAAACCTAAAAAATTATAAAGATTTCTACCAGGGCACACTCAACTTTTAATATTAAACTATTAACACTCAACTTTTAAATATATGTGTTTGCATTTATACTGCTGAGTTTAATTCGAGTGTAAATTGAGTGTAAAAATTCCTACACTGAGAAAAAAATATAGTAACAGTTACTAGAAAGTTACTAGATTTTCTAGTAACAAATGGCGCACACTAGAAGTGATAGTAATCAGTACCATAAAAATTCTTATCATTGTTACTATTATTACAGTAACATTTACAAGAAAATTATAGTGAACATTACAATATAGGCATAGTTCCAGTTAC